>SJYS01017323.1:51207-66227 GCA_006410695.1 Philantomba maxwellii | reverse complement strand
TCCATCTTTGGCTGCAAAGAATATAATCAATCTGATTTTGGTGTTGACCATCTGGTGATGTCCATGTGCAGAGTCTTCTCTTGTGTTGTTGGAAGAGGGTGTTTGCTATGACCGGTACTCAGCAATAAATTTTGCATATTATTTACCATTAAAAAAAAAAAAACTATTACTTCATGCAAAAACTTAATGGACCTCAAGAGCATAGTGAAATAGTCAATCTCAAAATTTTACACACCGAATAATTTCATTTATATAACATTCTCAAGATTATAAAACTATAGATATGAAGAATAGATTAGTCATTGCTGGGGATAGAGACAGAATTGGGATGGGGGAATGGGCTTTCCTGGTGGCTCAGTGGTAAAGAATCTGCCTGCAATGCAGGAGATGCAAAAGACGTGGGTTCAGTCCCTAGGTTGGGAAGATCCCCTAGAGGAGGAAATCGCAACCTGTTCCAGTACTCTTGCCTGGAAGATCCCATGGACAGAGGAGCCTGGCAGGCTACAGTCCACAGGGTCACAGAGTTGGACACAACTTAGTAACTAAACAATAACAACAAGTGGATCTAAATACAAAGAAGTAACATGAGGGAGTACTTTTATAGGATGGAGGTGTAATATGTTTTGATTATGATAGATTCTACAATCTGTAATGTGATAAAATTGCAAAAAACTACAGATACAAATGAATAAAGGTTAAAAATTGGAGATGATGGGTAAAGTCTGTAGTCTGGTTAATAGTAATACACCAGTATCAATGTTGGATGTGACTCATACTGGTTTTGGCTAGTGAACTACAACTATGTAAGATGTCACTTTTGGGGGTCAGCTGAGGAAAGGTACATGGAACTATTTGTACTATTTCTGTAACTTTTTTTTTTGTGTGTGTGTGTTAGTTGCTTAGTCGTATCTGACTCTTTGCAACCCCATAGGCTGCAGCCCACCAGGCCTCTTGGTCTATGGGATTCTCCAGGCAAGAACACTGGAGTGGGTTACCATTTCCTTCCCCAAAAGGAACTATAGAAAGAAATAAAGTGAAGTTGCTCAGTTGTGTCTGACTCTTTGTGACCCCTGGACTGCAGCTCACCAGGCTCCTCCATCCATGGAATTGAGTCTACGATTATTTCAAAATAAAAGATTTTAAAAAATAAAGAAGCAATTACCAAACTGATTTATATATTGTATTTCATTTTTTTGTCAATAAAGACAGATAATCTATCTTCACAAATACATGTGTATGTAAATACGTACCTGTATATTTATATTATAGATATTTGTAAGTAAAGATAAATGTACGTATACAGTCATACATTCATATTTGTATATCTTTGTAAGACTACAAAAGATGTAGATGGATAAATCTCAACTGCTAAAAGGAGTCTGCCTCAGAGGAAAGGATTAGAAGGAAGAGGCCAAAAACTATTAATATTTCTTTATATCATTTTCCTTATGTACAATTTTCTTTATATATATCTATATATATTGCTTGNTGTAAGTAAAGATAAATGTACGTATACAGTCATACATTCATATTTGTATATCTTTGTAAGACTACAAAAGATGTAGATGGATAAATCTCAACTGCTAAAAGGAGTCTGCCTCAGAGGAAAGGATTAGAAGGAAGAGGCCAAAAACTATTAATATTTCTTTATATCATTTTCCTTATGTACAATTTTCTTTATATATATCTATATATATTGCTTGGAGAAGGCAATGGCATCCCACTCCAGTACTCTTGCCTGGAAACTCCCATGGACGGATGAGCCTGGTAGGCTGCAGTCCATGGGGTCGCTGAGTCAGACACGACTGAGCGACTTCACTTTCACTTTTCACTTTTCACTTTCATGCATTGGAGAAGAAAATGGCAACCCACTCCAGTGTTCTTGCCTGGAGAATCCCAGGGATGGGGGAGCCCAATGGGCTGCCATCTGTGGGGTCGCACAGAGTCGGACACGACTGAAGCGACTTAGCAGCAGCAGCATATATATTGCTTAACTTGTTTCCAAAAATATAATTTGAAAACTAAGAAAATATTTTTTAAATGACTTTATATACTTTTAAAAGAACTTCAAGAGAATTTTCTGTCAGTCACATGAATTAAGCATAGTTACACAAAATGAGAAAATACATGGAAATGCTTTGTGCAAAGGAGGCTCCTGGAAAAGTAAGAGTTGTTGTTACTAATTATAACTTAACCTTTTAGGTATAAAGAAATTTTGTGACAAATTTAACAGATTTATCTCTGATTATACTTTTAAAGTAAATTACAATTCATTTAAAATAAAAAATTAAAAAGCAATAAACTTTGGGGTGTCAAAGTCTAACAGGTTTGCTTTAGTTAAGTTACACTTGGTTTGGTATTTCAAAATTTTGATACCTATAACAGAACAAATGTATTTCATTTTTCCATATTCCTCTACTTTATTTTCTGAATGAAAGGAGATAATTATGAAACATTAAAAAAAATATATTATTCAAACATTAACGCTTTCGTTTTCAGGTTGGCAAATATGTTTATTCACTTGAGTTTCTCTCTGTGGTGTCCTCCTTGATTTTGCAAACTCCATTGCTCTTTATATATACTTCATTTATCCACATTGTTATATTATCTTACAAGTCTTTTTGTAATCAAATTAAATTGCTTACATGTAAAAAATCTGGTATTTCAGAACTGCACTATTTATTAATATCTTGTATTTAATTTTATAAGAGTCTCACTCTTTTGGGTCTTCCCTGTTGGCTCAGTGGTAAAGAATCCCCCTGCAATGCAGGAGACATTGAATCCCTGGATAGGGAAGGTCCCCTGGAGAAGGAAATGGCCACCTACTCCAGTATTCTTGCCTGGGAAATCCTATAGACAGAGGAGCCTGGCAGGCTACTGTCCACAGGGTTCCAAAAGAGTCGGACAAAGCAGTTAAACAACAAACGCTTTTCAGTTTATTTTCTAAGAACTTTATTTCTAACTTGGTAGCTATATCAAATATTTTCTTCCTTTTAATGAACCAACTAAACAAGTTTTTATGTTTAACATATAAGTAAAAACTATAGTAGTCACATTAAAAAAAATTTTTATTTGTTTATCTGCACTGGGTCTGAGTCGTGGCATGTGGGGTCTTTAGTTGTGGCACGTGAACACTTAGTTGTAGCATGTGGGATCTAGTTCCCTGATCAGGGATTGAACCCATGGTCCCTGCATTGGGAGCATAGAGTCTTAGTCACTAAACCACCTGGGAAGTCCCAGGAGTAGTCACATTTACTATTTGACTGCTTAGGATTAAAGAAAAAACAAAACAAAACAAAACAGGTTAGATGCATCATAACCAAACATTACAGCTGGCTGGAAGTTACCTTGTATATTTAATCAATTCTTTATAGTATTACATAAATGACTCTTTTAACTAATACAATTATTACCTTTTTAAAAATTAGTCTGTAGCCCATTCACATTTGAAATGATAAACTTTTAATGATAAAATTTAGTGAATTTTAGCTCTTATTTTACAAACCTTTGCTCTTGTGGCCAAGAGGGTCTTTGCTTGCTCATCAAGAATATCCAACTTCTCTAAGACTCTTTCTGCCATTGTCAGTCAGTAAATTCCTATTTAAAAGGAAGGGGGAGAGGAATAAATCTCCAAAACAAAATTAAACATATAATTAATTATTTAGGCATAAATTAAGAGACACACCTTTCCAAAACTGTTTTAGGTAAAGAAAAGAATACAGTTCTTTTCTAGATCATGGAACAAATCACAGAATTGTAGAAGTACTCAAATGTTTTAGACAGAAACTCATATGATCAGAATTCCCAGAAGCATGTGGGCCCCAGGAATTTTTAAAAGCATGATTAAAGGTGAGTTGAAGAAAGTTCAAGATTACTGTATGAGAACCAGATGTGACTCATACCTGAAGCAAGGGCATGCAGTTTGATATATATCTTCTTTTTGTCGTGATTTAATTTTAATGAAAGTAAATAAGGAGAGCTCACATTTATAGAATTAATTACATTCAAATTAAATTGGTCGATGATCCAAGACTGTTAATACAGCACTTAGCAGGCAATCAGTCACACAGAAGGAGCAGCAGCCAAGCTGGGGAAGATCTGCTGCCATAATAATTCATATTTCCAGTTAATTAATTTGCTACAGATCTCATCTGGGCTCAGATGGTCCACATTAGTTTTAGCGACTTGAATATTAGCCACTAGAACCTGGTCTAATTTACTTCCATTTTCAGATGAGAAAATTAAAAGCCACAAAGTACCTTACAATGCAATACAAATATCTAGGGGCAGAGTGGAGGCAAGGATCAGGAATACCAACCCAAAACTCCCTCTACTTTATTTATTTATTTTAAAAATTTGAGTAGACATTCATGCATTCAACATATTTTTGTTCACTGAATTGAATGGGCTCCAGTGACATTTATTGAAATGTCTATAAAACTTCACAGAAAGTATTGAAATCATCAGTATTTCTAGTGAACATCAATGTCTACACTAAGATTCTTTTTAGCTCAAAAACTTTATATGCATTGTCTCCTATATTGTATATTATTCAGTCAACATCATACAGAGGCAATAAAACATGAAAAGACAAGAATTAAGAACCTTATGCCAAAAGCTCAAATTATTTAGTACTTGGTTTCTTTTAGCTGTCGTTTCTATTTTCTTTCCTTTATGATCTATTGTGCTGAATTCCTGATGCTCTGCTGGTGTCTTACCATCCCAGCAAGCCCTCTGACATTTTGCTATATCTAAATACTCCGCCTCCATCCCATGATGTATGTAGTCCTATGTGACAAAGGACTTTTGTGAGCTATGCAGACAGCCTGCCTTGGTATGAACCACATAACCTTGTGTTGTAGCTTGGGAAAGAGAGATGTAGGGTAAAGGTTTTAGCACGCTGTGAATGCCTCAGATTCTCTGGGTCTCCTACAAGAGAGTAGGGGAGAAATTAGAGATTATCTGGACACTGTATACTGTCTTTTCAGATTTAGAAACCACCCCGCTTATATATCCTAAAAAACAGCTATAGGAATTTTAGCTTCTGTGTTTCTCTTAAACATAGAGTGAAGTGAAAGTCGGTCAGTCATGTCCGACTCTTTGCAACTCTGTAGACTATACAGTCCATGGAATTCTCCAGGCCAGAATACTGGAGTGGGTAGCCTTTCCCTTCTCCAGGCAATCTTCCCAATCCACGGATTGAACCCAGGTCTCCTGCATTGCAGGCGGATTCTTTACCAGCTGAGCTAACAGGAAAGCCTCTCTTAAACATAATATGACTTCAAATATGGGGAAGGATACTATAATTCTCACCAAAATTTATTTTAGTGGGGAGAAAGATTTCTATTTCTAAATAAAATACACAGAGGTAAATAACTAGAAGAACCAAAGAAATGCATTTCCCAGTTTGAGGAAGATATAAATTATATGAGGGAATGGAGACTGGCTGCTTACAGTGGGAGGGACAGAAAGCAGGGCTTTTAAAGGGTAAAATGTCTTATGCCTTTTACTTTTACAGTCCCTCATCTTCAACATCACATCAGACATTTTAAGCTATGCCACATCACTCTATTTTTTTTTATAAACACACACATAGAAAGCTGTAATTTGAAGGAAATTTTTATGTTTTTGATTCAAAATTATTTTGCTGTGAGCAAATTATTCAGCTATGATATGATTTCTGGCAAATCACTGTGCTTCTGAGTTTTTTTGAAGTGAAGAACATGAAGTTTGACAATGAAACTGACAGAATGTTATTAGTTTCAGTTTTGCAGTCTTATTTTCATATTTTGGAGGCAAAATTCCCTTTTTTAGCTTGCGAATGTTTTCATAGCCCTTTGGCAACATGCCAGTGGTTACCAGTGGATGAAGGTCGCTGGGGGAGAGTGCACGGGAGGTAACACCACAGACTAGCTTGCTTGCTTTCATCATCATTCTGGGGGTATCAAGAACCTAATTGTGTCTCTTCAAGTATATGCTGAGAGCAAAGGACTACCAGGTCTAGTATGATGATGCATCCCAGCTGCTTTTGCATGAAGTAAAAACTAACCTTTTAATCAAGAGCGTCCTAATTATATTAAATGTTCCTCAATTTGACCATCTGTCCTTTCTTGATTTAATCTTTAATTTTAATGTCTATTTTAAACCATCATCCTGGCTTCATACTTTGGTTTCATATTTATACTTCTGTGGGCATAAATTCTACTTCATTATTCTATTTCTATCACCATACAATTTCATTTAATGATAAACATTTCATTTGGCTTCTAGCCGCTAATTCCATTACATGAAACGTACTGTGTGAGGTAGTCTATCACAGTAAGTTATCTAAGTGAGTTGTCTCTTGGCAGACATTTTTCTTGTGACACCCATCTTCCTAGGCAAGGCCAATAGTCTCTCATATTTCACCAAAAAGAATAGAGACCATCAGGTAAGAACTTTTTTAACTTCCACTTCTCATACCAAAGTCTCACTGGCATCCATCCATTGCCATCTCATTTGTATTTTAATTTTAATAGAAGTGTTGCCTCTCCCATCCAAAGCTAATTCCTCCCATATACCCTAGACTCTACTATCTCTAGCCTCCTAAAAGAATTATTTCCATTTTTTATTTCCTCGTCCCTTTATCTTTTATTGTTTTTCCTCACCAATTCCTTTTCCTTAGCATGCTCAGGGCTCTTCTATTTAAAAAAAAAGGAAAAAATTCCTCCTTTCTCCCTACTAGCCATCACTTTCTCTCTCATCTTCCCTTAATTGCCAAATTCTTAAGATAATTGTTTATACTGAGGTTTTCTAATTTTTTACATCCCTTTTTCTTCTCAGTCGGTCATCATTTGACTTCTTCTTAACCTACTCCTCTAGATCTGCTCCCATAAGTTACCAGGGTCACCAGTTTATAAATAGGTGGATACTTTTCTGCTCGTATTTATCTTATTTGAGTTTTTAAAACTTTTGCTAATGTTAACCACTGCTTTCTACAGGTCTCCCCTCTCTTGGTTTCTATGACAACAGTCCTGTCATCTTACCCTAAACATTTCTTGCCAATATCTTCAGCTTGCTGTTCTTTCTCACACTACTTCCTAAATACTAGTGTTCTTAAATGTTCAGTCATTTTCCCACTACTCCCTATATTCTTACAGGATGACCTCCAAAACTCAGGGCTTCATCTACCACCATCTATTTCCAAACAAAATCTCTCTTCTCAGTTCCAACCTATATACCTCACTCAGTCCAGATTTCCCACAGGTGGCCCAAATGTAGGACTAAAAGGAAATCCATCCTTCTGCTCCCTTAGCCAAAAACCTCTTCCAACTTTTATTATCACATAGATTATATCTTAGGCTTCCAGCTCATAAACTTAGGAGTTGTAATAGTTTTCAATCCTTAGCAGAATGAACTCAAAGGTTTCAAGAAGTACAAATTCCCAGTTACCTCCTCAGACCCACTAAGTTAGGATTTACAGAGGTAAAGACCAGGAATATATTTTTTAAAGCCCTTCTAATGCAGCTGTTCCCCAAACCAGAATTTGGTCACCACTCTCTAGGAATAGCCATAGTAAAATAGCTGCACCCAGCTAAAAAGGTGACTGGGACTTGCAGTCCCTTTATCTCTGTGATACACTCAGGTGAAAATCAGGATTTTCTTACTAAGAGACAAATGGAAAATAAATATCAGAAGCTCTGTCATAATCATTTTGTCTTCTCTCCTGATTGCTTCTCATATTCTCTGCTGGGTAAATGGCTCCCATTACTCTAAAATGTTTTCCTATTTTGAGTACAGCGAGTAGAAGATAGGTATCTCTCACTAGAAATTAAAATTTTTAAAAATGATAATGGCAAATTTTCTGTTTTGGTTTATAGATAAAGTAAAAGCTTACATCACTGGAATTTTGGCTAAGAGATGGGAACCAAACTAGGGAATACTTTGAGCTTAAAAATAGAGGTATTTACAATTAATTAGGGCTTCCCTGTGCCTCAGACAGTAAAGAATCTGCCTGCATTTCTGCCAGTGCAGAAAACTTGGGTTCAATCCCTGGGATGGGATGATCCCCTGAAGAAGGGAATGGCAACCCACTCCAGTATTCTTGCTGGAGAATTTCATGGACAGAGGAGCCTGGTGGGCTACAGTCCATGGGATCACAAAGAGTCAGACACGATTGAGTGACTAACACTAACACACTCCGGGAAAACTCCTTCCCACCCTTTCCCTAAATATATAATAATCACTTTCTCTTGTATATTCTACATCCTACATATCTTTCCAGTTTTTTTCCTCTTATCCATTCACATTGCTATTTGTCTCAGTGTAAGATTCCATAACTTGTCCGGGTTAATGCAACAGTTTCAAAATATCTTTGAACATTTGTTCCATCCCATCTATTTTATTCTTACTTTTGCCTGAATTATTTTTTCAAGAAAAATACAATCACATGCCTCCCTGATTACACTCCAACCTCTCCCTATAGATTTCAGGACAAAGGTCAAACTCCTTGATTTATCCCAAGAGGCTCAAGGTTTGGCCTCTGACTAAGTCTTGAACCTCACCTGCCTCCTCCTCATGTATCTTTGATATCCCAGTCCTGATGAACAATTTGCAGTCCTTGAATGTGTTGTATTTTCCTTCACTAGTTGCTTTGTCTCTGCTATTTCCTCTGCCTACAATGCCGTTATCCATTCTCTGCATTTCTAAGTCGAATGCATCCCTCAAGATCCAATAGAAATAATACCTCTGCTGGGAGGAATTCCTGATAAACTGTGATTTAGATGTCCAATGTCTACATTCACACGATAGTCTATGAATACTGCTGTCCTTTAATACTGAACACTCCTGTAAGAGAGTGTTCTTTAATCATACTCTCTTAAAGCATTTGATATACTTTATCCCCACTCTATACTGTTTATTGAAGGCCAGAGGCAGATCTAGCTCATCCTTGCATTCCGAATACCTAACAACCTGAATAAATGAATTAACCACCAGCTGTTGAGGAAATGGAAAATGGTAAATGAAAGGCAGAACAACCAGAGATCAAATTGTCAACATCCAATGGATCATCGAAAAAGCAAGAAAGTTTCAGGAAAACATCTATTTCTGCTTTATTGACTATGCCAAAGCCTTTGACTATGTGGATCACAATAAACTGTGGAAAATTCTGAAAGAGATGGGAATACCAGACCACCTGAACTGCCTCTTGAGAAACCTGTATGCAGGTCAGGAAGCAACAGTTAAAACTGGACATGGAACAACAGACTGGTTCCAAATAGGAAAAGGGGTACGTCAAGGCTGTATATTGTCACCCTGCTTATTTAACTTATATGCAGAGTACATCATGAGAAACGCTGGGCTGGAAGAAACACAAGCTGGAATCAAGATTGCCAGGAGAAATATCAATAACCTCAGATAAGCAGATGACACCATCCTTATGGCAGAAAGTGAAGAACTAAAGAGCCTCTTGATGAAAGTGAAAGAGGAGAATGAAAAAGTTGGTTTAAAACTCAACATTCAAAAAACTAAGATCATGGCATCCAGTCCCATCACTTCATGGGAAATAGAGGGGAAACAGTGTCAGACTTTATTTTTTGGGGCTCCAAAATCACTGCAGATGGTGATTGCAGCCATGAAATTAAAAGANCCAGGAATAGCAAACAAGTTTGGTCTTGGAGTACAAAATGAAACAGGGCAAAGGCTAACAGAGTTTTGTCAAGAGAACACACCAATCATAGCAAACACCCTTTTCTAACAACCCAAGAGATAACTCTACATATGGTCAACAACAAATGATCAATACCAAAATCAGATCGATTATGTCCTTTGCAGGTCATACAGAAACTCTATTCAGTCAATAAACAAGACCTGAAGCTGACTATGACTCAGATTATGAGTTCCTTATTGCAAAACTCAGGCTTAAATTAAAGAAAGTAGGAAAAACCACTAGGCTATTCAGAGATGACCTAAATCACATCCCTTGTGATTCTACAGTGGAGGTGATGTGTAGATTCAAGGGATTATATCTTGTAGACAGAGTTCCTAAGAAACTATGGACAGAGGTTAGTAATACTGTACAGGAGGCAATGACCGCAACCACCCCAAATAAAAAGAAATGAAAGAAGGCAAAGTGATTCTCTGAGGAGTCTTTACAAATAGCTGAGAAAATAAGAGAAGCAGAAGGCAAAGAAGAAAGCAAAAGTTATACCCATCTGAATGCAGAGTTCTAGAGAATATCAAGGAGAGATAAGAAGGCCTTCTTAAATGAACAATGCAAAGAAATAGAGGAAAACAAGAGAATGGGAANTAAGAGAAGCAGAAGGCAAAGAAGAAAGCAAAAGTTATACCCATCTGAATGCAGAGTTCTAGAGAATATCAAGGAGAGATAAGAAGGCCTTCTTAAATGAACAATGCAAAGAAATAGAGGAAAACAAGAGAATGGGAAATATTAGAGGTCTCTCCAAGAAAATTGGAGATACCAAGGGAACATTCCATGCAAGGATGGGCACGATAAAGGACAGAAAGAGTAAGACCCTAACAGAAGCAAAAAAGATTACACAGATTACAAGCAAAAGAAGTGGCAGAATATATGGAAGAACTATACAAAAAAGGTCTTAATGATCCAGATAACCATGATGGTTTAGTCCCTCACCTAGAGCCGGACATCCTGCATCCTGGAGTGTGAAGTTAAGTGGGCCTTAGGAAGCATTACTTCCAGCAAAGCTAGAGGAGGTGATGGAATTCTAGCCAAACTCCTAATTTTAAACTCCTAAAAGATGCTGTTAAAGTGCTACATTCAATATGTCAGCAAATTTAGAAAACTCAGCAGTGGCCACAGGACTGGAAAAGGGCAGTTTTAATTCCAGTCCCAAAGAAGGGCAATGTCAAAGAACGGTCAAAGTACAGTACAATTGTGTGCATTTCACATACTAGCAAAATTATACTCAAATCCTTCAAGCTAGGCTTCAGCAGTATATGAACTGAGAATTTCCAGATACACAAGCTGGGTTACAAAGAGGCAGAGGAAGCAGAGATCAAATTGCCAACATTTGTTGGATCACAGAGAAAGCAGAGAAGTTTCAAAAAAACATCTGCTTCATTGACTACACTAAAGCCTTTGACTGTCTGGATCTCAACAAACTGTGGAAAATTCTTAAAGAGATGAGAATACCAGACCACCTTACTAGTCTCCTGAAAAATCTGTTTGCAAGTCAAGAAGCAATAGTTAGAACCCAACATGGAATGACTGACTAGTTCAAAATTGGGAAAGGAGTATGACAAGGCTGTGTATCATCACCCTGCTTATTTAACTTCTATGCAGGGTACATAATGCAAAATGCTGGGCTGGATGAATCACAGGATGGAATCAAAATTGCCTGGAGAAATATCAACAACTTCAGATATGCAGATGATACCACTCTAATGGCAGAAAGTGAAGAGGAACTGAAGAGCCTCTTGATGAGGACGAAAGAGGAGAGTGAGAAAACTGGCTTGAAACTCAACATTAAAAAAACTTAAATCATGGTGTCCAGTCCCACAAGTTCATGGCAAATAGAAGGGGGAAAAGTGGAAACAGTGACAGGTTTTATTTTCTTGGAGTTCAAAATCACTGCAATGGTAACCACAACCATGAAATTAAAAGACTCCTGCTCCTTGGAAGGAAAGCTGTGACAAACCTAGATAGCATATTAAGAAGGAGAAACATCACTATAGCAACAAAGGTCTGTATAGTCAAAGCTATTTTTTTNCCGCCTGGTACGTACCGCCCCCCGCCCGCCGGCCCGCGCCGGCCCGCGCCGCCGCCCGCTCTCCGGGCTCCCGCTCTTTGTTATTCTGCGGGAGTGGGCTCGCCCGGGGGCCCCAGTGTGTGTGTGTGTCTGTGTGTGTGTGTGTGTGTGCGTGCGCGCGCGGAGGGGCACGGCGATTATCTCGGGGAGCCCGGCGCCCGCCGCGCCCGGGACCGCCCGGGACACTTCTCCCGGTACTTCGCTCTCGGGGCTCGGCCGTGCCTCCTCCGCCGCGGAATTTCCGAGCGCTCGGCCGCGCTCCGCTTCGCTCTGCCGCTCCGGAGACCTTTGTGTGGCAATTACCACTCCCTCCCGGCCCCTCCACCCCCCGGAATTCCATCGATAACTCTCCGTGCACGGTCTGTGTGGGTTTCGACGTTTGTGAGTTCATACATTTCACACGTGCATGCCCGGTGTGTGTCCGACCCGGACTTGTGGGGCATGTTGCATGTGGGCTCCGTCGTGGCGGCTCTGTGTGCCGTGTCGTGTGCATTATGTATGCACACTGATACGTGCAGGTTTTGTGTGGCTCAAGTTCGTTGGTGTTTGTAGGTATTGTGCTCAGCCCGATGTTTGTGTGTACATTCCGTGCACGTGTGTGCCATTTGTGAGTATGTTTGTCCGGGTGTGTGTGTGTGTTTCGTGAAGTTGAGTCAGTGTCATTTGTAGCGGGGGATTATGAAGAGTGTACAGCTAGGTGTGTTTCGCTGCTGGCTTCCTGGGCGGTGTTACTTCGCTGCTTTTCCTTTTCTTTAACCTTTCGGAGCTTACGTTTTAATCAGCGAAAGAATGTCTCTATAGAAATGCTGGTTGGCAGAGGGGCGTCGGCGTCTTTGGTTTGATGTATGTGTACGTGTGGGTTTTTCTCTTTTTTTTTTCTTCATCTTCTTTTAACGGACAGCTGTAAACGGTTTTTTTTTTGTTTTTTTTTAATGATATTTCTGTACAGTGTGTCTCACGGGAATGTAAGGCATTACATTTAAAGCTTAGCCTTTCAGGCTTTCGGTTGCATAAATTAAATATTTATTCACCAACTTACTATCTGTTATAAATTGACCAAAAGAAAGCAGACTGCATGCAGCGGGGGTGGGGGTGGGGGTGGGAGGAGATGAAAACCCCAGGATATGTTACTGGGTTGACTTTTAAAGATTGTTTTACTATAACTGTGGTCTTTTCTTTCTTTTCTTTTCTTTTATGCTTTTGAGTAACTACATCATGTTCAAGGAGAACATTTGTCAAAAGTAATTATCTGAGTTTGGTTGAAGGGCCTTGCTGGTATGTTTCTGGATTCTGGCAAAGGGTTTTAGATAATTGGCCCTATTGCCCTGCGCAGAAGTGACAGAAGTCCTTCTTAATTGCAGTCTAGTTATTGGTAGCTGAAGTGGCCGGGCCCCTTTATTCATTTTTAATTTGTAATAGTGTATGCTATGATTTCTCTCTTTATCTGCGGTCCTGTTAATCGCTAAACCACTCAGTCTCCGTGGATGAATGGGCAGGTAATAGTCATTCTCTAATGAACTGCATCTGGGAGAGTGAACTTATTTGTAAGGAATATGTGAAAAGTAAGCAGTGTTAAGTAAATGCCAGATTGATGTTATCACTGGAGTTTGCTCGAGCAGAGTAGGTTATTTATTGTTTGCTCAGCCATTAATTCAGAGTTGTGGGAGGTGGGGTGTGCACCGCTTCTGAAAATGCATTATTCCAGTTCCTTGGAGTGGCAGTCAAGTATTATTATAGAGCTTCAGTGTATGTATTTTAAACAAGTGAACAATGAGTTGATTTATAAATATTTTAAAATAATGGTTCATGAATTAGCTATATCTGCCTGCAGAGAATTCTTAATAAATAACAGTATTCTGATGGAATTTAAAGCTAACCATTTGTATTCAATCAGTATATGTTGCTATTCTTGAAAGTACTACACTTTATTTGATTTAATTGTCTTATAGTGATAAATCTCGAAATAGGTTTCAAGAGTTACATGTTTTTTGTTAAAAGTTTCATTTTCCTCTTGCAAAGTTCATTGATGGGAAAAGACACACCAGGAGTCATCAACACAAAAGAATTAATGATAGACCAGATGTCTCTGTTTTAACCAGACATATTGAACTAGTAGTTATGGTAATTTTTCAATTTGGTTCAAGTTATTTTTCCCCTGGTAGTTGTACAAATGTGTATGTATTCAAAATGTTGACAGTTGAAATAAAATACTGAATAAAGGAGCAAATAATTGTTACTGTAAATATCTTTTTCAGAAATTTGCCATTTATAATGGTGACTTATGATCATTCTTAACTTATTTGGTAAAAAAGGAGAAATGATTCCACTTGGGTAATAGTGACAATTTTTCATGTTTTCTTTATGGTTATGTGAATGCATATAGACAAACTCTCTTCCAAACTTGCATGAAAAACATTTTTACTTGTAAAAGTAATAGTATTATACTCAGTGAAAAAGAAATGCCTTTTTTGTGTGCATTTCTGTGATAGAAGTCCTATTTTATATTTTCACACTGCCACTGCTGATGTTGCTGTGGTGGTGGTAAAGAATTTTTAGCCTATTCTCCATCAAATGTTTAACCAGATGTCTGATTTTAAAACTAAAGACTAAAGATCGATAGAAAATATGCAGCTCAGTATGTGGTTCTTGCAATATATGAACTAAAGAGAAAGTATCCAAATTAACATTAAGAATAATCTTCAAAAATATGCCATGTATACTTTTATATATCTATATACATATGTGTGTATCTATATATATGTGTGTGTATATATATATGTACATATATATATTCTACTAGTGTGTATGTATGTGTGTTTGCATGTGATTATCTTGAACGAAAGGGTATCAGGGCAGAGGAAATGCAAAATAGATTTTTTGAACTGAGACCAAAAGCTTATATTGAAGTGTAGCTTGGTATTCATTTTTAAGAAAAATATATAACGAAGAGCAGTTCTTTCCCAGAGTAACTTAGAACTTCCCTTCAGCAACAGAATTTTGGTTTTCTTTCTTTGTAAGAAAAGTATCCGGCATCCAAATCTGTAAACTGAGTGGCAGCTCCAGGGATTTTGTTTTAGATGGAGATGTAGCTATCAAGCTCCACCAATTTTCTCTTAGAAGTATGTCCTGTTTGGATGTGGTGGGCTTGTTTATCTTAGGAAAGGAGGACTGGTGGCATAATTCCCCTGTATTTTCAGGAATGTGGTGATTATTAACAGGCTGCCATTTTAAAATAGTAATATGACATCTTTG
>SJYS01017323.1:20107-39455 GCA_006410695.1 Philantomba maxwellii | reverse complement strand
TTTTTTTTTTTTTTTAAACTAATCCAACAGTTGATTTCTGAGTGTATGATTTATGACTTAACGAAGGGAATGGGAGGGACCCTTTTCATCTTATTCAGGGGACAGATGGTATTTTCAGGATTTTGTTAACTTTCATGTAGTGAGACCTGTTTTAATGAATTCAAGAAATTAGAAATTGAAATTGGGTCTTTGGGCTTGTTTTCCAGCTTAGTCATGAAGAAGACATGATATATAGTGAGGCTGTTGGTTTTTCTAAAATTTTTTTTTAATGTCCAGAATAAATGACTGCACATGTAATTTGTGCATGAATAGAAACCTTGTTGACATGGCTGCAGAACTAAGTCCATGTCTGGACCATCAGGACTCTGTATTCCCCACCACCACCCTCCCCTTCCTTCCCCTCCTTCCCATGCACACACAACAGACACTCATCATTTGAAAAATTGTTTATAAGAAAATCTCCTTGCTTTAAAATATGTGTTGTCATATCTTCAAAATCTCACAATCAGAAATTGTCATTCCTGAAGTCCCTGTTTAGTCTACTTTGGTCCTTTTAATCTCTTTTGAGTCAATTCTGGAAGTTCAATTAAACATTCTGAATTAAACTTTGATATTTTACTTGTTTTCTTTGCATCGCTATTGCTCTTTCCTGCTTGCTGTAGGGTCTCCTCTCAGTTTCCCTCTTCATGTTGCTATATCTCAGAATTATGTCTCCCTCCTTTTTAGTCTCAGTTTTCTCCCTCTCTTTGAGCAGTCTCACCCACTTCAGTGGCAGGTATCCCAGGACAAGAACTCTAGCCTTGATTTTTTTCTTTAAATTTGGATTTATACTAACAATTTTTATTGTTTATCTCCTTACACTATGAATATTCCAAATGACATTCATCCAGTTCAGTTAAATATTCATTGGCGACCTCCCACAAATGTGCAATGCATTGGGTCCACAACAGGAAAGGATATCATTCCTGTCTGGAGGGCACTTACCTGTTTGAGCATAAATAATATCTGTTAAGGGTGGAAATTCTAACTGTAGCTCACATTTAGCTCCTCCTCTTTTCATTCTCTGTGTTTTACAAAGTGCTGACCTTCCAACTAATTCTGAACCTAATTTGTTTTCCAAATCTTACTTAGTGAAGCTGTATTAATCTTTCTCGAACAGATTTGATCTTACTGAATCATTCCTCTACTTATAGTTTTGTGATTACCTGTAAGTTAAAGTTTGGCAGGTCATGGGAAACTCATTTTAACCTTAGAAATCCTTTTTTAAAAGTGATATATGATTGTTCTTCGTAATAGTATCAAGAATTTAACATGTTCTATCCATTATACATCACACCAACCTTCCCATCATGTAGTAATTTCTGCAGCCTTACATTCATTTTTAAATTCTTTTAAAACACAGCAGTTATTTTTAATATGACATAAATTAATAACATTTTATTAACTTCCATGCTCAACTTTATTTCTCATATTGTATTCACTCTAAATTGCCTCCTTTAACCGCTTTTTAAAAAAAGAATAATTGAGGGTCTCTGGGTTCACAGACTTTGCATTTCTGACATGTTTTTGTTTGTCCACCCCTTAAAAACTGTCCACACCTTAAAAATTTGATTATTAAGCTTTTGTGTTTTAAGTTAGTTCCAGACTCATATGAAGTTATAAGAATTAAGAAAAAGTCCTTCCTTCCTATTGGACTTAAGAAAAAGTCCAGTCCTTCCTAATCATCCATACCCTCTCCCCCAACCCACCCTGTTCTCATAATTTTAATCTTAATGTAGTCAAGATTGGGTGTACAAAAAAAAAAAAAAAAAGATTAGGTGTACAAAACTGGTCAACCTTGGCCTTTAGGAAGTATTATCCATCAAATGTGTGGATTATAATTCAAAAAGATTTTTATTCTCACAAAATTCAGCTCATCTTCTATTAGAAAATAAATGGAAAAACTTGGTAGGAAAAAATTAAGACATTCTATGTTGCTCTCACCTTTGAGTGATAATTTAACTAGTTATAAAAGTCTTAGTTGACAGTTGCTTTATCCTTAGTGCATTGGAGATATTTCTTCCTTATGTTCTTGCATCAGTGGTTGTAATGTCTTGTCTGTGATGAGTTTCATTGTTACTTTTTAAAGAAGTAATATGCTTTTTGTATTTGAGAGTGTTTACATGTTCTCTTTATCCTGAAGTTATGAAGTTTTAATGCTTTGTCTTAAATGTTTGTCTTTCTGTTATTATGCTTAGTATCTAGAGTTTACTTTTTAGTGTGGTGTGTTTAGTTGCTCAGTTGTGTCTGACTCTTTGTGATCCTGTGGACTATTGCCAGCCAGGCTCCTCTGTCCATGGCATTTGCCAGGTAAGAATAGTGGAAATAGTTGCCATTTCCTTTCCATACTTTTCTTAAAGAGTAAACTTAATTGTTGCCTTTTTATACTTTAAAATGTTAATCATGTTTTGGTATAGAACTTATATTGTCTGTGTCCCCAGCAGGCCATGAATTCTTTGAAGTCTTCTAAGTGTTCCCACAGCATCTAATGATTTAGTTTATGGGTTAGCAGTGATTTAACTACAATGTGGAAAGGACTTCCCTAATATGGAACAGGATACAGCAGTGACTATGCTGGCTTGGCTGGTCAGAATTGTGGATGGCAAGCAACAGAAACCACTTCTTGCTAACTTAAGTATAGATAATTGAGATTTTTTTTTTTTTTGAGACCATAAAGTAGTTTATATAGTCATCAGGAAGGCATCACCTTCTTCTTAAAAAAAAAAAAGAAGGTTGGAAAAATCAGCAGAGATCAATAGAGGATGAGCAGCAGAAATACACAGTCATGCTGCAAGATCAGTCTACTTGGATTGTGGCTGTGGACACCACTAGCACAATAATGGTCACCTCTGTGACTTGGTGCTGACATGGGACTCTGCTGTTGCTCCCAACATATCATATGAATGTATTATAGTCTCCTCTGTCTTTGCATCCAAGACTCAAGATTCAGATTCACAGGCAGATGCATCTACTTGTCAGACTCTAGTTCCCAGGTCTATACCTTAGCTGCTGAAGACTGATGAGAAAAGGTGTATGGGGCCTCTTCACCACTGTAGTGGAAGAATCTATGTTTATATATTCATAGTGGCAATAAAGCCAACTGAGGATTAAAACTGAATGCCCCACCTCTTCCCATCACCGGCTCTCAGCAACTCTGCTCCCCGTTTTTCTTCTCTCAGTGAAAGCCATCACCCTCTCTGTAGTTCCTCAAACCAGAAACCTTCTTGTCAGCATTAATGCCCTTTTGTATTTTTTTTCTTTTTATTCATTAATCACTGTTATGCCAGTTTTATTTCCTTTTCTTCACATTTTCAAATCCTTGTCTTTACATGCTACACGTATCCATTTCCACTGTAATTTATCTTGACTCAGGCAGTGTATGGGTTTGGGAAAGAATATAGATTAATGACAGGCCTAAAAGTCAGGCAGATTTATGTTTGAGGCTCATTTCTGCCACTTACTATGTGTTTGACCTTGGGCAAATTATTTAACATCTCTCAATTTTAGTTCAATTGTCTATTAAAGGGAATAATGGCATTACAGAGTGGTTGGAATATTTAAATAAGATAACGTGCATAAGGTACTTAAGTACAGTGTCTGACATTAGAAGGTGCCAGTTAATGTTTTGCCTGGTAGTTCCCATCTTCTCATTAAGTTGATACAACAACCTTGTGAGTGGTTTTACTGACTCCAGACTTGCTTCCACTCAGACTTATTCTCCTTATTACATCCACAGCTGCTTCTTTAAAGGTAGAACTGGTTCATGTTATCCCCATGAGCCTGACTAAGTTGCTATAGGAAACAGATGGCATTATCTTATAATGGGTGATTAAAGAAAGTTAGGGCACAATAAAAGAAAAGAACAAGAGATAGACAAATCAGGGATATTACCAGCAGAAGGATATTACTATTCTTAGGCTTAAAGGGCCAAGGAGACCAGAGAGCAGTTACTACAGAGATGTGGGCTCTGATTATAGAAGGATCAGAAGTAAAACATAGCCAGTGCCATCACCCCTGCAAGGGGGAGAAGCATGCTCATTGTCATCCTGACTCCACTCTCCTTCCATCTTATGATCTCCAGTTGGTGCCTCCTAAGGCTGAATCCATGTATAAGTCAGAAGACAAAGGACTTCCGTTGAGGAAATTCATGGTTGTCAGCCTACTGGCATGAAGCTGAGTAGAGAAGAGTAAAAAGTGAATCTGGAGCTGCTAATGGGGAATGCAGAAAAGATCTCTTTTTCAAATACCTTTCAGTAGCTTCCCATGATTCTAAGAGCATCATGCCCCTTGTTTCAGGATCCTTCAGGTTTGTCCTTTGCATACATCTCCAGTTTTGTTGCTTGATTCTCTCACCATTGGCATTTTAAACACCTTAATATAAAAGTACTGTTAGATCTTTGAACTTATACTGCCCCATATTTTGTCTCAACTTTGTACATGTTCCTTCTCTTTGTAAATCTTCCCTCCCTCCCCTTCTATTCGTTTTCATCTGGTAAATTCTTAACACTTCCTTCAGAGTTCAACTTCCTTTAAGAAGTTTTTGTATGTCCCCAAAGCACTTCATAGTTGGGACTGTTATTATAATTACTGGCTTACTTTCTTATTTATAACTGTTTCCTGAGTACCTGATGTACTATATCAGGTTAAGAGGGTGCTGATTATCATTGAATAAAGTGAATGAGTCAAAGAAGATTTTTCAGAAGAGCTCTTATAGCTAATTTTTTTTAAGTTTTCAGAAGATCTGTAGAACTATAAAACTTATATCTTCTTGGTTTATTTCCATGTCATTGCTGAATTGTCATTGTACAGCCTAGAGAAGGGATCTGATTTTCTGAAACTCAGTTGGACAACTGATAGGTTTTGAAAAATCTGTGTGTACTGTCAATTCACTAGCCTCTTTTATTATTTTGGAATAATTTGTTGAAGTTAATGGCAATGAAAAAATATTCAGTTCCTGCCATTAATATGTTATGTACCGTGTGAATACAATAAAATATGGAACTTGACCTTTGGGAAATTAACATTAAAAAAAAAAAACAAAAACCAAAAAAAAACCTTGAAGCCCAAGAGATTCTCTTCTGTAAATTTTAAGTTGCAAAGTGTAGTAGAAATTCAGTGACATAAAAGTAATCTTTTATGTTTGATTTTAGTAAGATACAATGATGTATCCTACTTTATAAAGGCTTTCTGTGGCTCACAAACCAAGAGAAGAATTATATAGTATATTTATTACAACACATATTGGAAATGTTTACAAAGTAAATAATCTCCTTTATACATGTAAATAAAACATTTATAAGGAGTTCCCTGGTGGTTCATGTAGTAAAGTGGTAAAAAATTCATCTGCCAATGCAGGACATATGGGTTCATTCCCTGGGTCAGCAAGATTCCCTGGAGAAGGAAACAGCAACCCACTTCAGTATTTTTGCATGAGTAATTCCATGGACAGGGAAGTCTGGTGGGCTACAGTTCATGGGGTTGTGAGGAGTTGAAGAGTTAGACATGACTTAGTGACTGAGCATGCATGCAAAATATTTACAACTTGATGTCACAATTTCCTTTTGAGAGTGTAGAAATCTGATATAATGATCGAACAGATTTTATATATTAGATAGCATAAAATATTACTATTACTAAAGTAGCTAATTAAAATCATTATTGCTAAAGTAATGACTAAAAATGGCTAATAAGAGGTTTTTTTAAATAATGCTTATTGGTTACTTATATGCCTGATAGTACACTAATTTATTATATACATTATATTGTTTAATCCTAAGTGCAAACCTAGGAGACTAAGTGCAAACCTATAGCATAGTCCATCTTTTTTAAGTGAAGAAATTGAGATTTAGAGTGCCAGTTTAGTTTCTCTCAGTTGCAAGTGAAATAAATTTAGTGAAAACTAAGCAAAAAGTCCCACTTAACTGAGAAATCCAAGGGTGGAAGTCAGTCAATTGTAAGTGGATATAGAGATATAGAGACTGTCATCAAAATATTTGCTTTCTCTCCATCTTTTATCTTTGTTTCTCCTTGGCTTAATACTGCAGCCAGGATCTGATAGAAGTCTTGGTCAAGATAAGATGCTCATTGGCACCCCAGACCTGCATCCTCCAAGCATAAAAAGAACCACTTTCCCTGCTCCTCCTCTTTATTAGTATTGTTGTTATTTTAAATGCCCTCTCAGGGTAGTCTTTATTTTGTCCTACTTGACTGTTTTACTCATCTCTCACCAACAGCAGTGGCCAGGATCAGGTAGCATGATGGCTTACCATGCAGCAATGACTTGGAGCAGGAGAAAATTATGCAAAAGCACCAATAAAAGGGAGATAGAAAGTATGCCAGAAAAACAAATTATACATGCCGTTCCCTGTGCTTTCAGAGAGGGCGAATTAGCTTGCTCAGCTCGTCAGTAGAAGAAAGTGAAAGTCGCTCAGTCGTGTCCGACTCTTTGTGGCCCCATGGACAATACAGTCCATGGAATTCTCCAGGCCAGAATACTGGAGTGGGTAGCCTTTCCCTTCTCCAGGGGATCTTCCCAACCCAGGGATCAAACCCAGGTCTCCCACATTGCAGGCTGATTCTTTACCAACTGAGCTATCAGGGAAGCCCAGTCAGTAGTAAAGCAGTGATTAAAACCCATGTCTGCCCATGCTCAGAGTTCTAGACATTAAGCATATTAAAGTTAGATACTTTTTTATTCCTTCTTCCTGGTATTAGTTTTATGATTATTTGTTTCACATTTTCACGATGTTAAAGCCAAGACAGCCATTGCAAAAATTCTAAAGATTTCTTTGAAGCATTTCCTCTGGAACTTACTTTCCTGATTTAGAGGCTAGATATTAACAATGGATGGTTTCTGTTCTGTTTTTCCTCACAGACCAGTTTCTTTAAATAGCACTCTATATGAATGGTCTTTATATAATATTTATAGTTTAGCACCATTCATGACCTGAATTCACGAAATATATAATTCTGGATGAGGCTTCCAGGTTCTTTCTGGATGCAAGTAAATACTTTCATTCACTGACTAAATGCTAAGATTTTTTCACAGGATCAATTGTGACCCTAAGAGAATGTTAGTTTAATGAAAGAGAGCAAACTTTTCTTCTCCCTAGTGTAAACCCTCACTCATTTCTCTGAATATTGAGAAGAGATCAGCATAAGATGGTGACTCCCTGTTTTATGTACAGTTCTGTGGCCATCACAATCTTACGGCTGTCACTTCTTATTTATTCATTTAACGGCATTTCTCTTCTAGAGCTTAAGTGAAACAAAAGTTGTGCTTAGAAAATTTCTTCTTCTCCTTCTCCCTTTTTCTTTCTCTTAGACTTGTGGAAATTTAACCGTACCTTCTCAGTTTGGATGAAGGTTGATGGCATTGAGCTTTTTGATGTTTATTCACGGTCTGTTCTAGGCAGAGATGCTACTGTGAATAAAGAGAAAAACACACTTAGCCCACCAGGATCTTAACGAGGAAATGAGAAAAGTAAAAACAAAACACTATTAAGTGTAAACAAAAATACTATCTGACTCCTGTTCTCATCCTTCCTCCAATTTTTAGATATCTGTTTTTATCACTTTTAGCTAATGCTGTCTTTACAAACCAAGTACTAGTAATTAAATGGGAATCGAAGGACTGTCAGTAGGAAAAACAAAAATCAATGAGCAAATACAGATATTGCATTACCTTTTAGTCTCCTAATGACTGTTTTATTTTTCCTTGTTCCAGAACTCACTGTTAAGTGAGTTCAGCTTATTGGTAGAGAATGCAAGATTCATAAAGTTATTTTCATTCATTAAAAGCTTCAGTGGAGAAGGAGGCCCTTTAAAAACTTGTCTAGTTTTCTCAGTCCATTCTTTTCATGAATGGTTTCTTATTTTCCTGGTGTAGATGATAGCCATAGGCAGCTTTTCAGAAAGGAGCAACATAAAGCACGTTACAGGTATCATCCAGAAAGATGAATGATGAAGGAACAATAGGAGGACTTTGATAAAACTTAGTGTTTTGTTTTAATTTTTTTTTTCTATGTGTTTTGAATAAGCACTTGATCCTTGAACACCGCAGAGGTTAGGGGCACTGACCATCTGCACATTCAGAAACCTGTATAACTTAGAATTGGTGCCCCCTACCCTCAGTTCCTCTTCATCTGTGGTTCCATATCAATGGATTCCACCAGCTATGGATCGTGTAGTACTTATTGTTGAAACATCTGCCTATAAGTGGACCTGTGCAGTTACAACCAATGAGGCTCAAGGGTCAGCTGTGTTTTCAGTTGTGTCGGAGAGACTGAAAGAGATGAAAAGATAGTTTTCTACTAATTATATTTCTAAATTTCTTCCTTCAATTTTAATGAATAGTTGACTGGCTCTTTCGTTATAGGCAGTAGGTTGGCACAGGGTGGCACTTATTGCCCCTTGAAGTAGGTGTTACCAGGTGCATGGTCTTGTTCCCTCTAGCCAGGGTTTGATTCAGCTTTTTTCTTTCTTGGATGTGTTAATCACAGAAGCTGGTAACAAGATGAAATTTCAGTCACCCTGCTTCTAGATTGGACATACAGATGTGAGTGAGGAATCAGCATTTGTTTTAATCCACCAAGATTTGGGGGTTGGTTTTTA
Organism: Philantomba maxwellii; assembly: GCA_006410695.1. Lineage (NCBI taxonomy): Eukaryota > Metazoa > Chordata > Mammalia > Artiodactyla > Bovidae > Philantomba > Philantomba maxwellii. Next base: position 30,803 of record SJYS01017323.1, on the reverse strand, counting down.
CTGTTTTGTATCCCTGCCTCCTGACAGATACAGTTCTGATAGCAACACGGGATGTTTTTGTTCCAGGCCACCCTTTCCCTTTGTTTATGAGACAGTAAATGCTTAATTACATGCTTAAGAGGTAAGTAAAGCAAACAAGGTTAAGTCCCTGTTTTCTTCTTCATTACATTAAATTGCTTTGTAAAATCACCCTCTCTTGTAAAAAATATCCTTGATATTTGTCAAACCAGAAACCAGTAGAGGATTTTCATTGCAAGGAAAATTTGTTTCTATTCTCTCTTAAGATAATTCTGTTTATGTTTTTCCTTGATTTAAAAAAAAAATGCTTTTCCTTCCATCTGTCTACTCAAGAGGACAGATTTCTAACCAGAGAGAGTGAAACAATTACTGTTAACAAGGAATTGAGTTCCAAGATAGTTGCAGAGATAGAAAAAGGGCCCTTGGACATTTTCAACAAGTTCAGGTTCCCAAGTCCAGACAAAGTGTGTTTCACATTGCAAAGGTATGACCAGATTTCCACACCATTGAGAAGAGGAAAGCAGACACTGCAGTAACACCTCCTTCTTTCTTTTTCTTTCTCTCTCTCTCTTTTGGCCTAAAGGAGAGCTGGTGGAAAGGAGTGCCCCCACTCAGGGATTATATTTCCCAGTCTGTCTCAGAGCGTCCTGTCTCCATTTCCCGTCCATTGAGGGCTCGGTCACCCTCCGGCCATTTCCCACCAGTTTTTACTCTTTTCTAGATACAGCACACAGAAACTCCTGACAGCTGACAGACTCCCCATTGAGCCCTACCTTTTCATGTAGGAAAAGGGGGAGAAAATGAAGAAAACTTGTCTTGAAAGCCTGCAGATTTTCATACCCAAGGAATGTGTTGACCATATGCATCCTAAACCAGACGAACAATGTTTGTTCAGCCCTTCAACTTGCCAGTGTGCAACCCTGTCTATTCCATGCTTGGAAGCAAAAACTCAAAACCAGATTTTCTAGACGTTTCTACCAAATAGCAGTGGAGTTGTTCATGCACAGTCCCTTACATATGAAATTATATTTTTCATTATGGCATAATTTATCTGTAGGAGACATTGGTTTTCACAACGAATTCCTTATCTTCAAAATTTCTTGGCCTTTATATGGAAGTGTAGCTACTTCATTTTAATTATTATAGGCAAGGCCTAATGACTGAATTGTTAAGGTTACAAAGTAGACTTTCATCTTCTTATATGATTTCCCAGTAATATGGAGAGGATGCATTTTGTGTTTATCTTCCCTTTGTGCCAGGTGACTAGGATATTCCAGAGTTTGTTCTTCTGTCGGTTCTCTATACCTGATAGCAGGTGTAGTTAGTGCTTAAAATCTGAATGTCAAAGTAGTTAGCAGAACTCTCAAAACTTTTCCTACAGATCGTTTCCTCAGGGAGAATTTGATTCCCTTTGAGCCTAATATCTACTGCCCATAGTTGAGTGAATCTAGGAGGAAAAACATCTGGCCTAATTTATATTCAGGCATAATTCAATAATGCTAAATCACAACTTATGGGAAAAATCTAACTGAGACTTCATAAAAGCACTAATTTAGAGTTGGTTAATAGGTAACTCTTATTTGTATTTCTTTCAAAGGGATAGATATTTTGATCATATTGGAACTAATAATTTTTCTTCATTCTGACTTCTAAAGGTGGCATTATGGTATAATGAGCTTGCAGCCTGGTTGTATGCAAAACTCAGCTGGTAAAGTCAGGACTGAGGAAGGCTAAAAAGCAAATAGGGACTATCTGATTTCATAAAGAATCTTTTGTTGGCAAAGGTAAGTTTTAATGTTCCATTGCCTCCTTAAAGAGACTCAGCCTATACTTCATATCAACAAATATGGGCTGATTGAAACCAGTTCTGTTTGCTTTGTGCCCTGATAAATATGGCCTTCATTTCTCTGGCACGTAGTTTAAGACAGGACCAGAAAGGAGGGTTGGATGGAAAATTGGAAAACTTGGCTAATTTTAAGGTAGGTAATACATCAAGTAGAATATTAAAGTAATTGCCCCAAGAATGTATTTAGAGTAAATTGTGTTTCAGATATTTTAATTATATCTTAATTACTTGAGTACAGTAAATCTGGTGGGAGATCTTTGACTTGGCTTTTAGTATAAATAGTTACGGTAGATTTTTATGCATGCTTTCATTTACAGACAGGAAAGCACATATCACAGAAACCTTTGGTCTATAGAAGGCCTGTAGGTTATATCACTAAAATATTGGTGTACCTGCTTCATATTTTAAAATGTTGGCCCTCTTTCTGAAGCCTGGGATTCAGAAATTCTTTTAACTATTATTCATCAGAGTTGAGTTCTGGGTAAAGACTTCTTATTGTGAGAATTATTTATAGCTTTGCCTGGAGAGTTCCTAATACAATTGTTTAATCTTTTAACTATTGTCTCTGGATGATCAAAGTGCATGCCTGACAAAGGACTAACTCTGAATTTCTGAGTTTTATTGGTTAAGAATTGGGGTTGCTAATGAAAAAGAAGTAAGTTTTCATGACAGCTATTCTACTATTGAGAGTCTTCCCAGGTGGCTCAGTGGTAAAGAATCCTCCAGCCAATGCAATAGATGCAGAAGGCATGAGTTTGATCCCTGGGTCAGCAAATCCCCTAGAGGAGGAAATGGCAACCCCACTCTAGTATTCTTGCCCTGAAAAACCCATGGACAGAGGAGCCTGATGTGCTATAGTCCGGGAGGTCACAGAGAGTCAGATACAACATAGTGACTAAACAATGAAACTTCAGTATCTGCAGAAATGTTCCCTATTAAAATCAAGGTAGAGAAGAGTATTTTTCAAAAGAAGAGAGTAATATGTTCACAAAACAAGAGGTCTTACTTACCATTTATTTATCTTGTTTTCATTCATTAGGTATAAGTTTTTCCATGTCCCAGGTAATTGGATATAAAGCAATGACCAAAAAAGAAACAAAATACCACGATGACCATAATTACTTCCACGGACTCTGACTTATAATATCATCACTGGAATGAGTTAGGGAAGGGTCATTTCTATGTAGACTAAACTAGCATTTTGAATGAAGATTAAAAAGACATGGGTTAGTCCCCTTTGTAAGTCATTTCTAAATAAATTTGATGCTTCCCACCCTCCCCTCCTCAGCAATAGTAAACCAAAGGATAAGTGTCTCTAGAGATGATGATGGCATGTTTTATTGTATTTCATTTTGGTTTATGTGTGTTGTTTGGTAAATATTTGTTAAATCAATGAATTATTGAGGAGATGATGCTGTTGTTTAGCTCCAGTCAGGAGAAGAGTTACTATTAACTGTGACAAAGCAAGCATCATTGTTTTTGTCATTCTTCAACATTTAAGAGGTCAGAATCAAATAATCCCATATAACAAAGTCATTTTCTACAATTATCTCAAGATATATTCTGCAACTAATTCCTTCTGGCAGCTGCATCTGGATGCTGTGTCATTTCAAGCTAGTCTGTAAGGATAACACTGAAGAATTCTGACTCAGATTGAATGATGAATAATGTTTGCTTTGGAAAAAATTCAATATACCTGCATTTTATTTTCTCTACTGTGCCTTACAGTAGAAGGTATATAAATGTGTCTGCTGTTGTTTGAATATTCATTTTTGTTTTGCAATTGATTTTAAATTAGTTAAGTATTATATAATTTATATTATAAATATTTCCATTATATGTTTTATGATATAAAGATTATCTTAATATACAGTTTAACGATTATGAAAGTAATTTGTACTTCTAAATACAAAAATATTTTAAGAATATGAAATTTCCTCCTTCAGCTTTTGCTTTTCTGCCACTCTCCAGGGTAACAATTGTTAGATGTTTGAATATTTTTATCTGGTGTGAATGTGTGTGTGTGGGGGGGTTGTGGATGTATTTGTATATATACCACATGTACTTGTATATATGCCTCTTCTATATGTATTATTTTTCAGCTTGCTTATATTTTTTACTCATCACTTTCTAGTGGATATCCTTCCATATCAGTACATGTTTTCCTTCTAATGTCTGTGTATTATTTTGTGGGATGTATGTGCTTTCATTTATTTAACCTTCTCTCTCTTAGATTGTATTTTTAAAAAAACAATTTTAGAATGATGTTTTATTGAATATGCAGGATGAGCTGAGGATTTCTGTATGATAAATATCTAATGATAGAGTGAAAGTGAAAGTCGTTCAGTCGTGTCCGACTCTTGGTTAGCCTTTCCCTTCTCCAGGGGATCTTCCCGAGCCAGAGATCAAAGCCAGGTCTCCTGCATTGTGGGTAGATTCTTTACCAGCTGAGTCACAAGGGAAGCGCAAGAATACTGGAGTGGAGAGCCTATCCCTTCTCCAGTGAATCTTCCTGACCCAGGAATCGAACTGGGGTCTCCTGCATCACAGGTGGATTCTTTACCAATTGAGCTATCAGGGAAGTCCAGAATGATAGACTAGATTTGAAAAATGGGACCACTTATCTTTTTACATTTTCATAGTACTGTTCAGTTACCCTCCAACTAAGTTTGGACTTTTTGCTACAAGGTGTCATGTTGTGGTGGTGAAACATGTGGAGTTCAGGAGCATGAGTTTGAATCTCCGCTCTGCTTGTTGCTTGGGACTAGCCTGGAATAAGCGATTTAATTTAGCTGTATCTCAGTTTTCTCATGTACATAAAAATAATACCTACCTTGATTGGTGACTGTGAAAACTAAGTATTTTAATGTAAGTCAAGTTCTTATAAAAGTGTCTCATGTATTTTTATTAAAAATGCTTCCCAGTATTATGTAAGTACTGTCTGCTACTGTTAGCATGAGCACTGTGTAAGGATTCCCAAGATAAGGAAACTTTGGGTCTCAGCTAATTGCTCCTTCATAACGTTGTGCTGAAGAGAACACTGACCTTGACCAGAGACCTCCATATGGACTGGTGTTTATTCTCCTATGTGTGGACAAAAATACAAATTAAACTTCTTAATTTTCATATTATCTTATTCTGCTGCTGCAAGTCTGCTTTTTAGAGTTGTCATATCTATCTGTAGTGCATGCATGCTAAGTCACCTCAGTTGTGTACGACTCTTTCCAACCCTATAGACTATTGCCCTCTAGGCTCCTCTGACCATGGGATTCTCCAGGCAAGAATACTGGAGTGGGTTGCCATGCCCTTCTCCAGGGGNAGAGTTGTCATATCTATCTGTAGTGCATGCATGCTAAGTCACCTCAGTTGTGTACGACTCTTTCCAACCCTATAGACTATTGCCCTCTAGGCTCCTCTGACCATGGGATTCTCCAGGCAAGAATACTGGAGTGGGTTGCCATGCCCTTCTCCAGGGGATCTTCCCAAGCCAGGGATAGAACCCATGTCACTTATGTCTCCTGAATTGGCAGGCAGGCTCCATACTATTAGCGCCACCTGGAAAGTCCATCTACCTTTAGTAGTAAAGTATAAATAAACTCTAAGTTGTCATTGGGGTATATACTCTTTAACTTAATCATATTAGATCTTGGGAATACTGTCTACTTAATTAGACTCAAGTGTTATATTTTTGAGCTTCCCTAGTGGCTCAGACAGTAAAAAAATCTGCCTACAGAGCAGGAGACTTGGGTTCCAATCCCTGGGTCTGGAAGATCCCCTGGAGAAGGGCATGGCTACCACTCCAGTATTTTTGCCAGGAGACTTCCATGGACAGAGGAACCTAGTGGGCTACAGTCTATGGGGTCACAAAAAGTCCAACACAGCTGAGTGACTAAGCACACACACACGTTATATTTTTATGTTACACTTAGATTTTGTGAGAGATTCAGCAATATGAACTTACGTATGTTCTGTGTTTGCTATTGTGAAGCTCTCATTGGGGATCCTGCCTATTACCACCCAGTGCCTCTGTATGGATTGCACTTGACATGCTCCTCTTAGTTTAGGGATAGGAAGCTTTATCTTCTCTGACAAGCCAATGTTTCTGTCATGAAGCTAATAGGACTTAACTGGTTTTTTGTCTACATTTTAGCTGCCTTAGAATTAGTACTATATTCTAGGTAAGAATCACAGCAGCTTGATCACAGGGCATGATTTCCTAGTTTTCAAATATTCCCTATATTTTCTTCTTTAAATTAGTGCCTATTTCTAAAAAGAACATATGATAAAGTAATAGAGAGGTTATATCCTATGTTTTAGATGAGATAAGAAATAATAAAATATGAGCTTGACAAGCAAGACACTGAGAAGAATCTACAGATATGATCAGGGGTGCTGCTCATAACCGTGGGGAAAACCACAGAGAGCAGGGGGGTAATTTTCCAAGAGCTGAAGCACTTTGTGACCGTGTGACTTTGGGAGAGTCAAATGAACATGCCTGCATTTTAGTTGCCTCAGCTCTCATAAAATGAGGATGTTACTATTTCCCATGATGATAAAGTGGTGGTTGTGAGGATCAAGTAAGCTTGTATTTATGTTAGAACAGAATTTGATGCAGGGTAGCTATTGGGTATTTTCTATTGTTATTATTATAAAAGAAGAAAAAGAAAAACTTTTTGAAATTACAGACTGTAGAGCTTTATCTCAACTCGCAGTAAAATTCTACAGAGCATTATTACACAGAAATGGAAGTAGTGATCCCTGGAAGGCATTATGGATTCTCTAAGTTAATTCATGTCAAACTAAATTAATTTATTTTTGATAGGATTATTAGACATACAGCAGGAGGATGCGCCTGGTGGAGCTAAATTTCAGCCAGTCATTTGACGTATTCTCTTGTGGGACTCTTTTAAAACTGATGGGCAAATATGAACTGGGCGATAGTTTAATTAAATGAATTTTTAGCAGATTGAGCTTCTATAGACAAATTATACTGATTGGCTCATCAGTATCATTTTGAAAGGAGATCCCAGTGGCAGCCACGTGGTTTGTGGCTTTGTTTTTCCTTGCATTAGTCTCCTGTCAGGAATAACTTGGAGGAATCCGTCAAATCATGCTTGTCACATGTATGGATATCAGAAAATAAAAAGGGAAACTGAACAGTTGGACAAGGGAATAATGATTCCAAAAGGAGTTTGGAAGCTTGGACGAACAACCTGCACCTAAAAAGATGAAATTTAACTCAGATAAATATTTCTTCAATTTGTGAATAAAGCAAAATTTACCTGTTACCTTAAATAATCAGATATTAGAGGATAATAGGATTTCAGAGACTGCAAAAATGGATTGAAACAAACACTAGTGCATGAAGATACATTTCTGTCTGGCAAGTTTGGAAAATATACCACAGAATTACGCATGCGGTTTCAAAAACAAATGTTGAACGATCTGGAAGTTTTAGTTGATTGACAGTGTGAGGACTGCTGAAAAAGAGCAAGTGTTCTGTTAGATTGTATTAATGTAATTATATGAACTAGAGAAATGGAAGTAATAGGTTTACTATACAGATTATGTTTCAATCAAACTACATTTGGAATATTTATCAATGGTATTTAACTAATTTACTTTAATTAGGATAGTTCTTAAAGATGTGAATTACAGATGATATTAGCAAATTCAAGAATATTCAAGGAAGGATGATTTGGGAGGTAGTCTGCAAGCTATTTTATGTGAGGATGGATGGAAGAAACCAAGGATCCATTAGCCTGAAAATAAAAGGCTGGGACTTTCCTGGTGACTCAGTGGTAAAGCATGCACCTGCCAATGCAGGAGAACTGGGTTCGATCTCTGGATCAGGACGATCCCCTGGAGAAGGAAATGGGAACCCACTCCAGTATTCTTGCCTAGGAAATTCCATGGAGAGAAGGGCCTGGTAGGCTACAGTCCATGGGACTGCAAAAGAACTGGACACAACTTAGCGACTAAATAACCAAAGGGAGGCTGGGCCCCTCATAGTGTTTTCAAACAGGTGGCATTATATCATGTGAATAAATTATTGGATCCCATTTTAGAAATTCATAAAACACAATTACCTTACTTTAGGCTTCCATAGTAGCTAAGTAGTTGTAATTGAATATTAAATATTTGCCACATTCAAAGGCAAAAACCAGGACTATGTAGCAGAAGTAATAGGAAAGCAGAATTTTTGCTTGATACACAGAAGAAACATTTTGATAATCAGTTGGTTCTGAATAGCCATCTGCAAATTTCTGTGATATGAGTATTTCTTCTTCATTAAAGACATGTCTGACTTTTTAAAGACAAGTTTCATGTGTATTTTCATTTAAATAATGATTCATATTTTTCTTTTACATTTTTTGGAACATTGTGGAAATTCCAGGTCTCTCACTTGTGTTTTCTTTCTGTGTGTAAAAGGAATGTCAACTGTTTGTCGAGCTTAGAAAATTACTGAGGTAGAACAGGCTTGCCAAAATCCCACAGGAAATTAGAAGTCATCTGTCAGTTGCATAGAATTTTACCTGCAAATTTAGGTAGTGGTCACTGTCTGAACTGTTCCAGGCTTCAGAAAACCATCTCTGTACTCTGAGCCCTGCTCAGGTTTTATGAAGCTGAGCCACCAAAATAATTTTACTGTAAGACAGAATTTCCTTCTGATGGACATTCTATAATACTAGAGATCGTAGTTGCTAGAAAGTTCATCTTTAAGTATATGTTGTTGGAAGTAAGTTGCCGCTTCTGGTATTCTCTATTTTTGCTTGATTTGTAACACAAACACAACTGGATAATTCGTCCCCACAGGGTGCTTTTCTTCCTAGATAACAGAGCAGTGTCTGAAAGAGTGCCCTGGTGGATAATCCCTCTTGTTAAACACCAGGAGGAAGACTTTGCGTTGGTGAAAGCAGATACTGGGTGGTGCCGGTTTACGTCTGAATCCACAGGGAATAAACTTGACTATGAGCAGGGATGAGGTTGGGGATATGTGTCTAACCTGATTTGTAGAAACCCTAGTGCAGTTTAGGCAGGAAATTGCAAAGAAATACTCCACCTAATGTCCATTATTATTATTATTATTATTTTTTGTAGCTCCCTTCTTTGTGTTGAAAAGATTCATGTTTCTAAGCTGTGCTCAAAGGAGGCAATTTTCCCAGCCAATAGTGTTTAGCTAATGTTTACTAACACATGTTGTAGTAGGCAGTCATTTGGCATCCGGAAATAATCAGTGCTTTACACTCAAGCTCCCATTTAGTTCTCACAATATTTTTCTAAAAAAGAAAATGAAGAAACTGAGTTCAAGGAGGTTAAATATCTAAGATCAGACAGCTAGTGAGTAGCAGTTCCTGATTTATCTGACTTCCTTGTTATGCTATCAAAATTCCTAATGTGCAGCAACTCAAAACTAACTTGGTCTCCATCGAAGCCTGCTTAATGGTGCTCTAATCTGATGCTGCAGAAGTGAATGAGGATCAAGGTCTTCGATCGCACGAGCCTTCAGTGTCGCTGGAAGAATATCATTAAACAGATAATGCTAATTAAGGACAGCTGTGACAGGCGCAGCCATGGGAAAGTACAGGTTAAACCATTATCTGAGCGTTCAAGGAAATATCTGATTTGTTCTGAAGTGGGAGATTGCTGAGAGGGGGATGATGAGTGGATGGTGCGTATAATGTCTTGACTCCAGGCCCATGGTTTCTATGAGAGCCTTGTGCTCAAGATGAGAAGCAATTTAACTTAGTAGAAGGAGCAGAATTCTCTTGGCTAGACCCATTGACTTCCTACTGCCAGGTCTCAGAGACTCTTTATCTTCTTGGACACCTTTTCTTGTAGATAAAGTTGGCCTGACTCTCAAAGCTTTTATAACAAAATTTTGCATCTTTTAAGTCACACATTCACAGATACTACTACAGCATGTGATTTCCCCATAAAATGCAGGCAAGTAGAGTAGAAAAATTGTGGGTGTCATCTTGGGGCTTCCCTGGTGGCTCAGTGGTAAAAAACCCATCTGCCAATGCAGGAGATGCAAGAGACCCAGGTTCAATCCTTGGGTCAGGAAGATCTCCTGGAGAAGGAAACAGCAGCCCTGTCCAGCATTCTTGCCTGGGAAATCCCATACACAGAGAAGCCAGTGGGCTACAGTCCATGGGGTTGCAAAGAGTCAGACATGACTTAGCAACTGAACAACAGCAGAGTATCATTTTTATACCCTTAACTAGTATGTTAGAAGTGAGAACCACCTCACTGAAATATAGATATTGGGCGCTGAGCAAGGTGCCATCACTTTTTATGTGATTCATTTTCTCACCTAAATACTACCAGCCGTTGAAATTCATGTCTCATCAAAATGACATGGACCTTTGAGGTTTCTCAAGAAGAGTGGAAATAGGGAATGTTAAATATATGAAGGCAGGAGGAGAAGGGGAAGACAGAGGATGAGATGGTTGAGTGGCATTGCCAACTTGATGGACATGACCTTGAGTAAGCCCTGGGAGTTGATGATGGACAGGGAAGCCTGGCGTGCTGCAGTCCATGGGGTCACAAAGCGTAGGACACGACTGAGTGACTGAACTGAAATATATGAATCCAGGAGTCTATTGTAATACAAGTAAAACCTCTGGAGACTTAGCAGGGACAAGGTGTCTAATATATATTAGCTGCTTTTATTGTATTTAAACATTGTCATCATCAATATTATCACGTGTGCAAGTCTTGTCCTTCTACAAAGTAGCTTTTTGACCTTGGACCAATTACCTCACCTTAGTGCATTTCAGAGGAAGTTAATCCTGTCTCTCCTACACATTTCACTGAGGTGTCAGGGTC
>SJYS01017322.1:520703-532112 GCA_006410695.1 Philantomba maxwellii | reverse complement strand
TGGACTCCAAAATCACTGCAGATGGTGACTGCAGCAATGAAATGAAAAGACGCTTGCACCTTGGAAGAAAAGCTATGACCAACCTAGACAGCATATTAAAAAGCAGAGACATTACTTTGCCAACAAAGGTCTGTCTGGTCAAAGCTATGGTTTTTCAAGTAGTTGTGTATGGATGTGAGAGTTGGACTATAAAGAAAGCTGAGCACCTAAGAATTGATGCTTTTGAACTGTGGTGTTGGAGAAGACTCTTGAGAGTCCCTTGGACTGCAAGGAGATCTAACCAGTCCATCCTAAAGGAAATCAGTCCTGAATATTCATTCGAAGGACTGATGCTGAAGCTGAAACTCCAATACTTTGGCCACCTGATGCAAATAGCTGACTCATTGGAAAAGACCCTGATGCTGATAAAGATTGAAGGCAGGAGGAGAAGGGGATGGCAGAGGATGAGATGGTTGGATGGCATCACCGACTCGATGGACATGGGTTTGGGTGGACTCTGGGAGTTGGTGATGGATGGGGAGGCCTGGCATACTGCAGTCCATGGGGTCGAAAAGAGTCGGACACGACTGAGTGACTGAACTGATGAAGCATGTAGGAACAGATGGCTAGAATCAAATGGACAGATTCGGGCGTCCCCATTCAGGCAGTTCAGATAACATAATAGTGTTGGTGAGTTAGCCGCTCAGTTGTGCCCGAATCTTTGCGACCCCATGAACTGCAGCTCACCAGGCTCCTGTGTCCATGAGATTTTCCAGGCAAGGATACTTGAGTGGGTTGCCATTTCCTTCTCCTGTAACATAATAGTGACGTTTCAAATCTGGTGGTGGAAAATGATTTGCATATGGCGTCCTGTGAGGTCTTGAAGGCTGATGCAGAAAATTCCCTCCTCTCTTCCTTTCTTTTCACCTCTGGTTCAATGGACATGGCACCACTTTTATTTGTAATACATACAGTGGCTTCTCATGTAAGATTTTGTTTGAAGAAAGTGTTCCACTGCTTCAAAAAAGAGTTTTAAAAATCAAATAAATAGGAGTTATTTGGTCCAGAGTTTACTTATATGGGAAGGAATAAAGTTAAAATTTTGCATTGCCAACATAAATTCTAGGTAGATTATGGAATAAATGTTAGAAATTAAATCCATTAGAATACAATAGATTTATTTGTAAATATTAAGAAGACAATGTAAATATTTATATGATCTTGGGAGTGGGAAAAGCCAGTCTAAGCATATAAATGAAGTAAAAGATTAGAAAATATCGACAGGTTTATTATCTAAAAATCCAAAAACATTGTATGTTAAAAAGCATCAGAAAGGTTATAACTCAAGTGACAGATTGGATAAAACCACCTGAATTACAATATTTTAAAAGTCTTAATAATATAGATAGAATGTCCTTATATAAGGAAAAATTCAACAGCCCACTAGAAAAATGGACAGGCAATTGGGAAAGCCAGAAATTCATGTGACAAATAAATATAAAGAAATAGTGTGACTGCTAGTTGGAAAAACGAAAGTGTGAGTAGATGCTATTTTTGTTTAATCAATTTGGCAATGGCTCAGTGGTAAAGATCAGCCTAAAATGCAGGAGAGGCAAGAGATGCGTGTTCAGTCCTTGGGTTGGGAAGATCCCCTGGAGCAGGAAACGGCAACCCACTCCAGTATTCTTGCCTGGAAAATTGCATGGACAGAAAAGCCTAGTGGGCTGGAGGCTACTGGGTTGCAAAGAGTCAGACACCACTGAATGGTTGAGCAGACAGGCAGCCGAGAGCAAGGGGCTCCTGACGGCTCAGGGGTGAAAGGCCGAAATACGGACCAGTGGAGCGGTAGCGAAAGCCCGGGATCAGCCCACAGCCTACCGGCATCTGCCGTTTGACAAAGGAGGCAGGATCTACAATGGGAAAAAGACAGTCTCCTCACTATCTGGGGCTGAAAGACCTCGCCGCTGCGTGTGAGAGAACAAAACCAGCACGCTTGCCGACGCCAGACACAGAACTAAACTCAAGATGGGCTGAAGACGCGACTGTCAGGCCAGAAACTAAAACTCTCAGAGGAAAACCAGGCAGGACAGTATGTGCCGGGAATGCAGCAAGTCTATGATCCACCTCCTGGAGTAATGGAAATAAAACCAAACTAAACAAATGGGGCCTAATTAAACTTAAGAAGAGTTTGCTTGGGAAAGGAAACCATAAACAAGATGAAAAGACGACCCTCAGAATGTGAGAAAGTAATTGCAAATGGAGCAAGTGACAAAGGATGAATCCCCCCAATATACAAGTAGCTCATGCAGCTCAATATGAAGCAGACAACCCAATCAAAAAACGGGCAGAAGACGTAAACAGACATTTCTCCAAAGAAGACATACAGATGGCCAGCAAACAGAGGAAAAAGTATTAAACATTGCTGATTATTAGAGAAATGCAAATCAAAATGACAATGAGGTATCACTTTACACCAGTCAGAATGGCCGTCATCAAAATATCCACAAACAGTAAATGCTGGAGACGGTGTGGAGAAAAGAGAAGCGTCTTGTACTGTTGGGGGAATTTGCTAGAGGAAATGTAAACTGATACAGCCACCACGAGACCAGTGTAGAGATTTCTTTAGAAACTAGGAGTAAAACCACCATATGACCCCACAGACCCACTACTGGGCATATACCCTGAGGAAACCGTACTTTAAAAAAGGTACAGGTACCCCAGTGTTCCTTCCAGCATCATTTACAATAGCTATGACATGGGAGCAACCTAGACGTCCATTGACAGGTGAATGGATAAAGGCGTTGTGGTAAATACATACAAAGGAGTATGACTCAGCCTTAAAAAGGAATGAAGTTGAGTCAGTTCTAGGGAGGAGGATGAACCTAGAGCCTGTTATACGGAGGGAGGTAAATCAGAAAGAGAAAAATGAAAATCGTATAATGACACGTGTGTATGAAATCTAGAAAAATGATACTGATGAACCTATCTGCAGGGCAGAAATAGAGACGCACACCGTGTCCTCACCTGTGGACACGGTGAGGGCAGGAGAGAGTGGGACGCACTGAGAGAGGCGTCGATGCCTACACGTGTGGACAGACAGCGGGTGGGCAGCGGCTGTAGACGCAGGGAGCTCGGCCGGCTCGGCGACAACCCAGAGGCTGGGACGGGCGAGGGTGGGAGGGAGGCCCTCCGCGGGCCGTCCGCATGCTTACGGCTGACCCACCCGTTGCGTGGCAGAAATCAATACACTCTTGTTAAGCAATCAGCTTCCAATTAAAAATTAAAAAAAAAAACCCAAATGCTTTACATAGGACTGGAAAAAAGAACGGAAGTGTGTATTCAAGTGTTAACTTTTCAGAGCCTTTTTTGACGTGCACCATTTTTAAAGTCTTTATTGAATTTGTTATAATATTGCGCCTGTTTTATGTATTGTTGCTTGCCCAGGAGGCCTATGATCACATTCTCTTAGCTCCCTGACCAGGCATGGAATCCCTACTCCTGCATTGGAAGGTAACATCTTAACCACTGAATCGCCAAGAGAAGTCCTCAATTTTCTCTAATTCTGAATATTGGATTTTTGGGTGCTTCTTTTTATTCTGTTAGGGGTTTCTTATGTTTTCCAAAATTTCTACCGCAAACATTTGCCATAGTGATGATCATAACATTTTGGGGGAAATTACTTGGCTATGTCATATTTTAGCTTTTGCTTCATCCCATCGTGATTTTGGACTGGCATTCCACCTGACCTTGCTGCGCTCCACTGTTACCATCTACATCTTCTTCATAGAGGGAAGATGGCATTTTAATTTGCTGAGACAAATGTGGAGTAAATCATTTACGTCTGTGTTTATAATTTTGCATTTATTGTATGCTTTGGGGAAAACAAACCAAAATAAAGGTTTCCATTTTTTTATTAGCTCCATAATTACTTTCTGCAGTATTCTGCCATGATAGCAGAAGGCTTAAAAATGTAATTAAGAAATTCTCAACCACAGCAGGAATTTTTCCTGGAAAAAAAGAACCTTCAATATCCAACTCAATGATCAAGAGAAACTGGACCTTGAAGACTGTTTCTAAACCTTGACCTCTGAGGGAGAAAGACTCATACACATACCACTTCAAATCTGCGGTGATTGTAGTCAGGACAATTCCTCTTTTAGTCATTACCTTATTATTTGAGGTAGCTGTTGCTCTGGTGATTTCCATATTTTCCCCTCAGATACTTGTGTTTGTCTCATTGCATTTTGCAAAGTCTACCTGTTGCACCATCTCAGGGAATCCAAGAGGCAGCAAAACTGAAAAATCCTGGGTAAAGTAGTTATCGTCCGATTAAAAATAAATAAATAGATTTTAAAAAATTAAGAAAAAATAAAGCTGTAGTATGGACTGCTGACCATGGGCTTCGTTGCCGCCCCAGGCGGAAGCAGCTGCCCTGCTCTGGTCCCGTCTGAGTCAGACAGCGGCTTTCTCCCCCTGCTCACCTGCNCCGTTGCGTGGCAGAAATCAATACACTCTTGTTAAGCAATCAGCTTCCAATTAAAAATTAAAAAAAAAAAAACCCAAATGCTTTACATAGGACTGGAAGAAAGAATGAAAGTGTGTATTCAAGTGTTAACTTTTCAGAGCTTTTTTTGACGTGCACCATTTTTAAAGGCTTCATTGAATTTGTTATAATATTGCGTCTGTTTTATGTATTGTTGCTTGCCCAGGAGGCCTATGATCACATTCTCTTAGCTCCCTGACTAGGTATGGAATCCCTACTCCTGCATTGGAAGGTAAAATCTTAACCACTGAATCGCCAAGGGAAGTCCTCAATTTTCTCTAATTCTGAATATTGGATTTTTGGGTGCTTCTTTTTATTCTGTTAGGGGTAAGATTCTTATGTTTTCCAAAATTTCTACCGCAAACATTTGCCATAGTGATGATCATAACGTTTTGGGGGAAATTACTTGGCTATGTCATATTTTAGCTTTTGCTTCATCCCATCGTGATTTTGGACTGGCATTCCACCTGACCTTGCTGCGCTCCACTGTTACCATCTACATCTTCTTCATAGAGGGAAGATGGCATTTTAATTTGCTGAGACAAATGTGGAGTAAATCATTTACGTCTGTGTTTATAATTTTGCATTTATTGTATGCTTTGGGGAAAACAAACCAAAATAAAGGTTTCCATTTTTTTATTAGCTCCATAATTACTTTCTGCAGTATTCTGCCATGATAGCAGAAGGCTTAAAAATGTAATTAAGAAATTCTCAACCACAGCAGGAATTTTTCCTGGAAAAAAAGAACCTTCAATATCCAACTCAATGATCAAGAGAAACTGGACCTTGAAGACTGTTTCTAAACCTTGACCTCTGAGGGAGAAAGACTCATACACATACCACTTCAAATCTGCGGTGATTGTAGTCAGGACAATTCCTCTTTTAGTCATTACCTTATTATTTGAGGTAGCTGTTGCTCTGGTGATTTCCATATTTTCCCCTCAGATACTTGTGTTTGTCTCATTGCATTTTGCAAAGTCTACCTGCTGCACCATCTCAGGGAATCCAAGAGGCAGCAAAACTGAAAAATCCTGGGTAAAGTAGTTATCGTCCGATTAAAAATAAATAAATAGATTTTAAAAAATTAAGAAAAAATAAAGCTGTAGTATGGACTGCTGACCATGGGCTTCGTTGCCGCCCCAGGCGGAAGCAGCTGCCCTGCTCTGGTCCCGTCTGAGTCAGACAGCGGCTTTCTCCCCCTGCTCACCTGCTGGCACCACCCCCCGCCCCCAGCCCCCTGCCAGCTTTCCCCTGGAGCTGATTCTGCCTGAATCAGGATATTGAAGTCTGGTTTTAAAAGGGGCAATTGGTAAAAGCTCTAGAGAAAAATGTCTATCTTGTTCTTTAAAAGAAACGATGTGCTTCGTTTCTTACAAGATAGTATACATGTTTCAATGCCATTCTCCCAAATCATCCCACCCTCTCCCTCTCTCACAGAGTCCAAAAGTCCGTTCTATACATCTGTGTCTCTTTTGCTGTCTCGCATACAGGGTCATCATTGCCATCTTTCTAAATTCCATATAAGTGTGTCAGTATACTGTATTGATGTTTTTCTTTCTGGCTTACTTCACTCTGTATAATCGGCTCCAGTTTCATCCATCTCATTAGAACTGATTCAAAGGAATTCTTTTTAATGGCTGAGTAATAATCCATTGTGTATATGTACCACAGCTTTCTTATCCATTCATCTGCTGATGGACATCTAGGTTGTTTCCATGTGCTGGCTATTATAAACAGTGCTGCAATGAACAGAAACGAAGCACCAGCCTATGTTCAATAGAGGATACAGGATGCTTGGGGCTGGTGCACGGGGACGATCCAGAAAGAGGATATGGGGTGGGAGGTGGGAGGAGGATTCAGGATTGGGAGCTCGTATACACCCGTGGTGGATTCATGTCAATGTATGGCAAAACCAATATGGTATTGTAAAGTAAAATAAAGTAAAAATAAATAAATAAATAAAACACTTAAAAAAAAAGAAAAGAAACAATGTGATATTTTGGGTTTCCCAGGTGGTGCTAGTGGTAAAGAATGTGCCTGCCAATGCAGGAGATGCAAGAGATAGGGATTCTATCCCCGGGCCAGGAAGAGCCCCTGGAGAAAGAAATAGCAACCCACTCCAGTATTCTTACCTGGAGAACCCCAAGGACAGGGGAGCCTGGTGGGCTACAGTCCACTGGGCTGCAGAGAGTTGAACACGACTGAGCTACTAAGTACACACACACACACGTAATATTTTACTATGGGTAATAGAGATTAAATAAATTTGACTAGTTTTTTTACCTTGGAAGGTGGGGGGAGGTCAGACTAACCTCCTATTATCCAGGATAAAGTCTCACTACTTTAGCTCCTTTGGAAGGCATAGGGGAAATTGGTCATTTAGAGACAGTTTTATTTCATAAAATAGTGTGATAGTTAAGTAACTGTTTTAGATAAAGCCTGCACATTTCAATGGACAAGTAAATAGATAATGTCAGAGATATTTATTACAAAAATCTATCCTCATATTTTATTTAGTCAGAGTCGTTCATAACCTTAAGAAAAAAGCTGCTGGCTTGAAACATTCATAAAGTAACAAACAAATACCCTTGGGCGAAGAGTCTCCCCACATAAATTGATTTCTAAATAAAGATTCAATTTAGATTTAAAAGTCTTGTATGCACCAGAGGTATCTATTACATCTGTAATTTCCTTGTGGGGTTCTGGTGCCTGATTCTGCTGCCATCAACTTCTTATTAGCTGCTTTCACATGGAAGAAGCAAAGCTTCCAATTAGCACAGCTTTTTTAACGAACACGTGTTGGAAATCCCTGCCAAAATATATCTTACATTGATCTGGTCTTTATCAATCCCCTTTTTTTTTGCTTTTACTGTTTGGGTTCACCTAGCCTTAGATTAGGAGAAGGCAATGGCACCCCACTCCAGTACTCTTGGCTGGAAAATCCCATGAACGGAGGAGCCTGGTAGGCTGCAGTCCATGGGGTCACTAGGAGTCCGACAGGACTGAGCGACTTCACTTTCACTTTAATACATTGGAGAAGGAAATGGCACCCCACTCCAGTATTCTTGCCTGGAAAGTCCCAGGGATAGGGGAGCCTGGTGGGCTGCCATCTATGGGGTTGCACAGAGTTGGACACGACTGAAGCGACTTAGCAGCAGCAGCAGCCTTAGATTATGATACTCCTGAGGTAAAATTCAAAAATGAGAAAATCTTTTTTTCTCTTCATTGGGAAATACGAAGATAGCCTTATGTCTTGGTTGGACTACATTTTAAACATGCACAGTCATTATTATCAGACATTATTTTCAGCTTGGTTGTGAACCTCCCGTCCTCCTGAGGGTGCAGGTGATGCTGAAGGCTTTCAGAGCGGAGCCGCATCCCGAGCGGGCGCCTCACCCGGGGTCCTCGCCCCTGAGGCCGGTCCTCTGGGAGAGCGCTGAGCCTGCAGGGCACGGGATCGGCTCGGGGCCGCAGTGCGGTCACGCGGGGCCACTTGTCTTCACCCCTCTGCCTTCCCGGGGGCGCGGTGGGAAAGAACCTGTCTGCCAAGGCAGGAGACACAGGCTCGATCCCTGAGTCTGGAAGATCCCCTGGAGGAGGAGATGGCAGCCCCCTCCAGTATTCTTGTCTGGGAAATCCCACCGACAGAGGAGCCTGGAGGCTACAGTCCATGGGGTCGCAAAGACGTCCGGCACAACTTAGCGACTGAACAGCGCTAACAACAGCCTCTGCTTTCATCAGGAATAATAAGAACACCCTTTTGAGTGTCTATGTGATGTTTCCCCTTTGACATCAGTCCTGGAGCACGTGAACTACATGCTTTTCTCACTTAGAGTCGTGCGTTTCCAATTCATTAACGCAGCCCGGAAGGGCAGGTGTTCTGTAGGCTGCCTGCCTGAACCTCAGCCCTGTACAAACTTTTGGCCCAACTTGGCCTTTGTGCTGACTTCCGTAGGAAATGGAGTCGCATCAGGCACATCCTAGGGTTTGGAATTTTGTGGAAGGTGGGCAGGGTTTCCCGCACATTGTATTTCGTTTGTGAGGTTCTCATCACACTGCTCTCTTCCCAAGTCCTTCTTCTGCTGGTCTCACTGCCAAGAGGAGTCCTTGCTGCCCTTTATCCCTGTCAGCTGTTCCTCTTCCCATACTCCACTCTGTTGAGGGTTTATCACTCAGCAGACAGTGAAAATGAACTTGAAGTCAAGGGTGTGTTCTCCGGATGTGTCTGCCTAGGCCTGGAAGAGTAACCAGTGCCTCACAGTGAACTCTCAGTAAATATTTGAGGGATAAATAAAGGAACAGACTGTTAGGCGCTCAGTCGTGTTTGACTCTTTGCAATCCCGTGAACTGTAGCCTGCCAGTTCAGTTTCCCAGCAAGAATACTTTAGTGGGTTGCCATTCCCTTCTCCAGGGGATCTTCTTGACCCAGGGATAGAAACCAGGTCTCCTGCACAGCAAGCAGATTCTTTACTGTCTGAGCCACGAGGAGATACCATGGTGAAGATTTACTCTTTTCATTTTGAAAGGACTGGAGAGTTTCTTCTTTGGCTTTCTTTCCTGGTTTATCTCTATTGTTATCAGTGTTTATGGTAGTAAGGTGAAATGGGAAAGTAAAGCAATTAAAAAATTTAAAGAGCAAATCATGTTGAGGGAATTTTTTCATTCATTCCTTCAGCCAATAATTTTCGAGAGCCTACTAGGGGCTGGCAAAAACTCTCCTTGACCAAACTATAGCCAGGCTCCTGGAAGCTCTCCCTTCTGCTGTTTTTGTTTTGGTCATGCTGCAGGGCTTATGGGATCTTAATTCCCTGACCAGGGATTGAACCTGCGCCCCCTGCATTGCAAAGTTTAACCACTGGGCCACCAGGGTCAAACCACCAAGCCCTTTCCTTGACTAGCTTTAACCTTGGTCCTCATCCCATCTGTGGTCTGCTGAACCCAGTCTTAGGAAAGCATCCTGCCAACTCATCTCCTGTACCCTTGATATCTGATCACCCCGGCCTGCCTTCAGCAAGAATCCTGTTAGGTCAGTAAATCAAGAATCCCTCACCCGGATATCTCCTCTTGGTAATTATCCATCTTCTATCCCCTACCTTCAGCATGCTCCCTGACTAAATCCCCAGCTCTCTTTGCCCTATTTGGAGGTGAGCTCCTCTCTTTATTGCAATACCCGTATTGAGGTTGTCTCAGATGAGTGTCTTCTCTACTGTTTTAACAAGTGTCAGAATAATTCTTTCGTCAACAGTGTCAGGCAAAACAGACAAGTCACTAGTTTTCATGGAGCTTAAATTCTAGCTGGTGTAGAGAGAAAATAAGCAAAAAAACAAAACTAAAAAAAAAAAAGCATAAAGCATACATAAAAAAAAAATGGATTAAGGCTTCCCTTTATGTGGATGGGAGGCTTCTTTAGCTTGGGCTCTCACAGAGGACCACTCCAGGGAGAAGATCTGTCCCTGAGAGCTGGAAGGCAAAGCCATCACGCAGGATGGGAAAAGGGCCCTGCAAGGCCCAGAGCAGGGCTGGTGCGGCCCCTGGAGGCTGGACCCAGTGGAGCCCTGGGGACGCCCTGGAATGCGGGTCAGCGGGAGGGTAGCCCAAGCTGACACCAGGAAGCGAGCAGCAGCCAGGCTGCGATGAGCCGTGAAGGCTGGGGAAGGAGTTTGGGAAATCAGAGTGGTTATATTCTTTGCAGCCAAAGATGGAAAAGCCCTATACAGTCAGCAAAAACAAGCCCGGGAGCTGACTGTGGCTCAGATCATGAACTCCTCACTGGCAAATTCAGACTTAAATTGAAGAAAGTAGGGAAAACTGCTAAACCATTCAGGCTGAATCTAAATCAAATCCCTTACGATTATACAGTGGAGGTGACAAATAGAATCAAGAGATTAGATCCAATAGAGTGCCTGAAGAAATACGGATGGAGGTTCGTGACATTGTATAGGAAGCAGTGATCAAGACCATCCCCAGGAAAAAGAAATGCAAAAAGGGAAAATGGCTGTCTGGGGAGGCCCTACACATAGCTGAGAAAAGAAGAGAAGGGAAAGGCAAAGGAGAAAGGGAAAGATATACCTATTTGAATGCAGAGTTCCAAAGAACAGCAAGGAGAGGTAAGAAGCCTTCCTCAGTGATCAGTGCAAAGAAATAGAGGAAAACAACAGAATGGGAAAGACTAGAGATCTCTTCAGGAAAATTAGAGATACCAAGGGAACATTTCATGCAAAGATGGGCTCAGTAAACGACAGAAATGGTATGGACCTAACAGAAGCAGAAGATGTTAAGAAGAGGTGGCAAGAATACACGGAAGAACGGTACAAAAAAGATCTTCATGACCTAGATAATCATGATGGTGTGATCACTCATCTAGAGCCAGACATCCTGGAATGTGAAGTCAAGTGGGCCTTAGGAAGCATCACTATGAACAAAGCTAGTGGAGGTGATGGAGTTCCAGTGGAGCTATTTCAAATCCTAAAAGATGATGCTGTGAAAGTGCTGTACCCAATATGCCAGCAAATCTGGAAAACTCGGTAGTGGCCACAGGACTGGAAAAGGTCGGATTTCATTCCAATCCCTAAGAAAGGCAATGCCAAAGAATGCTCAAACTACCGCACAATTGCACTCATCTCACACGCTAGCAAAGTAATGCTCAAAATTCTCCAAGCTAGGCTTTAACAGAACATGAACTGTGAACTTCCAGATGTTCACACTGGATTTAGAAAAGGCAGAGAAATCAGAGATCAAATTCCCAACATCCATTGGATCATGGAAAAAGCAAGAGAGTTCCAGAAAAACATCTACTTCTGCTTTATTGACTATGCCAAAGCCTTTGACTGTGTGGATCACAATAAACTGTGGAAAATTCTGAAAGAGATGGGAATACCAGACCACCT
>SJYS01017322.1:506817-520474 GCA_006410695.1 Philantomba maxwellii | reverse complement strand
TGCCTCTTGAGAAATCTATATGCCGGTCAGGAAGCAACAGAACCGGACATGGAACAACAGACTGGTTCCAAATAGGAAAAGGAGTCCATCAAGGCTGTATATTGTCACCCTGCTTATTTAACTTATACACAGAGTACATCATGAGAAATGCTGGGCTGGAAGAAGCACAAGCTGAGATCAAGATTGCTGGGAGAAAGATCAATAACCTCAGATATGCAGATGACACCACCTGTATGGAAGAAAACGAAGAACTGAAGAGCCTCTTGATGAAAGTGAAAGAGGAGAGTGAAAAAGTTGGCTTAAAACACAACATTAAAAAGATTAAGATCTTGGCATCTGGTGCCATCACTTCATGGCAGATAGACTGGGGAAAAATGGAAACAGTTCAGTTCAGTTCAGTTCAGTTCAGTCGCTCAGTTGTGTCCGACTCTGTGCGACCCCATGAATGGAAACAGTGACAGATTTTATTTTGGGGGTCCAAAATCACTGCAGATGACGAATCACTGCAGGTGACTGCAGCCATGAAATTAAAAGACAGTTACTCTTTGGAAGGAAAGTTATGACCAACCTAGATAGCAAATTAAAAAGCAGAGACATTACTTTGCCAACAAAAGTCTGTCTAGTCAAAGCTACGGTTTTTCCAGTGGTCATGTATGGATGTGAGAGTTGGACTAAGAAAGCTGAGTGCCAAAAAATTGATGCTTTTGAACTGTGGTGTTGAAGACTCTTGAGAGTCCCTTGGACTGCAAGGAGATCCAACCAGTCCATTCTGAAGGAAGTCAGTCCTGAATATTCATTGGAAGGACTGATGCTGAATGAAACTTCAGTACTTTGATCACCTGATGTGAAGAGCTGACCATTGGAAAAGACCCTGATGCTGGAAAGAATTGAAGGCGGGAGGAGAAGGGGATGGCAGAGGATGAGATGGTTGGATGGCATCACCGACTCGATGGACATGAGTTTGAGCAAGCTGTGGGAGCTGGTGATGGACAGGGAGGCCTGGCGTGCTGCAGTCCTTGGTGTTGCAAAGAGTTGGACACCACTGAGCCACTGAACTGAACTGAAGGAGTTTGGAGTTTGTTTCATGTAAGGTTATTGTGGGCTTAAAATATTTGAGTGTCTTCTGAGTTTGTCACATTCCGTTGCTGTTGGTGGTGGGTCTAAGAAATTGTCAGACTTCTTCTCACTTTTACTGAAGCCTCTCTCTCCCTGGAGTTACTGGTTTATGTAAGATGACTCAAAGAAGAGAATTATTGCTCAGGGATATCACTGTTTTCTTTGTTGTCTTTAACGCTCTGTAGCAGCGTAAAAACAACAATCTAGGAAATAGCCGTTATGCAAGTTTTGCTTGGTTACTTTTAATTGTTTCTTAAGCCATCAGCTGCTCTCTGGGACCCCTTACCTCCTGCAGGATCTTTCACAATAAAAGATAGTCAATTAATTGTTTTCTTTCTGCTTGCCTAGTACTTGCTGATATGAGAAAGTATTGAATGTTTTAAGCCATCCTTACTAAGTTTCATAACCTGGTCATTCAAAACATTTACCTTTTAATTTCATTTTCTCACATTCTTAATTCTTCCTAATTATTGTTAGAAAAGATTGTCATATTTAAGTTCATGATGTTTTTATCATTCAACAATTCATATAATTTTCCAAAAATTTCAGAAGTCTTGTGATAGCCTATTTGCTTGAAGAGCTTACTTTTGTAAGGAGTTTTTGTGAACTATTGTGATTCTAACAGCCATTTCTCTCTGAGTCATCGGATGGTTATATGTTTGTTTAACTTTATAAGAAACAGCTGAACAGCTCTCCAAATTAGGACCATATTTTCCTTCCATCAGCAAAATCTGAAAGTGTTAGAAATACCACACCCTATTTGTAGGACAGATTATAGAACTGCCTGGGCGGCATGCTTCAGGGAGGATTATCTCTGCAAGGTGCCAATGTGTTGACCCATGAGACGTGTGTGTGTGTGTGTGTGTGTGTGTTTGCGCGCGCGTACGTGCACGCACGCTCACTCAGTTGTGTCTGACGGTTTGCAACCCCCTGGATGGCAGTCTTCCAGGCTCCTCCATCCATCAGATCCTGCAGGCAAGAATACTGGAGTGGGTTGCCATTTCCTTCTCCAGGAGATCTTCCTGACTCAGGGATTGAACCCATGTCTTCGGCATCTCTGGCATTGGCAGGCAGATTCTTTACCACTGTACCACCTTGGAAGCCCCCTTCTAAGTGGTCCAAAATTCTTTTTGAAAATCACTCTTCATCTCACTCTTTTAAATGATATAGTTAGGCAAACTAAGAACGAACTTGGGTCTAATCTTGTATGAGGTGCTAAGGAGGGGCACAGAACTGCACGTTCTCTGTGACCCAGCAAGCTACGTCTGATGACTCCGTCCAGGGCGGGAGCAGGGAGTCAAGCTCATGTTTGGTTTACTGTGGTTTTCTCCCTCTGGCACTGTCATGCGTAGCGATGAGGTTGAAAGAAGGTTAGAAGTAATACTGCTTAGAACTACAATTGATGCCAAGCTTTAGTCATCACTGTATTAATATTTAGGGCTGAAAGTACTCTGGAAATTTGATTTAAATCACCTGCTTTTACAGATGAAGAAAATAAATCCCATGGCAGAAAGTAACTTGTCAAGGTCATTCATCTCAGTGTTTACCCCAGCCAAGGCTAAAACTCAAATCCTGACTCATCTGTTTGGTGCTCGTTTTGATGCTACTTCAGAAAATCCATTATCAGTTCTCTGAATAAGCTTGGAATTTTCTTCATAGTTCTTTGTGAAAAACGTGCTTTTGTTCAGAAGTACAGGTAGTGAAAGCTAGAAATTGTTCAAATAGATTTTTAAAAATTGTTGCAAAATAAGAAGACACTTGTAAAATAGTTTCATGAAGTAACTGGGTGAAAAGTTTTGAATTTTCCCCCACTTCAATCTATATGATGTTTTCATGCAGTTGCCTTGGGAGTGCATACGTTAGCTGCCAAAACCCTGAAACAGATCTCGGATGTTAAGCAGGTAAGATTAAGTCACAGCACTTAATTCTTGTTGAACAAAATATGACATCTATTTGAAGCACCATCTATTTGAAGGTATGTGCTGGAAAACTGTTACTTCTGTTCTTTCCATGCATCTGGGAAATTTAGACACCTTTCCTGGCTTATTCAGACGCAACAGTAGTTTTCCAAAGTCCACATTTGTGGGAGCCAAAAATGTGGTTCTTCCAAGAAGACTTAAGCAGCAATCCTTCAGGCTAGACCTTTTCAAGCACTGTTTACTTTCATATCAAGAAAGCCATCTGTGGTCTCTGAATAAACAAACGCCATTTGATTTTATCACGCTGTTGAGTGTGTGGTTCAATGTACTATAACCACAGAATTAGGAAGTGGATGACAAGTGATTTTTTTCAAGAGCTCATGGGCTTTGAAATAAAACCAATAAAACCCTAATGCTGCCAGTAGTTTCACATCTTACTTAGAGCCGTTCTATAAATTAAACCATGTCCCAGTATCCCCCGTAGAATGGAGTCTTGTATGACCTTCCTTCTATGAACTATCCATTCGACTTCAACTCCATCCAGCTATCTGGGTCTTTGGCTTTTTCAGAACACTTAGTGGGGGAGACCAGCTTTCCCTGCGGGAATCTCCTATGTTTCCATATGGGCAGAGTGCCTTTGCTCCAGAGGGACGATGCCTGCACCATTGTACGCACATTCCTCTCCAGTGGAAAATAACAGACATTCCCCCATGCTTAATGAACCGATAAATTAAATGGAACTTGACCTAGCACGTGTAAATATGAACAAGCACATTAACCAGTAAGCCTATTGAGACGCCTATAAATCTGGGTCACGTTTTCTCCAGGTCAGTCTAGATGGGGGGTCAGGAAACCTTTTCTGGAAAGGACCAGATGATAAATATTTCCGGCTCTGCCAGCCATATGGTCTCTGTCACAAGGACTCATCTCTGCTGCGCAAAAGCCTCCATGGACAATATGTAAACAAATGGACGTGGCTGTGTTCCAAGGAACTTTTAGTTACAGAAACAGGTGGCACGCCCACGGGCCTTAGCTTGCTGACCCCTGCTCCAGCTGCCAGGATGGTGCTGTAGATGCATGCAAATTATAAATGAAGGACACAAGCCTCAGGGGTCCTTGGGCTTTTATTTTGGCATTTTCTGCCTTTGTCCATGGAGTCAAGGCATTTCTGTTTCATATTCTTACACGAGGATAATGTGAAAGTCCCTTCCATGTTTGTTCAGGAAAGCATGGGCCTTGAGCGTGAACCCACTTCTGTCTATGCTGTGTTCTTTAGAGCTTAGCATGCTGCTCAGGATTAATAAATGTTAAATAATAATCATTTTTCAATTCACCGCCCTACCCTTTACAGAGTCTCCTTTGGCACCCTCAGAGGTGTTAAACAATGCAGCTTTTACAACATTCTGTTACATATTGTCAGCAGCACCTTGCTGAGAAATCACACACAAGAGAGAGTTAACTGCAAAGCTGTAAGTATTCCTGACAGGTGGTTTCTGCACAGGTTTGGTTTCTCTTATATAAAGATTAAAAGTCCTTTACACAGCTGGTAAAAAGAGCACCACACCTCGGTGGAAGCACCGAGCATGCACACCTCTCCAAAGGCACCAGCCTGAAAGCCGGAGCCTCAGTGAGCGAGATCGATGATCCAACTGAGCTACGCCCGGTGACGACCACGGATCTAACGGCACTGGGGGAGGGACGGCAAATCCTCAGAAACGGAGAATGTCTTCTAATAAACGTAACGCTTTCTTTCATGGTTAATTCAAGCATTTCACTTTTGTAACCTCACCTAGACAGATCCCCTCTGCAGTAGGAGATGACAGCCCACTCCAGGATTCTTGCCTGGAGAATTCTACGGACAGAAGAGCCTGGCGGGCTGCAGCCCATGGGGTCACAAAGAGCTGGACACGACTGAGCACACACACACACAAATACACACACTAGAAAGATCCAAGTTAGCAGTCTTACGTTTTTGTATTTGCTCTGAAGATGAGCTTTTTTCTTTTTTAAATTTTTTTTATTGAACTGTAGTCATTTGCAGTGTTGTATTAGTTTCAGGGGTAAAGCAAAATGATTCTGTCGTCCATATAAACGTATTCATCCTTTCACGGACTCTCTTCCCGCACAGGTCGTTACAGAGTGCTGGTGCAGTGCCCTGGGCCCTCCTTGATCACCGGTTTCGTATGTAGCAGCGTGTGTGTGTCCATCCCAGCCTCCTGGTTCATCCCTCCCGCCTGCTTCTCCTCTGGTATCCCTAAGTTTGATTTCGAGATCTGTGAGTCTGTTTCCGTTTCGTACGTAAGTTTCTTTGTGTCGTTCTTTCAGACTCCACATATGGGTGGAGGCGCTGATGCGTGTCTTTCTCTGCCTGACTTGCCTCACTTTCTACGCTCTTTGTTCGTCGTGAACGTGGTTTTTCTCCTCCACTGTTCTGGGTGCACTGGTTCATGTTGACATTCTGATGTCCTCNATGCTGTTCTTCAAGAACCCAGAGCCAGTGTGGAGAGAGGCGTGAGTGCTTTGCGTGGCCATATCTGGACGAGGTTTATCATTTTCATCCTCAATGAACGGGTCAGAACTGGCACAAGTCCTGTGAAGTAAATGTAGTCTAGCTTAGTCCCAGAATTTTTTTAAAAGGTATTTTCTACCGTAATCAGGACCGTTTGTTGCGTCCTTGGCACTCTAACTGGCTTCGCTTTGGTTGTGATTCGGTGGGCCTGCTATTAGAAACGTCATTCTTTATTTACAATTGTTTTTCAGATCAGAGCGAGTTAGGCTGCCTCTGTCTTTTTGTAGTTGCCATTTCTCTTGACAGTTTTCGCAGAGTTCTGTGTGGGCTGCTTTTTGACTTCTGGGCTAGCTGAGTACTTCACCTCCTCATTTTCTTCAGCGATCCTAACCTGGGTGGTTTTATAGACGGTGTTTCACTAGGTGCAGCCTAGTGAGTGGGCACTGCTGTCTGGCTTGCGAGACTGCTTTGACATTCGAGGAGGAAGCTTGTTACCGGCCCTTCTCTCTAGCCCCCAAGTCTTCCTTTCCAGTCCCACTCTCTGTTTCTCTGCTTCTTCAACTGTGCTGTAATAACATCTTCTCCCGCACACAATTCCAACTTGTCACTTTCAGAGAGCAACCAGGTTCCCACCTTCTGTGGCTCTGTCTGCCTTGTGATTCTTCCATGGGCTGATCCCCGATCCTTTACAGTCCNTATATATATATGCTTTTTCAGCTTCTTCTCCCTTATAGGTTATATCAAAATATCGAGTACAGTTCCCTGTGCTCTACAGGGGTCCTTGCTGGTTATCCATCTTACGCACAGTAGCGTGTGTGTGGTAATCCAAACTCCTGGTTTATCCCTCCCTGACTTCCCCTTTGGTAACCATAAGCTTGTGTTCTATATCTTGAGTCTGTTTCTGTCTTGTAAATAAGTTCATTTGTATCATTTTTTATGATAGATCCCACATATAACTGATATCACATGGTATTTGTCTTTCTCTGTTTTCACTATAGTTTTAAACACCATCATGTAAATGTATTAATCTAGAAATTATTGAGAAGGTACTAATTTTGGAAAATGCGTTGAGGAGACAGCTCTTTCCACCTACTCTACTTTTGGGTTAGACATTCTGGGAAGTAAATAAAGTGTGTGGGACTATAGGGAATGTCTTTCAAAGTGCTTTACAGAGCAGCTTTCTAAAGGATAGAAAGTCTCTAATGAGTTTGTTGCCATACTGCTTCTGCCTTTTGTCTTGGGTTTCTGGCCGTGGGGCGTGTGGGATCTTAGTTCCCTGACCAGGTGTTGAACCCGCACCCTCTGTGTTGGAAGGTGAGGTCTTCACCCCTGGACCACCAGCTTGTCCATCCATTTCACTTTTCAACTTAGGGAAACGCTGGACTTAACCAACTGAAGTGATTTTACAACTCACTGCTACGTCAGAATCTGAAGTTTGGAAAAAATATCAGCCTAGTCAGGTTGGTGTTTTGATTTCTAGACAAAGTTCAGAAGTGATGCGCTCCCTTTCCTCGCTCTGTAGCACTCACTTGTGAAACAAACTGAGGGAAGGGGCCCGCGGGACGGCCTGACGCTAAGTGCTTCCTAAGTGCTGAAGACGTTACCTGTTTTGCTGTCTTGTCTACGCCTCTAGCCAGTCTCGAGGAGTAGAAAAATCTCGGCTTCATAAAGGCTGAGGTGCCCGCTCCTCTTTCTTTTCCGCTGTGTCCCCAGCACAGAAGGATGACTGCTGTACACCAGGCGCTCAAGAACGAAGCGGAATCGATCTCCTCCCCTCCAGGAATTCTGAAATTCACAGGGATGGGTGACTCCCTCGGTGTCTCAAGGATTCAGGGAGGGGCGCCGCAGCTCTCGGGGATCTGCCCGGTGCCCAGGTCGTGGGCGTGTGCCGACAGGAGGTGCCCTGTGCGTGTGGACTGCTTCTGCGTGCTGCGCCCCTTTGCTCAGTTCCTGCGTCTGGACAAATGTCTCCTTGAGCCACAAAATACAAAGAAACTCTAAGGGGCTAAAAATAGAGTGCACGTGCAGCTGGAGCAAAGTGCGGACAAAAGACACAAAAAGACCAAGAAAGCCCAGCTGCCACTTCTGAAGAGTCAGGGGCAAAAGCAGGGCACTGCGCATGCCCCCTGCACTCAGCACCCCCAAAGGGGCGGGTGGACCCTAAGGCAGCCTCCAGCCCCGCCCCTGGACACGCCCGTCACCCTCCCCGGGAAGCCGCTGGCCCGTCCTCGTCCTCAGGGCGTGAGCAGGGGCACTGCTGTTGGTTCTCTCTCTCTCTGCNAAGAAAGCCCAGCTGCCACTTCTGAAGAGTCAGGGGCAAAAGCAGGGCACTGCGCATGCCCCCTGCACTCAGCACCCCCAAAGGGGCGGGTGGACCCTAAGGCAGCCTCCAGCCCCGCCCCTGGACACGCCCGTCACCCTCCCCGGGAAGCCGCTGGCCCGTCCTCGTCCTCAGGGCGTGAGCAGGGGCACTGCTGTTGGTTCTCTCTCTCTCTGCTGTGGCAGGGCCCCAAAGCCTTGCCTGAGCTTCGTGCCTGGCCTCCAGTTCGTTTCTATGGATTAAGGAGAACAAGAACCTTGGTTGGTAATTGGTTTAACACCCTGTTTCCAAATAAGATCTGGTCCTGAAAGCTTGGGCTATGCTTTTATATTCTTGATTATTCGTTCATGCCGAGGCAGTCAAACCCGAATATGAATAATTTTGGTCACAAATCATATATTTTGACTAAAAATTTTCCCCATCACCACCCAAAACAAATACATAACTCTCCCCTTGGCAGACCGGCTTTTGCAGTTATCATGCCGCTGACTTTACTGGAATTGGGGACTCACTAGGTAAACACAGTCCAAGTCATCCAAGGGTGAGTCTGAAGACGGGCACACCCTGGCGGTTCTTCGGCAAGGTCTAACCTGGTGGCATGAAGTCTCTGGGATAAGGTCACTGTTTATGCTTTAAGAAGGCAGAGACCTTCTCTACATCAAGACCAAACCTTTTCAAATAAAATCATTCTGGCCAAGAGAAACACTGAGCCAAATTCCCAGCATCTTCTTTCTGCCATGCTCAGAAAACGCTGGCAAGGGGCTTTCTCCAATAAAGATGGCGCGGCTGCCGGCTGGGTTAGAGCCCCTGCCCCACTGTCTAACAACAGGCAGCCCTCCGCCCCAGCCATGGGCAGGGCTGGGCAAGGGGACCAAGACATTCAACAGCCACTCACAGGCCTCCGAGACGGAGCAGCTCAGCAGCTCCTTAAGCAGCACTGCGTCTAGCCACGTGAAAAGAAATTTGATTAATAGCTTCGGAAAGTTTGATGGTAGCATCCGAGCTGAGAATACATTTATCAGGATGTGAGGCTGGTAAAACTCTTATTAGTCTTTGCCCTGCTTTTTCCGCATTCCAAGGCCAAATTTGCCTGTTACTCCAGGTGTTTCTTGACTTCCTACTTTAGCACTCCAGTNGACTGAGGATGAGATGGCTGGATGGCATCACTGACTCGATGGATGTGAGTCTGAGTGAACTCCAAGAGATGGTGATGGACAGGGAGGCCTGGCGTGCTGCGATTCATGGAGTCGCAAAGAGTTGGACACAACTGAGCGACTGAACTGAAGTGGCAAGAACACAAGCTGGAATCAAGATTGCTGGGAGAAATATCAATAACCTCAGATATGCAGAAGACACCACCCTTATGGCAGAAAGTGAAGAGGAGCTAAAAAGCCTCTTGATGAAAGCTAAAGAGGAGAGCAAAAAAGTTGACTTATAGCTCAACATTCAGAAAACGAAGATCATGGCATCCGGTCCCATCACTTCATGGCAAATAGATGGGGAAACAGTGGAAACAGTGTCAGACTTTATTTTTGGGGGCTCCAAAATCACTGCAGATGGTGACTGCAGCCATGAAATTAAAAGACGCTTACTCCTTGGAAGAAAAGTTATGACAGTATATTCAAAAGCAAAGACACTACTTTGCCGACTAAAGTCTGTCTAGTCAAGGCTATGGTTTTTCCTGTGGTCATGTATGGATGTGAGAGTTGGACTGTGAAGAAGGCTGAGCACCGAAGAATTGCTTTTGAACTGTGGTGTTGGAGAAGACTCTTGAGAGTCCCTTGGACTGCAAGGAGATCCAACCAGTCCATTCTGAAGGAGATCAGCCCTGGGATTTCTTTGGAAGCAATGGTGCTAAAGCTGAAACTCCAGTACTTTGGCCACCTCATGAGAAGAGTTGACTCATTGGAAAAGACTCTGATGCTGGGAGGGATTGGGGGCAGAAGGAGAAGGGGACCACCGAGGATGAAATGGCCTGATGGCATCACTGACTCGATGGACATGAGTCTGAGTGAACTCCAGGAGTTGGTGATGGACAGGGAGGCCTGGCGTGCTGTGATTCATGGGGTTGCACAGAGTCGGACACGACTGAGCAACTGAACTGAACTGAACTGAGCACACAAAATTGAGAATAGATAAGAAAATGTAGCTCAAAACTATGAGTGCTATTTGATGAAATTTAAGACATCAGTACATTATGTAAAATGCAGGGCCGGATGAACCACAAACTGGAATCAAGATTTCCAGGAGAAATATCAATAACCTCAGATATGCAGATGACACCACCCTTATGGCAGAAAGTGAAGAGGAACTAAAAAGCCTCTTGATGAAAGTGAAAGAGGAGAGTGAAAAAGTTGGCTTAAAGCTCAACATTCAGAAAACGAAGATCATGGCATCCGGTCCCATCACTTCATGGGAAATAGATGGGGAAACAGTGGAAACAGTGTCAGACTTTATTTTTGGGGGCTCCAAAATCACTGCAGATGGTGACTGCAGCCATGAAATTAAAAGACGCTTACTCCTTGGAAGAAAAGTTATGACCAACCTAGATAGCATATTCAAAAGCAGAGACATTACTTTGCCGACTAAGGTCCGTCTAGTCAAGGCTATGGTTTTTCCTGTGGTCATGTATGGATGTGAGAGTTGGACTGTGAAGAAGGCTGAGCGCCGAAGAATTGATGCTTTTGAACTGTGGTGTTGGAGAAGACTCTTGAGAGTCCCTTGGACTGCAAGGAGATCCAACCAGTCCATTCTGAAGGAGATCAGCCCTGGGATTTCTTTGGAAGGAATGATGCTAAAGCTGAAACTCCAGTACTTTGGCCACCTCATGCGAAGAGTTGACTCATTGGAAAAGACTCTGATGCTGGGAGGGATTGGGGGCAGGAGGAGAAGGGGACGACCGAGGATGAGATGGCTGGATGGCATCACGGACTCGATGGACGTGAGTCTGAGTGAACTCCGGGAGATGGTGATGGACAGGGAGGCCTGGCGTGCTGCGATTCATGGGGTCGCAAAGAGTCGGACACGACTGAGCGACTGAACTGAACTGAACTAAACTGAGGCTGGCAAATTGCTTCCGGCTGAGCCTGGGAGGAACACCAGAGAAGGACACTAGAGGCATAGTGACTAGTGCCTTACACCTTTACTTTCTTTTTCTGCACGGCAGTCCATTCACTGGGGCGAGCTCTTAGAATCCATATCTATTGAAGGAGTGAAGGAGACAGGCTTGTGTAGGGAGAGCAGTTTAACTGCAACACAGTCAGCACAACAAGAGCGTCAGTTAATCCTGTGTGAACTGCAGCTGGGAGGAGCCTTCAGAGGGATCTTGAATGGAGGAGGGGATGGGGGGTCTTTTTACTGTGACAGAACAGAAGTGGCAACCCACTCTAGTATTCTTGCCTGGGAAATCCCAGGGAAAGAGGAGCCTGGCAGGCTACAGTCCATGGGACTGCAAGAGTCGGACATGACTTGGCGACTCAACCAAAACCAGAACAGATTTTTCGATGCCATTTCCACTTGGACCAGTTTCTCTTTAGCTCACCTGCACGTTTAGAAGAGGTAGGCAGTACGATCCCCCATTGCAGGACTGCAGCGCTCACTCTCCCAGCTGCCTGGAGGGTTGGCTGCCTCCAACCAACCAGCCAGTCCCTCTCGCGGACTTGTCCTTGGCCAAAGAAGGATGCCTCCCAAGGTCATATTCCTTCTGAGAGCAGCTCACATTTACAAATCTGTAGCTGTCTTATGCCTTTAAATGTGGGTTCCCACTGGCTTAATGCATGGTGGATGGTACAGTTTTGGATACTGAGACCATCAAAATCAGAATGCTTGTGTTTACGGCTCAGTGCACACTCCATTCTTACAAAAATCTTTGGGAGAAATGACTAATCAAAAATCTGGTGAATACAAAATCCGTGTGAAAGGACTTGAGCTTCCTGGGGGCATATTTTCCTGGAGAAGCGCTGTGCCTGAGTCATCGTTTTCCGTCGCAGGGCTCCACCTGCGCTAGAGGTCAGAGACGGGACTGGGGCCCGTCTTCTCTGGCCACATACGGGCTCGTCTCTGGCTGAGTAAAAGGAAGGTATTAATACCTTCGGAGTTACTTCGGACCTCCTGCAGGTTCGGTTTCTGAGCCCTTCCGTTTTGCCCGCTTGCTCCAGGCGGTGCTCCCGGGCCTCCCGGACCTTACTCCTCGGGGAGGACCACCTGGACTGTTGAGCCATTACCAGTCTGATGCGCTGACTGGCTCTTGCAGCGTCCAGACTCCGTCTCTGTCTGTTTGGTATTCATTTCTCCCATGAACAACCCCAAGGCACTTTGTAGCAACAGTCGTGTTTGATTTCCCGTAACCGGGCTTTTACCAGTAGCCCCTGTTTGGTGATGGCTTGCGCTTGGATTTGGGACTCGGAAACGTGCGTTAGCATTTTCTTCCTTTGCCGCTGCTGCCGCCGTACTGATGAACAGAAGGGAGTGAGCGTCTCGCTAAAGTCCACCGCGCGTCAGGCTGCGCTGGAGGCTCCAAGGGAATGGACTGAAACAGAAACTGGCCGAAAAATAAACATTTTCAATCATAGACGTTTGTCACCTATTGGTAATTTTGTGCATCACGATGGCAGTGTTGCGTGTTTTAATGTAAATATCTGTGTCTATCTATCAGAGATGATCAGGGCTTTTGAACTACTTTTATGAACCTTGGGATACTTACAAGATGACACAGTGTTTCTGTTCTCCTCTCACATATTTGAAGTTTATGTATTTTCAGCCAATTGGCCACTTATCTTGTTTGGCAGTCTCTCATGAATTTAAGTTTTGTCTCTAGCTCCAAGTTTTCCAGATGCAAACTCTTCAAATGGGTGCTTCCAACCACCAGTTCTTACAACGATAAATTCTGTGTGTGCTAGTGTGGTTTTACACATTATACTTTACGTATTAAAAATCACTCTTGGAGAGCTATGACTTCTTTCTCTCCATCATCTTGCTTTTTGAGATCCAAAATTCATTTTTACCTGATGATGGCAACTTATTTAGATAAAGTCTCACTGTTTTGATAGCATAATTCTTTTACATACAACTGCTTTAATAAGCAAACTTTGTCAAAAAAGCAGGTTTGAAGGAATACAAAATTTTGGATGCATATATCTGAAAATAGCATTAGATTATTAATGCTATCTTAACATTCGTAGATCAAGTATTTCAATACGACAGGCACTGTTGAGTTTTTTACCCTAAGCATATTCTCTTGGTCCATGAGGGGGCTGTAAGAGAATGCCACAGACCCAGTGGCTTATAAACCACAAACATTTATTTCTCACAGTGCCAGATGCTGAGACGCCAAAGATCCAGGTGTCTGGTGAAGAGCCCTCCTCCAAGTCCACAGACACCTGTCTCTCTGCTGTGTCCTCACACGGCAGAGCGAAGAAGGGCATTCTCTTCTTAAGAGTCCCACCCTCATGACCTAACCGCCCCCCAGATGTGCGCACAGTGGGGGTTAAGATTTAGCATGTGAACACTCAGTCTGTATCATACACCAGACTGACTTTGACTTGCTATTTCCATTTTTGCTTGAGTAATCTGGTGTATAGGCAAAAGTGCCATCACTGTTATTACAAGTTTAAAATTTTTAAGCCACTTTGTTGTACAGCAGGAACCAACACAATATTGTAACATAAAATATACTCCATTAAAAAATAAATTTTTTTGAAGAAAGCAGTTCTCTATCTCTAAACTTGCTGCTTTGCACAGTTTATCTTACCATTACCAAATGTAGTAGGAATTATTGTGTCCATTTCACAGATA
>SJYS01017322.1:476397-491218 GCA_006410695.1 Philantomba maxwellii | reverse complement strand
TGATGCTAAAGCTGAAACTCCAGTACTTTGGCCACCTCATGCGAAGAGTTGACTCATTGGAAAAGACTCTGATGCTGGGAGGGATTGGGGGCAGGAGGAGAAGGGGACGACAGAGGATGAGATGGCTGGATGGCATCACCGACTCGATGAACGAGAGTCTGAGTAAACTCTGGGAGATGGTGATGGACAGGGAGGCCTGGCGTGCTGCGATTCATGGGGTCGCAAAGAGTTGGACACGACTGAGCGACTGAACTGAGCTGAACTGAGCAGCTGAACTGAACTGAACTGAACTGAGATGTAGTAAAGGTCTGCATTAGGCTGGGCCTCTCTGAGGGAGAACATTAAAGCAGAGACTGGATGAGAAGAGTCTTCGGAAGAGTGTGGAGGACGTGTTTTCCAGACAGCAGAGGTGAAGTAGGTAAGCCAGGACTCGCACCAATGTGCTTCTGCTCACCGAGCCATGTGCTCTGGGACTGGGCCGTGTCTGACCAGAGGGCGGGGCGTGCAGGTTACAGAGCGAGGAGCAGACGCCCCTGGAGAAGGCCCTGGCTAGGAAAAAAAAAAAAAAACAGCACATGTTTGCACTTGGGAGAACACTTGTCCCTTTAAAGTAAACTAAACACCTGGGAGGGTAGAGTTGGGGCACAGATTACTCTGCTCATATCGTGGGAGTCCAGTAATGCTGAGGAAGGCAGTTTGTGGAGACCAGGGTGGCAAGGATACACCAAGGAAGATCTCTCCTTGGAAGATCCAATGAGACACGTCATCTGGCTTCTGGGCAGATCAGTGCCCTGGGAAGCAAACACGTGGTGATACAAAGAATCGAAGGAACACCACCAGTCTCAGACTGATGGATCCTGGCGGATTCTGGTCTCCAGCTCCATGGAAAAGAGGAAGGAAATCGAGGGGAAACGTACAAAACTAAGGAACAGAGCAGAAACCCAGGCACCAGAACTGGGATCAGAAGAGAAACAGGACAAAGCTTTCTGGTCTTGGTGCTATTGCTTTCTGGCCCTTTAAAATCTTTTCATATGGAAATTCAAGGAGGACAAAGCTTGGTTTGCACAAAGGAATTAAGCTCCTTCAGATTGGAAGATTAGTCGGACAATGGAGAGGTGGTGATTCAGGCAAGTCACAGCGTAATCTTCCCATCTGGTGCTTTAAACAAGCACAATGTGAATTTAGCTTGCCGTGACTCAGTCTGGGTGTACCAGTGGCAACTGTTAGTCACTCGTGCATTCTTCTCTTGACTGCATCAGACATTCCCTATCCACCACCTCAGGTCCTCTCTGCCACGCCTGTCCCTGGGGCTCTCTGCCATTCGTTTTGCCAGCTGCTATGGCAACTACACTCTCGTGGGTACAGCCCAACCATGCCCTGCTTCCCGCCCCAGCTGAACATTGGTTGACTGCCTCTCTGGACTTTCCTTGTAGCCTCTAAGCTCTGAGATGTGGTGGAATCAGACCTGGTGTCAGGCTATGTGCAGTTTGAAAGTGTGGGAGAGTCACTGTTCTGTGAAGGAACCTTGGGTCAAGGTGAGATGCAAGCTAGCTGAGGAGGTCTTCCTTCTGCTGAGACACAGTGATCTACGGGTCTCAGAAGACGATCGCATGAGATGGAGCAGACAGTTCTCCTTGTTTCTAAGCTGCAGCCAGCTCGGTGGCCTTCCCTCCTCGCTGCATCCCTCTTTGTCTCAAGTCTACTTCCTGGCATCGCAGCTTTAATGAAGTAGCAGTGTATAAGTTTTTGCTTCAGGCTCTGCCAAGATAAAATTAGTTCTAGAGCTGTGCCAGGGTTAGTAGCTTATAGGTTAGTACCTGCACAACCCAGTTTTAGCCAACAGCTGCTGCTGCTAAGTCGCTTCAGTCGTGTCCGACCCTGGGCGACCCCATAGATGGCAGCCCACCAGGCTCCCCCGTCCCTGGGATTCTCCAGGCAAGAACACTGGGGTGGGTTGCCATTTCCTTCTCCAATGCATGAAAGTGAAAGGTGAAAGTGAAGTTGCTCAGTTGTGTCCGAATCAGAGACCCATGGACTGCAGCCCACCAGGCTCCTCTGTCCATGCGGTTTTCCAGGCAAGAGTACTGGAGTGGGGTGCCATTGCCTTCTCCAGGCCAAAAGCTACATGTGGCTGTAGACCACTCAAAATGTGGTTGGTCCTAATTAAGATTTTGTGTAAGTATAAGATACATGGGCTTCCTTGGTGGCTCAGATGGTAATGCAGGAGACACAGGTTCGATCCCTGGGTCAGGAAGATCCCCTGAAGAAGAGAATGGCACCCACTCCTGTATTCTTGCCTGGAGAATTCTGTGGACAGAGAAGCCTGGAGGGCTATAGTTCATGGGGTCACAAAGAGTTGGACACTATTGAGTGACTAACACACACACACACACACGTACAAGATACATCTTGGCGGTGGTACCAGACGTCAGAGTAAGACAATGAGCTCACCTCTTCCTATGGGTACACCAACATCAAAACTGTTCAAAACCACCAATTATTGATGAGAAGGACCCCAGGAATAGGAAGCAAGATTTTCCACAACTAAAGATATAAAGAAGGAAACTCACACAGATGGGTAGGAAGAGTGGGCCCCGCCCCCCTGGGAAGACACCCCCGTGGGAGGGTAATCGCAGCTGCAGGGCTTCTCCCCAGGCCCCCCGCCTGCGAGTGCTGCGCGGGGAAGAGGAGCCCCCGGAGCAGCTGGCCCTGCAGGCCTGCCGAGCTCGTGTGCAGGAGCGTTGGGAACAGGGACCCTGCTCTTAAAGGGCTCGCGCACGCCTCACGCCCTCTGAGTCCCAGCTCAGAGGCAGGAATCTGAAAGGTTCCTGGGTCAGGCTCGTCTGCTGGACGCCCTCTTGGGACAGAATTTTGGTGTGCCTCTTTTGGGGAGCTCATCCCGTTACGAGGACACGTGTGTTGCCAAGTGCCATTTAGGCGCCTCTCCTCCAGCCTCTCGGCGTGGGGCTCACCTGTCTACCGGAGGTCAGCACCAGTCCGGGGCCCCCCGGGCCACACGCCAGCTGTGAGGAGGCCCGGCCCCGTCCACCACCGGGCAAGCGGCCCCTGAATGAAACAGGACCTGGCGGCCAACCAGGGGGTGGGCAGATGAGCCTTCCAGTCTTCTCCCGGCAGCTGGCCCGTCACAGCAGAGGAGCCCGCTCAGCAGAGCGCACAGAGAGTGCTCACCGTCTCCACAGGCCATCTCCTCCATCGGCCTCTCCTGCAAGGTCAGGAAACATAACCAAGATGCCTACTGAAGGTGAAAATCACTCAGCCGTCCCTGACTCTTTGTGACCCCATGGACTGTGTCCATGGAATTCTCCAGGCCAGAGTATTGGAGTGGGTCACCTTTCCCTTCTCCAGGAGATCTTCCCAACCCAGGGATCGAACCCAGGTCTCCCACATTGCAGGCAGATTCTTTACTGTCTGAGCCACCAGGGAAGCCCAAGGATACTGGAGTGGGTGGCCTATTCCGTCTCCAGAGGATGTTCCCGACTCAGGAGTCAAAACGGGGTCTCCTGCATTGCAGGTGGATTCTTTACCAGCTGAGCTACCACGGAAGCTCAAAGATACCTACTACATGGAAATAAATACAGGGGGACAAGGCAAGCATGAAGCGATAGAGTAACACCTTGCAAACGAAAGAGCAAGACAAAACTTCAGAAAAGGAACTAAACAGAGTGGAGATAAGCAATTGACTTGATAAAGAGTTCAAGGTGATGATTGTAAGGATGCTCAGTGAACTTCAGAAAAGAAGAATGGATGAACACAGTAATAACTTTAACAAAGAGGCAGAAAATATAGAGAAGAGCCACACAAAGTGGAAGAATATAACAACTGAAATAAAAAGTGTACTAGGAAGGACCAGTAGTAGATTACATGACACAGGAGGACGGGTCAGCAAGCTGGAGGACACGGAGCGGTGATCACCCTAGTAGAACAGAAAAAAATTTTAATGAGGACAGTTTAAGAGATCTCTGGGGCCACATCAAATGCATTAGCATTGGTTATATAGCGGTGCCAGTAGGGGAAAATCGAGACACTAGGGCAGAGGGCGTAATTTGAAGACTATAGCTGAAAACTACCCTAACCTGGAAAAGCAAACCGACAACCAGATCCAGGAAACACATCAGTCCCAAAGAAGGTAAACATGGTGAGCTTCAACCAAGACACATTCTGATTAAAATGGAAAATTAAAGATACAGGGAGACTGCTAGAAGCATCAGAGAAAAGCAACGGTTATGCACAAGGGAGCTCCCATAAGTTGATCAGGTGAATTTTCAGCAGAATTTTGCAGGTAGAAAGGAGTGACATTTTATATTCAGCGCAATGAAAGGAAATACATGATCCTATGTATTAAAAACCCTAAAGATGCCACCAGAAAAATTTTAAACTAATAAATGAATTCAGTAAACCTGCAGGATACAAAGTTAATAAATCTATTTCCTTTCTATAATAACAAACTGTCCAAAATATAAATTTAGATAATGATCCCATTTAAAATTGCATCGAAAAGAATAAAACACCTAGGAGTAAATCTAACCCAGGAGGCAGAATACTCGTATTTGGAAAAGTACCAATATAAGACAGTAATTAATGAGATTAAGGATGACATAAATAGATGGAAAGGTGTGCCATAGCCATTGATAAGAAGAGTTAATATTTTTAAAATGATCATACTACCCAAGGCAAACTAAGTTCGTGAAACCCCTATCAAAATACCAAATGCATTTTTTCATAGAACTAGAACAAATGATTCTAAACTTTGTATGGAAACACTCAGAACAGCCAAAATGATCTTGAGAGAGAAAAACATCTATAGGTATCATACTTCCTGATTTCAAACTATACTAATCCTAATTTGAAAAGATGTATGCCTTCCAGTGATCACGGCAGTTCTAGTTACAATTGCCAGGGTATGGAAGCAACCCACGTCCATTAACAGATGAATGGATAAAGAAGATGCGAAGTATACACGTATACACCCACATACACACAGTGGAGTATTACTCAGCCACTAAAAATAAAATCTTGCCATTGGTGGCCCCACAGATGGATCTAGAGGGTATTATGCTAAGTGAAATATGTCAGAGAAAGACAGATACTGCCTGATCTCACCTATATGTGAAATCTAAAAGCAAAATAAAGCACAATGAAAACAGATTCATAGATATGGATAACAAATTGGTCACTGCCAGAAGGGTGGGGGTTGAGAGGATGGGAGAATTAAGTGATGGGGATTGAGAGGCATAAACCTCCAGTCGTATACAAATAACTTGCAGTGTGTAACATACAGAGTAAGGAGTATGGTCAATAACACTGTAATAACTTTGCATGTGAATAGATGGTTAATAGAGGGTGTGATCATTTCAGAATTCTGATCTGTGTGCGTGTGTGCTGAGCTGTTTCCGACTCTGTGGTGCTGTGGACTGTAGCCCGCCGGGCTCCTCTGTCTGTGGGATTCTCCAGACAAGAGTACTGGAGTGGCACGCCATTTCCTTCTCCAGAGGCTCTTCCCAATCCTGCAATGAAACTGGAGTCTCGCATGTCTTCTGTTTTGGCAGGCAGAGTCTTTACCACTGAGACACCTGGGAAGCCCATTTCATAATTTCTGCAAATATCAAATCATTGTGTAGTACACCTGAACTATCATAGTGTTGAATGTGGCCTATATTTCAATAAAAATACATAATCATATTTTGGATACATGAAAAAAGGATTAAAAATACTTTGTCAATAACTGCTTATGTTTATTACATAAAACGGTAATATTTTGGATATATTGAGCTAGATTAAAATACTGTTAACATTTATTTCATCTGGTTCTTTTAACATTTTTTATTATAGCTATAGTATTTCCATTGGACAGCCCTTGTATAAAATTTGTGGAATTTACCTCTTTCCCCACTGAAAAGTTCTCGGTACTTATTTTCTGCAATTTCTTCAAGATTAGTAATCAACAGTGCTTTCCCTGGTAGCTCGGTTGGTAAAGCGTCTGCCTGCAATGCAGGAGACCTGGATTCGATCCCTGGGTTGGGAAGATCCCCAGGAGAAGGAAATGGCAAACCCACTCCAGTATTCTTGCCTGGAAAATCCCATGGATGGAGGAGCCTGGTAGGCTACAGACAGTCCATGGGATTGCAAAGAGTCGGACATGACAGAGCAACTTCACTGGTTCACTGGTTAACAAGTGATAATTCCAAACCAAGGGAGCGTTTTTATAGGGGTCGAAAGAAGCAGTGGCTTGCGCAGTTTGTCTGTGTGAATATTAAAATGGCCACCTGTATTTGTTAATGCCTAATATGTAGGNGTGTGCAGGAGCGTTGGGAACAGGGACCCTGCTCTTAAAGGGCTCGCGCACGCCTCACGCCCTCTGAGTCCCAGCTCAGAGGCAGGAATCTGAAAGGTTCCTGGGTCAGGCTCGTCTGCTGGACGCCCTCTTGGGACAGAATTTTGGTGTGCCTCTTTTGGGGAGCTCATCCCGTTACGAGGACACGTGTGTTGCCAAGTGCCATTTAGGCGCCTCTCCTCCAGCCTCTCGGCGTGGGGCTCACCTGTCTACCGGAGGTCAGCACCAGTCCGGGGCCCCCCGGGCCACACGCCAGCTGTGAGGAGGCCCGGCCCCGTCCACCACCGGGCAAGCGGCCCCTGAATGAAACAGGACCTGGCGGCCAACCAGGGGGTGGGCAGATGAGCCTTCCAGTCTTCTCCCGGCAGCTGGCTCGTCATAGCAGAGGAGCCCGCTCAGCAGAGCGCACAGAGAGTGCTCACCGTCTCCACAGGCCATCTCCTCCATCGGCCTCTCCTGCAAGGTCAGGAAACATAACCAAGATGCCTACTGAAGGTGAAAATCACTCAGCCGTCCCTGA
This sequence comes from Philantomba maxwellii, assembly GCA_006410695.1. Classification (NCBI taxonomy): domain Eukaryota; kingdom Metazoa; phylum Chordata; class Mammalia; order Artiodactyla; family Bovidae; genus Philantomba; species Philantomba maxwellii. Next base: position 484,346 of record SJYS01017322.1, on the reverse strand, counting down.
CTCTTTGTGACCCCATGGACTGTGTCCATGGAATTCTCCAGGCCAGAGTATTGGAGTGGGTCACCTTTCCCTTCTCCAGGAGATCTTCCCAACCCAGGGATCGAACCCAGGTCTCCCACATTGCAGGCAGATTCTTTACTGTCTGAGCCACCAGGGAAGCCCAAGGATACTGGAGTGGGTGGCCTATTCCATCTCCAGAGGATGTTCCCGACTCAGGAGTCAAAACGGGGTCTCCTGCATTGCAGGTGGATTCTTTACCAGCTGAGCTACCACGGAAGCTCAAAGATACCTACTACATGGAAATAAATACAGGGGGACAAGGCAAGCATGAAGCGATAGAGTAACACCTTGCAAACGAAAGAGCAAGACAAAACTTCAGAAAAGGAACTAAACAGAGTGGAGATAAGCAATTGACTTGATAAAGAGTTCAAGGTGATGATTGTAAGGATGCTCAGTGAACTTCAGAAAAGAAGAATGGATGAACACAGTAATAACTTTAACAAAGAGGCAGAAAATATAGAGAAGAGCCACACAAAGTGGAAGAATATAACAACTGAAATAAAAAGTGTACTAGGAAGGACCAGTAGTAGATTACATGACACAGGAGGACGGGTCAGCAAGCTGGAGGACACGGAGCGGTGATCACCCTAGTAGAACAGAAAAAAATTTTAATGAGGACAGTTTAAGAGATCTCTGGGGCCATATCAAATGCATTAGCATTGGTTATATAGCGGTGCCAGTAGGGGAAAATCGAGACACTAGGGCAGAGGGCGTAATTTGAAGACTATAGCTGAAAACTACCCTAACCTGGAAAAGCAAACCGACAACCAGATCCAGGAAACACATCAGTCCCAAAGAAGGTAAACATGGTGAGCTTCAACCAAGACACATTCTGATTAAAATGGAAAATTAAAGATACAGGGAGACTGCTAGAAGCATCAGAGAAAAGCAACGGTTATGCACAAGGGAGCTCCCATAAGTTGATCAGGTGAATTTTCAGCAGAATTTTGCAGGTAGAAAGGAGTGACATTTTATATTCAGCGCAATGAAAGGAAATACATGATCCTATGTATTAAAAACCCTAAAGATGCCACCAGAAAAATTTTAAACTAATAAATGAATTCAGTAAACCTGCAGGATACAAAGTTAATAAATCTATTTCCTTTCTATAATAACAAACTGTCCAAAATATAAATTTAGATAATGATCCCATTTAAAATTGCATCGAAAAGAATAAAACACCTAGGAGTAAATCTAACCCAGGAGGCAGAATACTCGTATTTGGAAAAGTACCAATATAAGACAGTAATTAATGAGATTAAGGATGACATAAATAGATGGAAAGGTGTGCCATAGCCATTGATAAGAAGAGTTAATATTTTTAAAATGATCATACTACCCAAGGCAAACTAAGTTCGTGAAACCCCTATCAAAATACCAAATGCATTTTTTCATAGAACTAGAACAAATGATTCTAAACTTTGTATGGAAACACTCAGAACAGCCAAAATGATCTTGAGAGAGAAAAACATCTATAGGTATCATACTTCCTGATTTCAAACTATACTAATCCTAATTTGAAAAGATGTATGCCTTCCAGTGATCACGGCAGTTCTAGTTACAATTGCCAGGGTATGGAAGCAACCCACGTCCATTAACAGATGAATGGATAAAGAAGATGCGAAGTATACACGTATACACCCACATACACACAGTGGAGTATTACTCAGCCACTAAAAATAAAATCTTGCCATTGGTGGCCCCACAGATGGATCTAGAGGGTATTATGCTAAGTGAAATATGTCAGAGAAAGACAGATACTGCCTGATCTCACCTATATGTGAAATCTAAAAGCAAAATAAAGCACAATGAAAACAGATTCATAGATATGGATAACAAATTGGTCACTGCCAGAAGGGTGGGGGTTGAGAGGATGGGAGAATTAAGTGATGGGGATTGAGAGGCATAAACCTCCAGTCGTATACAAATAACTTGCAGTGTGTAACATACAGAGTAAGGAGTATGGTCAATAACACTGTAATAACTTTGCATGTGAATAGATGGTTAATAGAGGGTGTGATCATTTCAGAATTCTGATCTGTGTGCGTGTGTGCTGAGCTGTTTCCGACTCTGTGGTGCTGTGGACTGTAGCCCGCCGGGCTCCTCTGTCTGTGGGATTCTCCAGACAAGAGTACTGGAGTGGCACGCCATTTCCTTCTCCAGAGGCTCTTCCCAATCCTGCAATGAAACTGGAGTCTCGCATGTCTTCTGTTTTGGCAGGCAGAGTCTTTACCACTGAGACACCTGGGAAGCCCATTTCATAATTTCTGCAAATATCAAATCATTGTGTAGTACACCTGAACTATCATAGTGTTGAATGTGGCCTATATTTCAATAAAAATACATAATCATATTTTGGATACATGAAAAAAGGATTAAAAATACTTTGTCAATAACTGCTTATGTTTATTACATAAAACGGTAATATTTTGGATATATTGAGCTAGATTAAAATACTGTTAACATTTATTTCATCTGGTTCTTTTAACATTTTTTATTATAGCTATAGTATTTCCATTGGACAGCCCTTGTATAAAATTTGTGGAATTTACCTCTTTCCCCACTGAAAAGTTCTCGGTACTTATTTTCTGCAATTTCTTCAAGATTAGTAATCAACAGTGCTTTCCCTGGTAGCTCGGATGGTAAAGCGTCTGCCTGCAATGCAGGAGACCTGGATTCGATCCCTGGGTTGGGAAGATCCCCAGGAGAAGGAAATGGCAAACCCACTCCAGTATTCTTGCCTGGAAAATCCCATGGATGGAGGAGCCTGGTAGGCTACAGACAGTCCATGGGATTGCAAAGAGTCGGACATGACAGAGCAACTTCACTGGTTCACTGGTTAACAAGTGATAATTCCAAACCAAGGGAGCGTTTTTATAGGGGTCGAAAGAAGCAGTGGCTTGCGCAGTTTGTCTGTGTGAATATTAAAATGGCCACCTGTATTTGTTAATGCCTAATATGTAGGGTGTCGGGTTTATAACATGGACCGTACCTGATCAAGGGCTTCTATTCAATGCCTTACTAAGCACATAGATTAAGTGCAGCAGATGTTGAGAAGGCTAACAGTTTTATAAGCGCTAATCTTCTGTATATTTTATTACATGCATTTTTCCAAGCTATAATTGAATATCATGAGCGTGGTGCCTAAGGATTAACGTTTGTGCTTTTTTTTCCGTGTTCACTGCTATTATCAATTACATGTTGTGATTTGTCAGGCTAAATTAAATTTGCTGCAGGATTTGGCCCCGATCCTTCTCTCAGAGTTTCCTGTGGCTTTCTTGCCCAAGGTATTTCATCACCAAACTATCTTATTAAGCTCTCCAGCACATGCCACCGGGGAGGCACTGCTTACTGTCCAGGTCAAGTAACCGGATGCCACTCTGTTCTATAAAAAGATAAGGTTCTGGCTTCGAGTCACATTCCTTCCGTGGGAGTTTGGTTCTGGCGGGATTGAAATACTGTTAAGGAATAGTTTGGTAAGAAGCGGCTTGAGGGACAAGAGTTGAGTGAGTTTGTGTTTAAAAGGAATGTGACTTGGGAATGCGGGTGGAGCAGAGGATAAGGATCCAGCTTCAAGCTGAGCGGGGAACTGAGGGAATGGATGTTAAAGATCCAACAGGAGCAATGGTTTTATAGGAGCAAACTGTGATTATTAGTCACAGTTCCACTCTATTTAAACAGAAGATTTTAGTTGCAGCTGCAGATCAACACGGCTGTAGAATATGTTACTTAATGTTTTCGGTCGTCAACTGATTGTTGAAGAAAATCCAGAAAACATACCATCCAGGAGTTTGAAATATTGATGGAGGACTATTTTTTATAACCAAGCTTGATTCTAAAGCTGATCCACAATATTGTCCCAACAGACACAATATTTAGTTGACCCCCTGAGCCAGATTCAGAAGTGAGTTCACACGCCATGGATTTATTAACTTTCCATCTTTTGTAGCTTTGAAATTTTGCCTCTTTTCCTCTCAAATAAAAAAAGTGTGAACTCAATGTAGAGAAACAATTCTATCGAAAGTTTTATTTCGGTAAGTGAGAAATTAACAAAAAGTTCATTGAGGATGTGCTCGTGGGGACTTCCCGGGTGGTCCAGGGGCTAAGACTCTAAGCTCCCAACAGGAGGGCCTGGGTTTGATCCCCAGTCAGAGAACTAGATCCCACATGCTGCAACCAAGACCCCATGCAGGGAAATAAATAAAGATTTTTAAAAAGACGTGCTTCATGTCTGAATGGTTACATTAGGATTAACTTTATTCAAAAGCACAAGTAAGCAGAGAGCCGGGACAATCAGAATAAATCAGATGTTTGGAAATAAAGTCCCTAAACTATTCTGTAGCCTTTCAGGGAGTTTAGAGTTCCGGGCAGAACAGTAAGAGAAGAATAAATGTTGAGTCCCATTTTTGTCCCATGTGAATATTTATGCCAGAGAAGTTTACTCACAAAGTTGATTTAAGCCCATTCAGCGGCCAGCGGAACTGTGACGGGCCTTCCAGGGCGCTGACAGCCCCCGTGGGATCCAGTCAAGTCCAGTCTGGTTTTGTTTTGTAAAAGAACATCTTTTAAGAATTACTGTTAACAAGTTTCTCTGCTCATAAAACTAAGATTATTCTGTTTATGACCCAGAGAGGTAGGTTATCACAGGCAGAAAATGTGAAAGGAAATGAATTACAGCTTGGATTTGTTTTTTTATCAACCAACTGAAAGTACAGAACTGACAGCCAAGATCATCGTGGCAATCACTTTTGAGAAAAAGAATCAGAGGGGTGGTATTCATGCTAAGCTTAGAATATAGCTCTTGGCCAACCTGGAGTCAGGAAGCGAGGGGAAGGTCCAGGCCTTGGTGTGTGGCCAGCCAGGGCTGAGCGTATTTCACCACTGCTGTCCTCTGGCCTTCAGATAGCCCCATATCGTAGGCCCTTGTAAACGCCTGTAGGCAACGGAGGCTGGGAGTGAGCTGTCGGGGAGCATCGCAGGCCCTGCAGCAGAAGTACCAGAGGTGCGAAGGGTGTGAGCCGGGAGAGCAGGCTGGAGACGCTCACGGGGCCGCGGAGGTGGGGTGAAGCTGAGCCTTTCTGGGCCCTCCTGGACCTTCAGAACCGCACGCGTGCTTTCCTGGGAGGCTCCCTGGAGATGCTCCACGGGAGAGATAGCTCGAGAGGAGGCACGTCAGAGCCACGCAGATAAGGAAAGCTTTGAGTCGCGGCTGTGTTCGTGGGAAGCAGAGAACACATTCTAAGATCGCAGCAGGAACCTGGGCAGAGTGAAATAAATACAAATCTACCGAAAACACTGAACAAATGCTGAGTTCATCTGTGAAGAAAACCGTCGAGTACTGAGCCTTCAAAAGGGGATGACTAAGATCATAAGGGCATTTGCAGTATTTATTCTGATGTTTTTCAGTTTTAAAAATAAAATGACGTTTGAACCATCACGTTTAGTGTAAGACCCCAACGAGGAAGGTGGGTTGAAGGGTGAGGGGAGGAGACTGAGCTTCTCCGGGGCCTGGTCTTTGGATGAAGGCTTTGCAGCTATGGTCCTCTCTGGCCCTCATGGTGTATCACTCACAGCGCCTCATAGAGAAAATGCCAGAAAGCCTCTTTTCCCTTATAATAACTCTAGAAGTAATAGGCAAATACATGGCTTACCATGTTTCAAATACCAAAGAATTTCTCTTCCATCCTTGTTGCTTTTCATAATCTCATTTTCCCTTCACGTATTACACACACGCTCAGTTGCTTCAGTCATGTCCGACTCTTTGCGACCCCTTGGACTGTAGCCCGCCAGGCTCCTCTGTCCATAATTCTCCAGGCGAGGGTACTGGAGCGGGTTGCCATGCTCTCTTCCTGGGAATGTTCTCCACCCAGGAATCAAACCTAAGTCTCCTGTGTCTCCTGCATTGCAGGCGGATTACTGAACTACCTGAGAAGCCCTTTAAATATTAACAATGGCTAATAATTGACAATTCAATGCATTTCTAATTCTTTTTATTTGCATCTATATATATACTTCATTTTTTAAATGTAAAAATTTATTGAGGCGCACAATTATTTGGAGCATAAGTATGAAATAATTTCATTTTTTAAAAAGTGAATGTGATTTTTTTTTTGACCGTGCAGCTTATGGTGCAGTTCTGCAACCAGGGATGGAACCTGCGTCCCCTGCTTTGGGAGGGCAGAATCTTAACCACTGAACCACCGGGGAAGTTCCAAAAACGGCTATCTCGTTTTAAACTTCCCTTTTTCCTTTGGTGCTGAGCGGGCTCCTTAATGAAAACTCAGCTCCTCTTCATAACTTTCCTGTTATGTTCAGTGGTTAGAATGGTTTCATTTCAATATTCAGGAGTCTATCATTTGAAAACTTCAGTCTCAGATGCAGTTCAGGGAGGGTCTCCCCCCGCGCCCAGGGAGGCCAGCAGGCGTGTGGCCCCCGCGGGTCCCCGTGGCCGTGCGGCGGGGGCTGGCTGCGGCCTCCGCTTCCCCGGCTGCGTCCGCTACCCCGGCCCCCGGGAGCTCCGGATGCTGCGCCCGCACCGCCCCGGCCCGAGCGCCGTGCTCCCGGCGCGCCGGCTGCCTCTCCCCGTCAGAGTCCGCGGGCCGCGCCGGCGCCTCCTAACCCCCAGCGCGCGCTTCTCGGAGGGCCCTGCAGCCCCGCCCGGCTGACTCCGGCGGGAAGGCCGGCGGACGCCTGCGGGATCTGCTCTCCCGTGGACCCGGGGGAGAGGGCTTCCCTGGTGCTCCGGGGTCAGTGCCCGGGCGGGCCGCGGGTTCGATCCTTGGCTGGGGAACTAGGACAGCGCAGGCAGCGAGGCCAAAACAAGGGAAACCTGGGGGGTGGGCTCTGGACTCTGTCCGCTGGTCTCCCCCCCGCCCCCCAGCCCCGCCTCGGCCTGGGTCTCCCGGCGTCTCCCCGGCGCGGGCAGCGGGCGCCGGCCTCAGCTCTGCGGTGCACGCGCGCCCACGCGGGAAACGGAATGCCCNTAGGACAGCGCAGGCAGCGAGGCCAAAACAAGGGAAACCTGGGGGGTGGGCTCTGGACTCTGTCCGCTGGTCTCCCCCCCGCCCCCCAGCCCCGCCTCGGCCTGGGTCTCCCGGCGTCTCCCCGGCGCGGGCAGCGGGCGCCGGCCTCAGCTCTGCGGTGCACGCGCGCCCACGCGGGAAACGGAATGCCCGGCTCTGCGCCCGGCCCTGGCTCCCCGGAGCCGCCTCGGGCGGGAGGAGCCCCGCCTTCTGTCCCCCTGCGTGGGGCGGAGGGGGCGCCCGCTCCTCGGGAGGGCTTGCGGCCTGAGCCCGCGGACCCCCGGCCCAGCCCCGGCGGCCCCCGGCTCCCGCTGCGTGCGCTCCCCTGACCCCGGGCTGCAGCCCTAACCGCCCCCGCGCCTCTGAAAGCGTCCCTCTGCCACACCAGCCTTGTTAGATTCTTGCAGTGGGTCCTCCGCCTTCTGTCGCCCATGACAAACATGACCGCGCCTTCCCCTTAGAACACCCCCAGGTCTGCGGTGTCACCAAGTGCACATTCACTCACAGATGCATGGCTGAGCCAGGGCACCCTCAGACAAAACCCGCACCGAGCGGCCTTCCATCCGAAAGAACCAGACTGTCCTCTCCCAGGTCAAGACAAGACCGAGGGACTCTCCCAGATTAAAGGGAGCTCAGAAGACCCGACAAGTGAATGCCATGCCCACTCTTGGAGCAAAAAGAAAAAGATACCTTCATTTATCTTTATTTTGAAAATTAGTTTTATTGAGGTGTGTTAGTTTCAGCTGTATGCGAAATGACTTATATATACGCTCTTCTCCATCATAGTTTACCTTAGGGCACCAGCACACTGAACGCATAATTCTTGGAGCTGCTGCACAGTGGAGCTTGCTGCTTATCCATTCTGAA
>SJYS01017322.1:421795-444300 GCA_006410695.1 Philantomba maxwellii | reverse complement strand
TGGAAAAGGTCAGTTTTCATTCCAATCCCCAAAAAAGGCAATGCCAAAGAATGTTCAAACTACCACATAATTGCACTCATTTCACACGCTAGCAAAGTGATGCACAAAATTCTCCAAGTTAGCCTTCAATAGTATATGAACCGAGAATTCCCAGGTGTTCAAGCTGGATTTAGAAAAGGCAGAGGAACCAGAGATCAAATTGCCAACATCTGTTAATTCATCAAAAAAGCAAGAGAATTCCAGAAAAACATCCACTTCTGCTTTAATAACCTTGCTAAAACCTTTGACTGTGAGGATCACAACAAACTGTGGATGATTCTTAAAGACATAGGAATGCCAGACCACCTTACCTATCTCCTGAAAAACCTGTATACAGGTCAAGAAAAAACATTTAGAACAGGACATGCAAAAACAGACTGGTTTCAAATTGGGAAAGGAGTACGTCAAGGCTGTATATTGTCACCCTGCTTATTTAACTTGTATTCTGAGTACATCATGCGAAATACCAGGCTGGGTGAAAGCAAGCTGGAATCAAGATTGCTGGGAGAAATATCAATAACCTCAGATAGGCATACGACACCACCTTTGTGGCAGAAAGTGAATAGGAACTAAAGAGCCTCCTGATGAAGGTGAAAGAGGAGAGTAAAAGAGCTGTCTTAAAACTCAACTTTCAATAAATGAAGATTATTGCATCTGGTCCCATCACTTCATGGCAAATTGATGGGGAAACAATGATAGCCTTTACTTTCTTGGGCTCCAAAATCGCTGCAGATGGTGACTGAAGCCATGAAAATAAAAGATGCTTGCTCCTAGGAAGAAAAGCTATGACCAAACTAGATAGCATATTACAAAGCAGAGACACTACTCTGCTGACAAACCATTTTGACAAAACCATTGTGAAAGCTATGTTTTTTTCCATAGTCATATATGGATGTGAGAGTCAGACTATAAGAAATCTGAACAATTGATGCTTTTGAACTGTAGTATTGGAAAAGACTGTTGAGAGTCCCTTGGACTGCAAGGAGATCCAACGAGTCCATCCTAAAGGAAATCAGTCCTGAATATTCACTGGAAGGACTGATGCTGAAGCTGAATCTCCAATACTTTGGCCACGTCATGCAAAGAACTGACTCATTGGAAAAGACCCTGATGCTGGGAAAGATTGAAGACAGGAGGAGAAGGGAACGACAGAAGATGAGATGATTGAATGGCATCACTGACCCCATGGACATGAATTTGAGCAAGCTCTGGGAGTTGGTGATGGACAGGGAAGCCTGGCATGCTGCATTCCCTGGGGTCACAAAGAGTCAGACATGACTGAGCGACTGAATTTACTAACTGGCTAACCAGAGAAGCCCCTAATAAAATATGAATCTTGGTCAAATATTGTAGCTATTTATTTATGATCTAAAACTTGAGAAATGTTCTGTGACAACCCAGAAGGGTGGGATGGGGTGGAAGTTTGGAGGGAGGCTCAAGAGGGAGAAGACATATGGATATGGCTGACCCATGTTGATGTAGGGCAGAAATCAACACATTATTATAATTATCCTTCAAGTAAAAATGAATTAAGGGAAAAAACTGAAGAGAGATTTTAAGTTCTGTATTTTGTACCAATAGCAAATGTAAAAGATATAAGCTAGTTTGGGGATTGGGTGGGTTGCTGACGTTTTTAAGAGGAGCGTTCTTTGTATCCTTGTGAGTACCGTGGGGATACACACCACTTTGATCCGTCTCCTGTGTGTCTGTAGTCCTCGTCAAACTGTACCTGTTGAGCTGTTATCTCTGTTCCTCGCATCTTTCATCAGATCTCGATTCTCACAGAGCATCTTCGGCAGCGGAACAAGCTGACTCAATAGCTATATTCCAGTTTTATTCTTTGGTTTTCTGCTTCCACCAGAGAACCTTTCTGGATGACGTTTGTCTTGGCTTCTAAGGGGAATAATGAAGCTGTGGACGTGATCTCAGACACCTGAAATCAGTTCACAGATTGCTGCCAATGCTCTCTGTGCATCTGTACAAATAGGCACCTGTTGGATTTGGGGTGTTGACAGCAGATAATTTAAGTGGAAAATGCAGTGAAGGACAGGCAGTGTCTGCTCTCATGGAGTTGGTTTATAAGTAAGTGGCTATTAGACTATGTCTCTACTTCTGCCCCTTCACATTTTTAACCAAGAGCAATCACTCCCAACATCTGGGCTCAGGTCCATGGATTATCAGGACAGTATTTGCCCTAGAACAGTGATTGTGTGGTCCTGAAACAGCAGCAGCAGCATCACCTGGGGACTTGTTAGAAATGCAGCTTCTCAGGCTGCTCATCAGACACACTGAGTCAGGAGCTCTGGGATGGGCTCAGCAGACTGTTTCAACAAGCCCTCCAGCTAATCATGATGGGACGCTCAAGTTAACAGCTGTGACTGTTCAAAGAGCAGAAACTTAATTCCCAAGTACATTCTACCATCATCTTTTTTACTTACGTCTGTATAATTCATAAAATCTCACAACTTCAAAAGAAGGTACCCCCTAGATCTGCTTCCACTCTGAATCCTCAAGGGAGCCATTTTTCATTATTTCTATTTTTAGATGTATTAGTAATGCTTCCCCTGCTCTAAAATATATTCTTCTTTATGTAGCATCCGTAAAAAGTATTTATTGCTATCTTCTTTGAGAAATAAAGATTTAGGTTACTTATATGCCCTTCCCTTTTCCTTGCTTCCTCTGAATTTTTTAACAGTTCAGTTCAGTTGCTCAGTCATGTCTGACTCTTTGTGACCCCACGGACTGCAGCATGCCAGGCCTCCCTGTCCATCACCAACTCCCGGAGCTTGCTCACACTCATGTTCATCGAGCTGATAATGCCATCCAACCATCTCATCCTCTGTCATCCCCTTCTCCTCCTGCCTTCAATCTTTCCCAGCATCAGGGTCTTTTCAAATGAGTCAGCTCTTCGCATCAGGTGGCCAAAATATTGGAGTTTATTGGTATATAGCATTTCTCAAGTGGGACCCCTGACTGATGGGCATCTCTAGGAATTAGTCTGATGTACAACTCAGTGTGGAAAGTAATGCCCTCTGATATTTGTCAGTCCTCTGATCAGAAGGGCTCTTTTCTGCCTAAATTCTGCACCCTGCCTTTTGTGTCAGTGCTCAGACTTGGTGAACTATTGTTCACTGAGATCCTAGCTCTAACTTGTTGGGCCCAAGAAAGCACTTTTCCCCTCAACTACCATAATAACTTCTAAGAGCCACACGTGTATGATCTGTGATGTAGTCAGGTACTGCCAGCACCATCTGGCACTTGTCCAAATGCTTTTCCACTGATTTTCTTGTACCAGATCACATGACTATGATTTGCACGCTTCCTAACTGCTTCCCAGTGGTGCTAGAAAGAACCCACCTGCCAATATAGGGGACATGAGACACAGGTTTGATCCCTGGGTTGGGAGTATCCCCTGTAGGCGAGCATGGCAACCCACTCCAGTATTCTTGGCCTGGAAAATTCCATGGAGAGAGGAGCCTTGTGGGCTACAGTCCATGGGGTTGCAAAGAGTCGGACACGACTGAGCACACATCCATGTAATGATCTACATTATTGGATTCTCTTGTTTTCTTTCAACTTCTCCTAGAGAGAGTGACCTTAACCAACTTCTCTGAAGATAATTTCTTTCTGAAAAGCAGAGCCATTTAGTAATTGATGACTCATTTAATCATGAGAAAACTCCTGAAGTACATTTTCAGTTCTTAAGATTTCAGTATCTGAATTCTTATCTACTGAAATAAAGAGTTCCTTTATTTTGGAAAACTCTGTTTTGGAATATGACCAAGTAGGAGAACATTTCATTTCAGTCTGATTCATGCTTTACTCATGCTTTATTCAAGAATAAGTTAGACCATTCTTGACACAGGCCTTGTCATATGGCAACATATTGCAGAATCTAGGCAAGCACAATAAGTGGACACAGAGTAGATTTTAATAAAAATATTTATTAGTCAGTTTTGCCTGAATGAAAGCTACCTTCCTTTGCTCCTACAGATTTAGGGATTTTGTTTGTTTGTTTGCTCCCCTTCCTCATGAATGTATGATTTGTCAAAAGGAAACAGGTTTATATTTATCTTTTTGGGAAGTACCCCCATCTGAGCCTCCCTTGAGACACTTGGTTTTGTCAACCTGACCATTGTATCCCAGAATCCGACATTTTCAAAAGAAACCCAGGCCTCACTTGGATTAACCCAATCATGGGATACTTAAGACCAATCTAGATATTTTTAACCTAAAATTAGCACTTCCTGTTTCCTTTGACTAAATTGAATATTTTGCATAACCATTCATTCAAAAGCCAATCAGTGCCTCCTCTGTTTAAAGCACCAGATTCCAAGCACGGAGCAAAACGCAAAGATGACCAAGACATTATCTTAACCCGCAAATGCCCACTCTTTAATCAGGAACATTGGACATACAATTAAGTACATAAAATGCAAACCAGAGGCATGTATGCAATCATACTGCAAGCAGTATTTTTGGAGATGGGGAGTTCTCTGAATATACATAATAATCATGCATAGGTTATTTTCATGGAATCTCTGATCTTATCCAATCTTATCAACTAATGATGCATCCTAACTAGTAGATGCTGGGAGAAATATGAAGAAACATAAAACCTGGTTTGTGCCCTTGAAACACTTGTTCAGGAGACAAGATGTGAGTGTAAAAATGTAGGCAGTGATGGAAGAGGTAACCAGTGTGAAACAGGAGACATATGAGCTGTCATAAAGCAGATCCTGATTTATCACAGATACATAGATTTGCATTTCAAAAACCCTGGTTCCTGGCTTCCATTGGTCTTTTATACTTTCTCAAGAAATCAGGATGTCCCAGGTGCTTAATAATAAAAGTGATAACTGTGCAGAACTGAGCAGCCCATGTCAAGGTTGGAGAAAAGGAAAGGTCAGAACTCTTAGGAGCCGAGTTCCTGACTAAGGAAGTAGTTAGGTTTTGAGGGGTTTTGAGCAGAAGCAGGAAAGACTAAGAGGCAGACAGAATAGACTAATGGTTTAGAGTTTTTGTTCTAAATATTTTTAGGTTTGAGTCCCAGGTCTATTACTTTGCTCATTTTAAAATGTATAGCGTCACTGAGAGGATAAATAATATGGTACAAGAAGCGCACAGAATAAGGTTTTCAGAGGCTAACTGCTGTCGGTGCTGGCTGTTTAGTGCTGCTTCTGTTTTTATTATGCTGCAGTCTCCTTCCCGCGGAGAAGGCAATGGCACCCCATTTCAGTACTCTTGCCTGGAAAATCCCATGGACGGAGGAGCCTGGTAGACTGTAGTCCATGGGGTCGCTAGGAGTCAGACATGACTGAGCGACTTCACTTTCACGCATTGGAGAAGGAAATGGCAACCCACTCCAGTGTTCTTGCCTGGAGAATCCCAGGGATAGGGGACCCTGGTGGGCTGCCATCTCTGGCGTTGCACAGAGTCGGACACGACTGACGCAGCTTAGCAGCAGCAGCAGCAGCAAGAGTCTCCTTCCCAATCTGTAGAAGGATAATAATGTCATTCAGAGTGAAGTAAGTCAGAAATAGAAAAACAGCTTTCCTATATTAATGAATATAGATGTAGAAAAATAGTACAGATGAACCTATTAGCAAAGCAGAAATAGACATGCAGACATAGGGAACGAATGTATGGACACCAAGGAGGGTGGGGGAGGAATGTGCTGGAAGCTTGGGATTGATCTATGTNGAGTCTCCTTCCCAATCTGTAGAAGGATAATAATGTCATTCAGAGTGAAGTAAGTCAGAAATAGAAAAACAGCTTTCCTGTATTAATGAATATAGATGTAGAAAAATAGTACAGATGAACCTATTAGCAAAGCAGAAATAGACATGCAGACATAGAGAACGAATGTATGGACACCAAGGAGGGTGGGGGAGGAATGCGCTGGAAGCTTGGGATTGATCTATGTACACTATTATGCATAAAATGGACAACTAATGAGAACCCACTGTAAAGCACAGGGAACTCTACTTAAAGCTCTGTGGTGACCTAACTGAGAAGGAAACCAAAAAAAGAGGGGATATATATGTACATATAGCTGATTCATTTTATTGTTTAGCAGAAAATAATGCAAGGTTAAGCAACAGTACTCCAATAAAATTTTTTTAAACTATAACTCCACATAGAATTTTGGGGGTAAGAATTAGAAGAGATAATCACGTAGGATGCTTTCGCAGAGCTGCAGCTTACTGTCCCCTGATGTATGCTTTCTTTGCACATCTTCAGAGGAAATCGGTCCCTTCATTGTCATCATCAGTATGTGTGGCGATGAGTACATTTTCTCGCGGGAGGAGCAGATCTTTACAACATTTGCATGAAGTGATCATATGTGTTAGCGCTGCGTGCACAGTCAACTCCAGCTAGTACTCATGCTGCTACTACTGAGACCACCTCTAGAACCCTGGTGTTTCCCCTCTGCCTCTGCTCATGTTCCTTGCTTCCAAAAGCCTCAGCTCTGCCCTAGAAGGAGAAAGCTGTCTGGACAAGTCAGAAGAGCTACTCTGGTTTTATTGGTTTGTTTAGTATTTGCAAAACTGTAGGGTAAATATTGTATTTTGCATTTTATAACAGAAGAAAATCTCTTTCCTGCTGAAAGGCCCATATGGCCCTTAGTGATAGAAAGATAAAGCTGGAATAGAAACCCAAGTCTGTCTGCTTTTCCCCCCATTAACACATGCTGTTAATATCCAGATGCAATGCCCATCCTTGGGAAAATTGACTCGAAGATCACGTGAGAGGATTATGGTCAAATAACTATGTAAATGTGAAATGGCGACATGTTTATTATCCAAGTGTGGCTCCCAGGAATTCCCATTAACACAGGCAGGTAGAGGTCATAAGCTAGAGCCTTTCTTTTCCTGAGAGAAGTCGTGGGATGTGAAGAAAGCTCACTGATGTTTTATCTCTTTGCTAATGTTTTCTTGTTATTCCACAGCCCAGAAATATTCTTGGCCTGTGAGTAGATTACATTTTCATAGCAATGCGGAGGATTTAACTCCCACAGATGTTAATGGAAGCCATATAGCTATGCAGCACTTTCAAAATGTACCACTTAATGTCTGAGCCTTTTAATCATGCTAGAAGATTTTTTTTTTCCAGCAAATAAACACAAATCTATTTTTGTCCTAACAAAGAAAAGAAACAAGCGCACATTCTGTCGCACTCTGCTCTTGGAGTATATTCTGATTCTTTCTTTGGAAATTCACCAAACATCTGTGAAGCTTTCCCCTAGACTTGATGGCTTCCAGACTTAAACATGACTCCCATTTATTTGGAGATAAACAACCAAACAAAATCTTCAAATTTTTCTACATTAAACCTATGGGGAAATTTTTTTTTCTAGGAAGTGGTAGAGAATAAGCCTCTTTCATGGATTTACTTAGAAAAGCAATGTGAAGAGCTTAACCGAAGGATAGAGATCATTCAGCCTTGTAACTCACCCTAGTAGACAATGAAAATCAGAGTGGCAGTAGACCCCACATGGGCAGAAAACACACCATGGTATTCCCATTGCTTGGCATGTGGTGATGTATTACAGATGTGCCAAGATACCATTGGCATTACACAACAATAATGCAAAAAGATGTTCAGTTTGAATCATGAGTTTGCTTATTGTCTGTTTTTATAGGCATTTCTCCAAAGTGTGGTCCCTGGACTAGCAGCATCAGCAGCATTGGGGAACTTGTCAGAAATGCATGTTCTTAAGCCCTAATCCAAATTTACTGAACCCAAAACCTCTGAGACAGGGTCCCACATATCTGTNGTTTCTTGGTCAGGATGCTTTGGGCATTTGGGCTTACGTGCTAAGCCACTTCAGCTGTGACTGACTCTTCGCCACCCTGTGGACTGTAGCCCAGCAGGCTCCTCTGTCCCTGGGGTTCTCCAGGCAAGAATACTGGAGTGGTTTGCCAGGCCCTCCTCCAGGGGATCGTCCAGACCAGGGATGGAACCCATGTCTCTTATGTCTCTGAAACTGGCAAGCAGATTCTTTACCACTAGCACCACCTGGGAAGCCCTTTGGCCAGTTGGGGAGGGACATTCTTTGTTGTGTGAGGTTTTTATGGCAGTGAAGGACTTTTAACATCCCTGGTCTCCAGGCACCTAACTCCCATTGAGACTGTGAGTTTTTCATCTGTTTTCCAGAAGCAGAATGTGAAAAGAGGTATTTGTGTCAGTTTATTAGGAAAGAGCTCCCTGAAGAATCGGAAAGGGTGTGGGGGAAGGAAGACAGGGAAGGGGAGAAACTGAGACTCGAAGATGTTTTGGGCCAAGTTCAGACAGACCCCTGCAGTAGCTCAGAGTGTAAATTACACCTCAAGGTTGCTCTGGCTTGAGATGGGGAGCTGGGTTTTCATATCCTACTTAAATCATCACCTAAGAACTGCTGTGTGTGTGTGTGTGTGTGTGTGTGTGTTGGGGACCAGGATGTGTGGTGTGAGGGCCCAGATAGGAACTTGGAAGTGCTTTCAACTCTCCATGTTTGCAGCAATGCAGTCCAGTATCTCAAAAGGAACCCCTGAAGAAAGTTGCAGATATGAGCCCTTAGAAGCAAAGCACCTTGAAGCTGGGGGAGGGATGCTCAGAGCTGGTCAGGAGGATTCCCGGGACCTGAGAGGAGCAGGGGCAGCATCTGTTGTAATTGTCTAGAATGGGAACGTGGATGGAACGGGGTGGGCAGAGGCTGAGGGTGCGGAGGAGAAGAGGGGAGGGTGCCTCCCACCCATAAGAGTGGTTCCTGGGGGTCTGCTTTCTGGAACGTTCTCAGGGGAGCACCTATAAGAAGACAGCTGTGCGAGTCCCAAGGCGAGTTCCCAAGAGCTGTTCTGGCAGTGCCCCCATCTACCTCCTGGTCCAGGAATCGCTCCCTGGGGTCAGCTGACCATTGTCTGCACGCGAGCCTGGGCCTGCGAACGCCCGTCACGGCCTGGGCTGGTCTCCTCCCAGAGCCCCAGCACCCCACCAGCCTCCACACCTGTGTGCAGGTGAGTGCCGCCCTTCTCCTCACTGGGGGCAGCGAATAGGCGTGTCTGATTTGCTGTGTCTTTCAGACTGAGGTTTCATAATTTAAAAATCACTAATTAGATGAGGTAAACATGGAAAGACTAAATTCTTCTGTTAAAAGTGAGGAAACTGATTAATAAACCATTATACGTACAAGTGTTAAAAGAATGCATGTAAATACACCATAAGTTGGAAAGAGAGGAAAAGAGGGAGCTGGCTACTTCATTATGTGGAACTCCTGAAAAGCAGGGAGAGAATAATCACCTTCAACCCTAACATCTTAGGGTTTCAACATTTTGACTTATTTCTTTAGGATATTTTCCGTCTATACTTCTTTCATATAATGCTTTCCCTTTCTGATGTTACAATAAGAGCCTTTGAATACGCTGCAGAATATTCTTGGAAAACAGTATTTGAAATTGCTGCATAAAGTGCATATTAAGCTTTGCTCAACGTTTTCCCAACTGTTGGATATTGAAGGTTTTTATGCTTTTGTTTCATAAATATCACTGCAGTGGACAATATCATAGAGGTCTGTGTGTACGTATGCTTTGGACAACTTCTCCAAGATCCCTTATAGCTTGTTGTGGTTTTACACCGTGTCTTTCCCCTTCTCTTGAGTATGAGAATGAGATAAGCTTAGTGATCTGCATCTAATGAACAGGCTATGGCAGAAGTGATGGGTGTGACTTTGGAGAATGGGTCATAAAAGGCCTGCGGCTTCTTCCTTGCTTTTTCTTGGGCCACGTGTTCTGAGTATGCCAGTTGACATGTTATAAGGATGCTCAAGCAGTCTTGTGGAGAGGTTCATGGGGTGACCAGCCTCCAGCCAGGCAAGTGGGTCATTTGGAAAGCAAAGCCCGTAGCCTCAGACAAACCTTCAGATGGATGTAGCCCTAGACACATGGGTTGACTATAGCCTTACCAAAGAACTTGAACTAGGAACACCCAGCTAAGCTGCTCCCAAAGTCCTAACCTGCAGAAACTGTGGGGTGAAAAATCCCTGTTGTTTTGGGGGTAATTTTTAATGTAAAAACAGATAACTAATATAAGGCTCTTGATATGTTCAAACTGCCTTTTCAAAAGGTTATACAAATTTATACACTCATCAGAAACATAGATAAAATGACTGTCTTTCTGTGTTAATTTTGCTACAAAGTTTGTGCTAGAAAGCAAGGTTTTTTATTTAAAGTTGTTTATTTCTTAAGGAAGGTGGCAGAGGAGGAGATCGAGATGGTGGATAAGAAGGATGCTGAGCTCACCTCCCACCATGAACACATCAAAAATACACCCCTGTGTGGAGCACAGGAAGTGTTCGCCCCAAAGACAATGTGGAGGCCGACAGAGGGGCTCTTCAACAACCAGCAGTGTAGGGAAAGAGCCAGGCTTCCCCAGGGGCTCAGCGGTAGAGTCCACCAGCAATGCAGGAGATGGGGTTTCTATCCCTGGGTCGGGAAGATCCCCTGGAGGAGGGCCTGACAACTCACTCCGGTATTTTAGCTTTGACATGGGAGCCTGGTGGGCTGCAGTCCATAGGGTCACCAAGAGTCAGACATAAGTGAAGCAAGTTAGCAGGTAGGCAGGCAAAGAAAATCCATGCAGAGCTGGGTAGGAAGGGAGCAGTCAATACTAGATAAGCAATAAGAACATACTGTGAAGCCCAAGAAGAAATAACCAGCATTGTGTAATAACTTTAAATGGACTATAACCTACAAAAAAAAATCTTGAATCACTATGTTGTATATCTGTAACTAATATAATATTATAAATCAACTGTACTTTAATAATTAAATAAGGTAGCAGAGAGCCTTGTACTCAAACAATCAAGGAAGAGGGCGGTGTGAAATGTCAGCCCATGGACAGTACAGCCAGGGGATTAGTGAGTGGAGTCTTAGGGTGGTGCCCCTCTCCACAGGAGTTAGAAATCTTCTGGAGGAGGCAACCTGGTGAAAAAAAGGACAGGCAGGATGTCGGAGAAAAATAGGCTACGTATGCACATCTCAATAAGCAACTTGAGAGCTGCAGAGAAAGAGCGCCATCGCAGGATGGCGGGGCTTTGCCAGAACAAGAAAGTTCAGGCACTCTTAAAAACGTCGGATCTGGTGATCTGGCTGGGAACCGCCTATGAGCTCCAGGTGATACAGCTGAAGCCTCTGAATGATGGTAAAGAAGTCAGAGACTGGGTGTGAGTAAAAGCAGTGCGGAACCATGCAGGGGTGAGAGCCCTGGGACCCAGAGATAAGGAAACGGGGGCTGCGAGCGGCTAAATGACTTTTATCTAAGTCGCTTAGTCGATATGACGCATCACTTATCTCTATTCTCAAAAATAAGAACTAGCATGAAATCTCCAAGGAGGCACTTAGCAAAGTTTGTCGAATGGCTACATCTATTTATCTCTATGAGCAAATACAGTCATCCAAAGAATTCCAGAAAAAACAAAACAAGACACCCTGATTATCAGTTAATTCAGTATTGCAGTGACAATGGAGCTTTCGCGCCTCAGCCCCTGTCTCCTGCCCAGCACTGTTGCTGGGCAATTCACTGTGCTTGATTTGTAGATTACCCCAGGGATGGCGGTGTCATCAGCTCACTGAACACGGAAAAATGGGACTGTGGAGAGAATTTCCAAATGCAAGAGTGAGTTCATTGCTAAGAGAGGATACAAATGGGCTTGCTGCTTTTAAAATCACATTTAAATACACTGAACATGAAAATACAGAAATTTTTTTGATCCTCTGGTTATATTTTGTAGTTTATGAATCATCTTAGTCAGCTTTTCTGGAAAACAAAGAAGGTGGTTTCGCTCCTCAATGACGTGTCAGTTGACCACGCCCTCATTAATCTGGTTGCAGTGACTGAGCAGTTTTCAGGTCTTGGAGTCAGGGAAGTGTTTGCAAGCCTTTCCTTGCTACATAAGTCATACACATAAAAATAATCATTGTCATAGCAAAATAGAATCGTCCCTTAAGCAAAACCCCAAATTTCCGTTTTTCTCTACACTCTTTAAAAATTAATAACAGGGAGGCAGATTTGCAGCAACACGGCTGGGCCGGGAGACTATCATTCTGAGTGAAGTCAGCCAGACAGAGAGGGATAACCATCTCTCTGGAATCTAAGACTAAATGGTACAAATGAACTTACAAAATAGAAACAAATTCACAGACTCAGAGGAGGAACTTTGGGTTGTGGGGTGGGGGCGGTGAAGTGGAGAGGGCTGGGGAGATGGGGGAGGGAATATTTAGGGAGCTTGGGATCGACATGTACAAAGACATATACACACTGCTGTATTTAAAACGGATAACTGACAAGGACGCAATGCTGCGTGGTGGCCTGGTGGCAGGGGAGCTTGGGGGAGAGTGGACGCGTGTATATGCATGGCTGAGTCCCTTCCCTGTTCACCTGAAACTGTCACAGCATTGTTAATCAGTTATACCCCAGTACAATCTAAAAAGTTTAAAAAAATAAGGAGGCAGTGTTCTTACATTAAAACATCAAGAAAGCTTTGAACGAAATGTGGTGTTTGTAGGTTTTCAAATAGCCTCATATATGAGAATGAATGTGCACAGTATAATCAACCACTTTCTGATTTCTCTGTTTCCAAAAGCTCATCCATTTCTTGTCCTCTTATTTTGAGTTTATAGAGCACTTAGGAGCCACTTTTGTGAGTGAAAATGGAAAGCTGTGTGGCCTGTTCTGTCGTGGAAGCCCAGAGCTGTTGACCGCTGTTTTCACCCCAGCAGCACACTCTGAGCGGCCAGTCGGGCGTGGTGGGGGTGTCTAAACCAGAGCAGGACTCTGTGGTCTTTACCGCCCGTGTCCTCAGCCTGCTTCATGCCTGGAGAAAACCTTCACCAAAGAAAAAGCTTCATCAGAGAACAAAACAATGCCATTTGCAGCATAGAGGCAGATGAGCATGCTAAATGAAGCAAGTGAGAAAGCGAAAGAGAAGCACCCTGTGATGCGGAATCTAAACTATGACACAGATGACCCTGCCTATGAAACAGTCAGAATCGTGGACAGAGAGAGCAGACCCAGGCCGGCAGGGGGAGGGGAGGGCAGGGAGGGTCGGCTGGGAGTTTGGAATTAGCGGATGTGAACTACGATGACTGCGATGTACCAAGGGGATAAACAACGAGGTCTTGCTGTATAAGCACAAGGAACTATATCCACTATCTTGGGAGAAACCATAATGGCAAAGGATATAAAAACAAAGTGTGTATCAGTTCAGTTCAGTTCAGTCACTCAGTCGTGTCTGACTTTTTGCGACCCCATGAATCGCAGCACACCAGGCCTCCCTGTCCATCACCAACTCTCGGAGGTCACTCAGACTTACGTCCATCGAGTCCGTGATGCCATCCAGCATCCTCGGTCGTCCCCTTCTCTTCCTGCCCCCAATCCCTCCCAGCATCAGGGTCTTTTCTAGTGAGTCAACTCTTCGCATGAGGTGGCCAAAGTACTGGAGTTTCAGCTTTAGCATCATTCCCTCCAAAGAAATCAGATATATGTATATCCATCACGTATATACGTGTGTGTGTAGGCATAACTGCATTACTTTTCTGTGGAGCAGAAGTTAACATAGCATTGTAAAGCAGCTAAACGCCAATTGAGAATTAGAAAAAATATATTTTGGGAAAAAGGAGACAAAAGATGAATTTCACAATACAGATAAATCGTGCACTTAACCTGGCAACAAATAAATGAAGCAAATCTGTGATAACAAAGCCGCCTCCCTCCACTTCCGGGAGCCGCGGGGAGGAGGCCGGCCCCACTCCCGGGCAGCTGGCCCTCCTGCAGTCCTCCGCTGCCGGCTTGGTGGGCTCCAGTCCCCCGGAGCCCGCCTGAAGGGTCTCCCTGCGACATCGCCTTCCACTGGCCTCCCCCAGGCTGAGCTGGTCGTGCCTGAAGCATGGCGGGCTATTGCAAGTGACGGTGCCCCTTAC
The DNA here is from genome assembly GCA_006410695.1 of Philantomba maxwellii. Classification (NCBI taxonomy): domain Eukaryota; kingdom Metazoa; phylum Chordata; class Mammalia; order Artiodactyla; family Bovidae; genus Philantomba; species Philantomba maxwellii. The sequence goes on along the minus strand of SJYS01017322.1, from coordinate 430,303 downwards.
CTTTCCAGTCCTCGAGCTTCCTGAGGGTACAGCCCTGCCTCCCTGGTGACCCCCGACCTCACGCGACATGTGGATGTGGAGGAAGGGCGGGGGTCAATGCCAGGCCAGGCCTAGCCGCTAGCTGGAAGCTCTCAGGCGGGCTGTGGACCTCAGAGCCGTGACCCAGGCCCATCTGTCTTCTCTTAAAAATATCCACTTTAGGAACTTCCTTGGGGCTCAGTGGATAATGATCCGCTGGCCGAGGCAGGGCACACGGTTCGATCCCTGGTCCGGGAAGATCCCCCATGCCTCGGAGCAACGACGCCCGTGGGCCGCAACCTCTGAGCCCGTCCCAGAGCCGCGGGGACCCTAACCCTAACCACAACCAGGGTCCACAGCGAGGCAAGCCGCGCGTGGGGAGCCCGCTGCGGGAAGAGGCGCGCCCACTCGCCGCACAGGAACGCCCTCGCAAAGCAGCTTCAAGACCAGGGCAGCCCAAAATAGTGAATTAATTAAACCATAAAAGAATAAGCCCGCTTCAGTCCGTGCTCGCTGGCCCACGCGCAGCCCTCATGGGGGAAGAAGCTTGACGGGGTCTCAGGGACGCTCATCCCTCCAGCTGACTAGGGGAGGCCCAGGTCAGTGCTTTCCTTCACAGAAGCAATGCTTTTTTATTTGGTTTGTCGTTTACCAGCCTCCCAGTAACTCGCTCCAGGTGCAGAGAGGGAGGTGAGAGAGGGCGTGTCCGGGGCGGGGGGCGCGGCTGGCGGGCTGCCCAGGCTGGGGGCCCCGCGTGTCATTGTCCCCGCGGGGCCGCCACGTTCTCGGCTTTGCACAACCGTGATATTACACTCAGTGTGAGAGGGATCAGATAATCCATCCCCCAGGACTGATAAATATACCCCAAGGCCCAGACTATTCATCTACAAGGGAAAATCTCACTAGAGACCAAAGGGGAAAGGCGTTATTAGCTGCAGAGTGTGTTCCGACTGCTCTAGAAAACGTGTGTAGGAAAGAGAGGTCTGACTCCCAAGCGGCATGGAGGATCCGAGGAGGGAAAGCGACGAGGGCCACTGAGCCACCCGATGAGATGCGCTGCTGCCTGGTCCCTGAGCCGCCAGGCGGGCTGTGTGTTTGTGCTCAGAGGCCCTGGATGTGGCACCCACGAAAAAGTCCTTGGATTTTGACTCCCTACTTACATGATCGCAAAAGGAGCAGTTTCTGCTATCAACAGGATTTCTCCCGACAAGGCAAACCGAAGCTGCCAAGTCTCCAGTTCCACATTAAAATGAGAATCCAGGACACCTGGACTGGACTTCCGTGTTTACAAATCCCTAGAGTTCTACGTTGGCGTGCATTAATTGCTGCATTTAGCTAATCTCACCCATCATGTATTAACTCAGTAATTTCATTCCTACAAAATAAATAATGTAACAAAGTGGTTGCATTATTTATAGGTTTGGGGGCTCTGGGCTTTGCTTCTCACTTTGATAACTGTTTTGGGCACTTGGTACACACTCTCTGTAAGTACTAATGATAATGATTTGTTAAGCAGGGCTTTTCAAAACGTCAGCCTCCATGCATGTCTGTCATCAAATCAGAGGAGAGGGTTCTGATCAGTGGCTTAAAAATGACGTAAAATAAGAAATATTAGAATTCATGGACACAGGTACATGTTTTCCATGTATTCTGTGTACTACGTAGTGACGTAAAATGTTTTTTTGCCTCTGGATCAGTGTTAAAGAAATTTATAAACCCCACCTTAGAGCTCAGATCTTCACTCTCTGCCTTAGACAGCAGGATGCTCATTGTATAAGAAGATGTTAGAAAATTTATTTAGATGACACTTTTGCCTGGAGGAGGAAGAGCCCTGTTATTGAGGGGACAGTCTACGTTCTGTGTCAGAGGTCTGTAGAAATATCCCATGTCGGCAGTGTGTGATAGGAGGTCAAAAGCAGGTGCAAGGTATGTTCAGCCAAATGTAAATGAGGAAGTAGCTGAGAGGAAAGACTTCTGGATGCTGGCTGGTCACTGCTTCTCTGTAACTCAAGCTTCTCCTCTTGCCCTGGGCCTTGGGGTTCCAGACGGTCAGCGCAGAGCCGCGCTGGGCTTAGTGAGTTCCGAGTGATGCAGGGTCGTGGTGACGCCTGCTCAGATTCAGCCGGTCAGAATGAATAACGAGATTCTGGTATGAAATTTCATTCTCTTAGGAAATTGTTTTCTTAAGCATGAATATACAGAATGTATCTGGGCATTCTAGATAGCTGTTTGGTAAACTCTTAGAGACAAAAATGCATTATGCTTTTTCCTTTGGAGTCCAGTGTGCCAGTGTGTTCATGGACAGGTGGTGCCGAGCATTCTAACAGTCAGGCTGCATCCATCCATCCGTTTGTCCATCCATGAATGTGCCTATCTGTCCGTCCACCCATTCATCCATTTGTCTGTCCGTCCATCTATCCATCCACTCTTGTCCATCCACCCACCCACCCCTTCCTTGTTGAGCATCTATGTACGCTGTGCAAGCAGTTTGCCCTCTCATTGTGTATTTTCAATTCCAGGAAATCTTAGGTTGGGTAGGAATTTGAAAGTTGTTTGAGATAGCCCTTATCAGATGAGTGCATCTTCTCTGTAGCGCTTCTGGCCAGTTTTTGCAATCATGGGAAGCAGTTCAGTTCAGTCACTCAGTCGTGTTCGACTCCTTACGACCCCATGGACTGCAGCACCCCAGGCAACTCGATGGACATGAGTTTGAGTAAACTCTGGGAGTTGGTGATGCCATCCAACCATCTCATCCTCTGTTGTCCCCTTCTCCTCCTGCCTTCAGTCTTTCCCAGCATCAGGGTCTTTTCTAGTGAGTCTATTTTTCACATCATGGACACCCTTCTGAATGAGAAGGTTCTTCTCTGTGTTTCTTTTTCACTAATTCCCCTCAGAAGCCTCTTGTCTGACCACCATGCAGCTAAGGATTTTGAAAAGCTGCTTTTCATCTACTTGTCCATCCCAGTTCCTGAGCCAGTTTCTCATTGCCTGGTTTCTGAGCTAATCTTAATCTAGCCTGATGACATGTTAGGATCTTCAATCCCATCCGAGGTTGGGAGCAAGACCATGGCTGACGTCTGGCAGGTGAAAGGCCTGTCCCTATCCCAAGCGGCGCCCTTGGCGCTCCCACTCTGCTGCCCAGCCTTGCTCCTCTGTTCCTCTCTGATTTTGCCTCGAGGTTGATACCCCAGCTTGACTATCATACTGACTGGGGCCCAGGCCACCTTCCAGTCCTTCCCCATCCGTCTATCCCCAGCCGTTGGATGGACAGATTCAACCTGAATCCTGCCCACCGCCCTGCCTCCCAGCCCAGCACTGTGATGCCCACATCTGCTGTACAGGCAGAGCCTTGGGCACTGATGCCATCTGAGACTGCGTCTAAACAGCCGGGTCCTCTGAGCATCGTAATCTCGATTCTTGGTTTATCTCCTGAGGCCAGTCCGACTCCAGCACTCTCTTCTGAACTTCTCTGCCTAACCTCTTGGCAGCACCTCTGTGAGTCTCATCAACTTATGCACGTTGGTTCTAATCCTCCGTATTGGTCCTAATTCTAGCCCATGGGGCCATGTCTATGAAGCGCTTCATAGATTTGAAGATGCTGTTTCAATTTTCTCTTGCCCCCTAACAAATCACCACGGCTCAACACAATGACGGTAACTTTTATTGCTAATGATCTTGCAATTTGGCCAAACTCAGTGGGGGAAAGCTTATTTTTGCTCCACGTGGTGTCGGCCAGGGTAGCTTGCTGAAGTGAGGATCTGTATCCAAGTGGATCACGTAGGTGGGCTTGCAGGGAGCGCCGCGGGGCCACTGGCTGGCCCCTCAGTGCTGCCCTGTGTGGGTCTGCCCTTGTGGCTGCTGGAGACTCCTTCTAACAGGGTGGCTGCGTTCTAAGTAGGAGGGATGGAAGCTGCCAGTCTGGAATGGGCACCGTGCCACATCCTCCCCATTCTCTTGTCAAAGTCGTAGTGTGAGCCCAGATTCAGGAGGGTAGAAATACAGCTCTATTTTTTTAAAAAGGATAATACAAATATTTTTTTATTAAATACATTTCCCATGACTTATAAACTTCCATTGGAAACAACTTTCCTGTGCCATAAATAGGTATTGTAAATGTACAAATATTTAAAAGGATTAGTGCCTAGAATATATAAAGGACACTTGAATAAATGGAATAAAGTAAAGGAACCAATAGAAAGTAGCGCTTAGAAGGCATGACTGTGAACTCGGAGAAGAGGAAACCCAGTAGTGAATGAAGAGTGTGAAAGATGTTGAACTTCATATTAAGTAATTTGAATTAGAAGAAGATACCATTTCAGGGCTGTCAGACGTCATATATTTCGATGATGATGTAATTTTGTTTGTTGGCCAGCACATGGAGAAAAGAGGACCCGACGTCACTGCAGCAGAGAGAGGTCAGTTTGTAAAACAGTTGTTATGATGTACACCTGAAGCTAATGTGTCATGTATTAATAACAACTCAATTGGAAAGAACATTACTTACAGACAGAATTTGCAATGTCTCATTTAAAGATCACTTTGAAATGTTCTAAAACCCTAAATTTTATTCCTAAGTGTATGCCACGGAGAAATTCCTGTGTGTGATAAAAAAGACACACTGCAAGCTCCGCTTCTTGATTCAGGGGCTGGACAAACAGCTAGCAGCCGCTTGCAGTCTCGCCCATGCCCAGAAGCTCATCTTACCTTGCTCCCTCACGCCACCTCACATCCCACTCCTTCAGTCTTCTCTCAGCTCGGAAGTCCTTGTTGCTTTCCCACTACCGTACGTGGCATCAGTCCAAGTTTTATCAAGATGCCTACAGCATTAACTGGAACAGCAATAGTTATGGTCATGACCGAAATTGAGATAGGTCCTAGTGATGCTGAGATTTCGAAGACACTGTCCCTGTGCTTAAGGAAACGTGGATTAAAAAAAATGCTTTTATCCCCCTTCCTCTGATCTAGTTTTAATCCTCCCTCCACCAAAGATATCCTACCAAGAACATAACATAATATTTTAATATAAGCCTATTACAGAATATGGAGAAGGCAATGGCACCCCACTCCAGTACTCTTGCCTGGAAAATCCCATGGACGGAGGAGCCTGGTAGGCTGCAGTCCATGGGGTCGCTAGGAGTCGGACATGACTGAGCGACTTCACTTTCACGCATTGGAGAAGGAAATGGCAACCCACTCCAGTGTTCTTGCCTGGAGAATCCCAGGGACGGGGGAGCCTGGTGGGCTGCCGTCTACGGGGTCTCACAGAGTTGGACACGAGTGAAGTGACTCAGCAGCCGCAGCAGCGTTACAGAATATAGAACAAGAGTTTCACCTTCTTTCTATAAAAGCTTACATCTTTCTTGCTATAACCCAAGGTCATGCTAACTTCCTGCAAAGCTACATTTCATTGCTAACTGACCCTGAACTTATCATTGACTATGACTCTAAGGCTTCCTTTTCTAATGTCCCATTGGTATGGCATGGCACTTGTGTCCTATACTCAGAAAGCTCACATTTGGACTCAATTGATCTACTTAATATTGAAAGCTGTCCTTGTCAGGTTTAGACTTGTTAGATCTAAACTACTGTTCAGCCTATAAGACATTTTAGATCATCTCCTGCCTAACATAGCAGTGTTCAGCCAAAACAAAGGTGATGTTTGTGCCCTTAGGTGTTCAGGCAAGTAACTGATGACAATGTTAAGTAGACTGAATGCAGTCCCTGCGATCTGCTGCTGGAGGTCTTCAGGGCCACGCAGGAACCGCCACCCGGCTCGCCAAGTGTTCTTGCCCCTGGCCGCGAAACCTCATCCGATCCAACAGTGTTCTGTGAAAATAGCTCTCCACATGTCTGCTGAAATCCAAGCACTTTTCCTCTACGGCACATCCCAGATCTCGTGGCCCAGGAACCCTGCTGGGGAAGAGAAACTATCCCGCAAATACAACACTTTCTCAATGAAAATATATTGTGTCCCAAACAGACCTACTCCTTTTCTAGGCTCTTAACTGACTTAAAAATATCATTTTGTGTTTTCATGATTTCTTTTTTGAGAATTAGTTTGATTGAGGTTATAATTCATGAACAACAAATTACACTCGCTTAAAATGTATAATTTGGCATATGAAGGTGAAGTTGCTCAGTCGTGTCTGACTCTGCGATCCCACAGACTGTAGTCAACCAGGCTTCTCTGTTCATGGGATTTTCCAGGCAAGAGTACTGGAGTGGGTTGCCATTTCCTTCTCCAGGGGATCTTTCTGACCCAGGGATCAAACCCAGGTCNGCTTAAAATGTATAATTTGGCATATGAAGGTGAAGTTGCTCAGTCGTGTCTGACTCTGCGATCCCACAGACTGTAGTCAACCAGGCTTCTCTGTTCATGGGATTTTCCAGGCAAGAGTACTGGAGTGGGTTGCCATTTCCTTCTCCAGGGGATCTTTCTGACCCAGGGATCAAACCCAGGTCTCCTGCATTGCAGGCAGATGCTGTACCCTCTGAGCCACCAGGGAAGCATATGTTATCACTTATATGTGGAATCTAAAATGTGATGGAAATCAACACATCTACAAAACAAAAACAGACTCAGAGACTTGTGCTTGCCAAGGAGGAGGGGTGTGAGGGAGGGATGGAATGTGAGTTTAGAATTAGCAGATGCAAACCATTACATATGGGAAGGATGAATAACAAGGTCCTACTGCAGAGCACAGGGAACTATACTCAGTATCCTACAATAAGCTGTAATGGAAGAAAATATGAAAAAAAAATGGCTGAATCACTTTGCTATGTAGAAGACGTTAACAGTTTTGTAAATCAATGATACTTCAATAAATTAAAAATATTAAATGTATTCTTTGATGCATTTTGACAGACTTATGAGATACATAATTTAAGAGATGCATAATCATACGCAAATGTATAATTTGATGCATTTTGATGTACCATTGAAACCACCCCCATGATGGAGCCTCAGGACATTTCCGCCACCTTCCAAGGCTTCCTCTTGTCCTTTCTCCATCGCTTTTCTCTTCCATCCTTGGTCCTCAGGCAGACTCTGATCTCCTTTCTCTCATCATAGGTTACTTGCTTTTCCTAGGGTGTGTTACAGATGTGCTTATATAGTGTGTACTTTCTTGTGTTTGGTTTTTTCACTCAACACAATGGTTTTGAGGCTCGTCCATGTTGCTGTTCTCCCAGGACTGTGTTCCTTCTTATCGCCGAGTGGTGTCCTGTTGCAGATACCTGTTGGTAGACATTTTTCTAATTTTGAGCTCTGATGAGTATAGCTGTTATGAATATTCATGTATGAATCTTGGTGTGGATGTCTGTTTTTATTTCTCTTCTGTACCTAGATGACTTCTCCTTTAAAAAATTTTTATTTTGTTTTTTTTTTCACAGATTCTTCCTACCTAGAATTAACACCACCATTCTGCAGTTTTAAAAACCTAACTTATGGCCTATTTTGGAAACTGCAGAAAAAGTAATCCACTTCCAACCTTTTGGAATATCTTGATAGTTCCTCAAAAAGTTTCCATTTACAACTTCTTTCAATTCTTGGAATATAGTTCCATAACTTAGAGAATGTATTCTCTTTTGGCTAACAGATTTTGGCATACATTTTCCTGAAAACTTAATGTGTCAGACTAAGCATTTTATGTACATTATTTCATTTTCTGCTTATAACCATCTTATAAGAGAGATGCTACTTTATCTTTTAGCAGATGAAGAAACAGAAGCATAGAGAGATGATGTAACTTGGTTAAATTCTGACAGCTGAGTAGATAAGTGGTTTGAAGCTAGTGATTCTGGCTGGAGCTGGAGTCAAAACCATTATTGACAGTGGTGATTATGATAAGAAACTGGGCATTCAGCATGGTGAGTGTTCATAACAGGAAGATTCCTCTGGGTGAGGACAGAGGGAAACTTTCTTGACAGGGAGGTGATGGCTGAAGTGGGTTCTGAAAGCTGGGATGAATTTGGTCATGGTGGGGTGGGGACAGACTGATACAAAATTCAGATACACAGGCAATATAGCTAGAGGCTCGGGGGCAGGGATGGGGCACCACTGAGCTGCCTCAGTGCAGAGATCTGTGCATGACAGGACAGGGGAAGAGTGACCTGGAGCCCAAGCTTGCTCTGTTTGCACCCAACACACCAATAAATTGGGAGATGAGATTTTGGGGGCAAGGAGCAACAACTTTAATCAGAAAGCTAGCAGACAGAGAGATGGCAGACTAATTTATTAAAAAAAACCACCAAACACCCAAAACCAAAAAAACATATTCCCTCAGTCTGATTTTGGCTCCTTTTATACAGAGGAAGGGGGGTGGGAGGGCACTCTGCAACACCAACCAACGGCTGAGTGGGGCTGCCGCTGCTGCTGAGTCGCTTCAGTCGTGTCCGACTCTGTGCGACCCCAGAGACGGCAGCCCACCAGGCTCCCCCGTCCCTGGGATTCTCCAGGCAAGAACACTGGAGCAGGTTGCCATTTCCTTC
>SJYS01017322.1:335131-353554 GCA_006410695.1 Philantomba maxwellii | reverse complement strand
TCAAAAGCATACAATACTATAAATTTATTTTTAAGAATTGTTTTAGCTGAATCCCATACATCTTCATATGTTATGTTTTAATTTTCATTCTATTTAAAACATGTTCTAATTCTCTGTGACTTTGTCTTTGATCCATGAATCGTTTAGAAGTGTGTTGTTAATTTCTGAATATTTGAGTATGTCATGATAGGTTTGTTCTTAAATTCTAGGTTAATTTCTTATAGTCAGAGAATATATTTTCCAGATTGGTTTTATGACCTAGAATGTGATCTGCCTTGGTGAATGTTTCATATGTACTTGAAAAAAGACACGTATTCTGGTTTTGTTGGTTGAAGTGTTCTAGAAATGTCAATTAAGTCAAGTTGTTGGATGCTGTTTTCCAGATCGTCAGTATCCATACTGATTTTCCTGTGTACAGATTAGTCAGCTGCTGAGAGAGGGATGTTGGATCTTTTAAATTATCGCTGTGGTCTGTCCCTTTCCCCTCTCATATCCCCCGGTGCTTGTCTCAGTGCTTGGAGCCTTGCTGTTAGGTGCTCATGAGTGTATGGTATGTCTTCTTGCGAGAAGAAAATCTAGGAAATAGAAAGTAGCGGGCACTCATGAAAAGAGGGGCTTTCTGCTCCACAGACCCACATATTAGCTTTCCTCCCAAATACATGGCCAGTGTACTTGAAGACATTTAAAAGCAAGAGTTAGAAGAAAATCTGTAACTTGTATTTGCTGAGAATGAGGAAAAATGTTTCCATTTCATCTTGCTGCTCATTTCATTTGTAATAAGTTAGAGTCTACTAGATGATTGTTAGGGACTTGGAAAAATTACGTTGTGTTCCCCAGTGACTGGAGTCACCCTAAAATTGGACAGGAAAAGGAGGACAGGAGATAAGGAAAAGTGGGGCTCATTAGAACAAAGCATAGATTTCCAAGTCTAAAATGATACCATCCAAAAAATAGAAGCAATTAAAATTCTATCTCAACATTTTTTGGGAGTGGTAGGGGAGTCAATAAATAAATTCTTTACAAACTTCTGTTGGATTTGTACTTGATGGAGACTGTTTCTCATTCGAGAGTACCAGATGAATTACCAAAAACCGGGCTGAAATGGAAAGAGGACATGGAAGAGCACAGCCAGAGACAGTGTTTATAAGCAGAGATTCTTCAGCATCTTAGGGCCAAAGTGGATACAGCTGCCAGCAATCATGTTTATATTTGTTTCCTTAAGGGAATAGCTTAATGAAATAATGAGTAAAATATTATGATTAAAATTAAGAGAGCCGTTGGATGACTTCCAATGGCATGTCCAAAGCAGAGATTTGTGCTGTTTCTTTGACTGACTTCAGGAGAAGGCAATGGCCCCCCACTCCAGTACTCTTGCCTGGAAAATCCCATGGATGGGGGAGCCTGGTGGGCTGCAGTCCATGGGGTCACTAAGAGTCAGATACGACTGAGCGACTTCACTTTCACTTTTCACTTTCATGCACTGGAGAAGGAAATGGCAACCCACTCCAGTGTTCTTGCCTGGAGAATCCCAGGGACAGGGGAGGCTGGTGGGCTGCCGTCTCTGGGGTCGCACAGAGTCGGACACGACTGAAGCGACTTAGCAGCAGCAGCAGCAGCAAGAAGCCTCCATCCTTGGATTTGTTTAGGGAGGGAATTATTTAGGAAGGTCCATTGCCCTTATTTGAAGTTGAATAGAGAGCTAATTATGAGGGATGAAGATCCATGATAGGCATCAGAATCAGCCAGGTAACCCACATTTGAACGCGTTTTAAAATGAAATAAACCCTTAGAGTTCTAATCTGTCTCCTCTAGCGTATCCACTGTTGATTCATTTACTGTATGCATATTCAGTATTTTCTAAGCACCCTCCGTGGGCTTGGGGGATAATGATAAATGAGACGGTCTAGCTACCCACCCATTCCTTTCCTTGTCTCCCAGCAGCTCAGTTGGAAGCACTTCTGTTGTTAATTTTTTCACCTTGAGTTGCTCTCAGAAGGTGTTGGTGCACGTTTTCTGTTCTGTTTACTTTCAACATTCATTCTTCTATTTATTAATTCCACAAAATTATCTTAGAACAGAGGCAGTGCCTGTATACACAGTAGTTATAAGATGGGGCTTCCCTGGTAGCTCAGCGGGTACAGCATTTGCCTGCAATGCAGGAGGGAGAGTGAGTGAAAGTCCCTCAGCTGCGTCCGACTCTTTGCAACCCAGGGACTCTAGAGTCCATGGAATTCTCTAGGCCAGAATACTGGAGTGGTACTTTCCCTTCTCCAGGGGAAATTCCCAACCCAGGGATAGAACCCAGTTCTCCCACACAGAAAGTGGATTCTTTACCAGTTGAGCCACCAGGGAAGCAATGCAGGGGACCCTGGTTCGATTCCTGGGTCAGGAAGATCCCCTGGAGAAGTGATAGGCTACCCACTCCAGTATTCTTGGGCTTCCCTGGTTGTTCAGAAGAATCCGCCTGCAATGTGGGAGACCTGAGGTTGATCCCTGGGTTGGGAAGATCCTTTGGAGGATCCCACTCCAGTGTTCTTGCCTAGAGAATCCTGATGGACAGAGGAGCCTGGTGGGCTACAGTCCATAGGGTCACAAAGAGTCAGACACGACTGAGTGAGTAAGCACAGCACAGCACAGTTATAAGACAGAAATCACAACTGCGCTGTGGAGCTCCTACCCAGCAGTGGGTGTTGGTAAGAAGTCACGACATCCCAAATCTGTGGTGTTGATGCCCAGAGACGGGACCCCGTGCCGTGAGCATGAATGCACGTTGGCGTGTGCCCCCTTGGATCTGTTCCTCTGGGGGCAGATGACTTCTGAGCTCTAAGTGGAGGGCTCTGCCTTTGTATGTGGGTATAATGAGAAGGGTGGCCTCTCTGAGCTTTGCTGTGCACCGTTAGCTGTATCACTCCATCATTCTGCTTTTCTTCTCTTGATATCTCTTTCCCAGTAACAATGGTCCAAAACCTATGTGTGTTTTGGGGCTCAATGAATATACTGAATTGGATTCATTTTTTAAAACTCATGCAAAAATGGACAAGTATAAGGTTACATGAGAAAGACAGGAGGGAAAAGGATCAGGTTCAAAGACATGTAGCTGAGACATTGAAGGAGATGGAGAAGAGTTTCCATGAGGGGAAAGTAAGAAATTACTATTATCATGACCTATGGGATCCTGCTGTAGTCAGTGGTAACTATCATTATAACTGTTATTATTATTATCAATATGGGCTACAAGTCCCATCCTATACCTCCAGCCTCATTCAACATAGCACGGTGTCAAGCCCACTGTACAATAAGACAGCAACACAGCAGAGGTTTTATGCAGATCATTTGTGGTTGATTAGGTCATTGCTCAACACATACTCACTCTATTATCTCCAACTCCATGTAAGACGGATCTCTAGCCAGCCCTCTGTATCCGTTGGTTACGTGTCTGCAAATTCAACCAAATGCTGAATCAAAATATCTCTGGGGGACATAGCCCAGAAAGTTCCCAAAGGCAAAACTTGAGTTTGCTGAATGCCCCAAACTCTTTCCATAGCATTTATGTTGTGATAGATAGTACTGGTAGTCTGGAGGTGATTTAGAATATTCAGGAAGGTGAGTGTAGGTTATGTACAAGCATGATGCCGTTGTGTATAAGGGAAGAGAGCATCCAGGACTCTGCTACTGAGGGATGACTATGCTTCTGTGTTCCTTGACTTGCTTCCGTCAGTAGGTTGTTAGCAGAGGCTGGTGCTTTTGGGTTGTGGCTTTGAGGATCTGCTGTCCCATGAGAAGAACAAATTCCAGGCAGCCCACTGGCCCAGAAGGTTAAGAACCACTGGATCAGAGATAAACAGAGTTTGTGATCTGGAGCAAGCTCAGGCAAGGCCAGCTAAACTCAGCAGAGGATTTCCAGTTGGCTGAGAAAAAGACTGAGAGGGGAAATGTGATTAAAACAGTATCCTTTTCAAAGACTTTGTTGATTGTGAAAATGAAATTCATCACCATGGGAACAGTGTAGCTGTGATATATCTTATGAATGGAGTTTGCTCAACTCTCCGAGCCATTTTATGACCAGAACTGGAATTCAGAGTGTCACTTTGGAACATTTATTTTAAAAAGAAAAGTGTTGTGTGGAGGTGACTGTCAGGGCACACAGTATTGGTTCTTAATCTGGTGACTTGTTAGAGTCATTGCATTCCATGGGGCCCTCAGCGTTCCACAGCCACGTCCATCTGTTTGAAGAGCGTCTGTGAGAGGAGTGGAGCTAAAGAAAGACTCTTATGACAATCATTGGGTATGGTCTAGAGTTGCATCCAGAGGCAGTTCTGAATTGTGGGAAATATTTATGCTCTTACAAACAGTAGGATTAGTAGGTCATAGATGTAGATAATCTATATGTGTTTAAGTATAGCCAAACCTGCAGGCAGGGTAGGATCAGAGTAGTATATTCACTTTGTTCTTTCCTGTACTGACTTATTTGACTTTTATTAGGATTGCGTTTGAACACATGAGAAAGCTAGGACTTAATTCTTTCCTAGTAGCTCTACAGTTTATTAGTGATTGCAATAACTCTAAAATTTATTAGAGGATATTGCCTCTGTGTCCAAGATGACATGTGCCCAAGTGGCCTTCTGAGTTTCAAGGTGAGCTGAATATACTTTTATTTTAATTTTTATAGGCTATTTTATTATTTTTGTCTTGGCCATACCGCTCGGCATGTAGGATCTTAGTTTCCTGACAAGGATCAAACCCATACCCCCTGCACTGAAAGTGCGGAGTCTTAACCACTGGCCTACTAGGGGAGTCCTCTGAAAATACTTCATATGTGAACACTTCTGCTTGTTACTGTATTGGTGAAGAATAGATTCAGTCTGTAATTTTGAGAGCTTTGAACAATCCATTGGATGATTCAGGAAGAAATGTTTTTGCAAATTATTTATTCAACACTTATCTATAGATAACCTTCCCTGTGCCAAACACTGGGAGATACAATAATAAGACAGGTATTGTGTTCAGTATCTGACAATATAAATGGAAAGTAAAGCTAGAAGACAGAGAACAGACAGTATAATAGGTCCTGTGTTAAGGGTCTTTGAAAGTGAAAGTGAAAGTCGCTCAGTCGTGTCTGACTCTTTGCAACCTTATGGACTATACAGTCCGTGGAATTCTCCAGGCCAGAACACTGGAGTGGGTAGCCTTTCCCTTCTTCAGGGGATCTTCCCAACTCAGGGATCAAACCCAGGTCTCCTGCACTGCAGGCGGATGCTTCATCAGCTGAGCCACAGGGAAGCCTGANCAGTCCGTGGAATTCTCCAGGCCAGAACACTGGAGTGGGTAGCCTTTCCCTTCTTCAGGGGATCTTCCCAACTCAGGGATCAAACCCAGGTCTCCTGCACTGCAGGCGGATGCTTCATCAGCTGAGCCACAGGGAAGCCTGAATAATGCACGCCTTTGCAGCACCCAGGCCCACCCAACCTGGATGGAGGTGGGTGGGGAAAGCTTCACTAAAGCTTTCTGAAGGAGCTTCTAAAAAGTTAATTAGAAATGAACCGTTTCTAAAGATGAACGCGTGGGAGCTTTGTCTGGTGGAGGAGGTGTAGTGATCTGGGGAGAGCTTTTTCAGGTAGAAAGGCCTTGTGGCGATAACACGAGGTCAGGAGTCCTTGTCAGCTACTGCCGGAGACATGACTGGGCTCCTCTCGCCAAAGCAGCCAGCTTGAAGCCGCAGCAGACGCGCTGTCGCAGGATGAGTGAGTCTTCCTCATGTGCAGACTGCGCCCGTGGTTCCCCTGAAAGGTTAGGACCGTTTCTCATCAGCTGAAGTTAAAAGGGTGGAGAAACAAAACGCGACGGGACAGTTTTGAAGACAGGGGCCTGAGGCATCCACGTGGAGAATCAGCGGATTGCTTTTGTGTGAGTGACCTCCAAAGCATTAGGCTTTCCTCGTGGGAAAAGTGAAAGCTGGGAAGACTTACACCATCAAAAGTACTAAAATAAAGAAGGAGGCAGTCAAAGACCCTGCTGATTCTGCCTGGACGCCTCGGTCACCAGGTGACAAGTTACTGCATCTCTGCAGGCTTGTTTTGCATCTGCGCAGAAAAGGGGCCAGGGAGGGACTATATGGATGTTAACATGTCACACTGGGTGCCTGCGCCGCCATCAGCCAGCTCCACAGTGTCAAAGGGCCGCCACCCTAGGGCATCCAGAATCTGCTTTGCCTGAATGCAAGGAGAGTCAGAAGTACCTGGGAATCCGCTCATCACAGAGGCAGCCCTTAACCAAGGTCTCTGAGGTCCGGGTGGTCGTGAAAATACTCCAGCTCTCTGGGCCCCATGGGGAGCAGCTCCGAGTGACCACAGTCACTGCGCCCCCTGGACTGGAGCCAGCATCACCCTGCATGGAGCTTTGCTTGATTTTGGACGCATTTCATCTTCCCCTTCCATCACCATCTCCTGCTGCTCCACCAACCAATTTAGATGGTAGCTTTGATGTCCTTTGGTGTCTTGAATATACTGCTTATTTTGCATATGTGCATGCATGCTAAGTCACTTCAGTTGTGTCCATAAAGTAAATACTTCTTTGTGGCAGACTAGAAGAAAAATACNTCGCAGGATGAGTGAGTCTTCCTCATGTGCAGACTGCGCCCGTGGTTCCCCTGAAAGGTTAGGACCGTTTCTCATCAGCTGAAGTTAAAAGGGTGGAGAAACAAAACGCGACGGGACAGTTTTGAAGACAGGGGCCTGAGGCATCCACGTGGAGAATCAGCGGATTGCTTTTGTGTGAGTGACCTCCAAAGCATTAGGCTTTCCTCGTGGGAAAAGTGAAAGCTGGGAAGACTTACACCATCAAAAGTACTAAAATAAAGAAGGAGGCAGTCAAAGGCCCTGCTGATTCTGCCTGGACGCCTCGGTCACCAGGTGACAAGTTACTGCATCTCTGCAGGCTTGTTTTGCATCTGCGCAGAAAAGGGGCCAGGGAGGGACTATATGGATGTTAACATGTCACACTGGGTGCCTGCGCCGCCATCAGCCAGCTCCACAGTGTCAAAGGGCCGCCACCCTAGGGCATCCAGAATCTGCTTTGCCTGAATGCAAGGAGAGTCAGAAGTACCTGGGAATCCGCTCATCACAGAGGCAGCCCTTAACCAAGGTCTCTGAGGTCCGGGTGGTCGTGAAAATACTCCAGCTCTCTGGGCCCCATGGGGAGCAGCTCCGAGTGACCACAGTCACTGCGCCCCCTGGACTGGAGCCAGCATCACCCTGCATGGAGCTTTGCTTGATTTTGGACGCATTTCATCTTCCCCTTCCATCACCATCTCCTGCTGCTCCACCAACCAATTTAGATGGTAGCTTTGATGTCCTTTGGTGTCTTGAATATACTGCTTATTTTGCATATGTGCATGCATGCTAAGTCACTTCAGTTGTGTCCATAAAGTAAATACTTCTTTGTGGCAGACTAGAAGAAAAATACATTTTACGGTTAATACTGTTTGTAATCACAAGTACTACATATAAACATTCCCCCTAATGAGTTCATGAAGTGTTCAATAATTCAGTAATTGGTGTTTTAAATGTTCGCATCTGCAGAGCTCCTTGGTGTACTGTTACTGAGGTGTCTACGGGTTTTAGTGATATTTGGGGAAATGTGTTGGGGATTTTGGATGGGCTAGGAATACATCCTTACTTTTCCATTTAAAGTAATGGGATAGAACCTGCCATTATCTGAAAATTCACAGCCTAAGATTGCTACATTTCCAGGAATGGATTAGATTTGAATAAAGCATGTTGGAAAACTATCCCCGGATTGCAATGAGCCTAAACCAGTTAGCCCATGGTATCTGAAATTCTCTGTGGATGTTAACAGCCACCAAACAAAACCACATTATTAAGTGTGCCTGGTTTTTCTCTGAAATATTCTACATCACAGGACAGCTTTTTATGGTTGGGAGGGGAATGTGGGATAGGACTCCNCGGATTGCAATGAGCCTAAACCAGTTAGCCCATGGTATCTGAAATTCTCTGTGGATGTTAACAGCCACCAAACAAAACCACATTATTAAGTGTGCCTGGTTTTTCTCTGAAATATTCTACATCACAGGACAGCTTTTTATGGTTGGGAGGGGAATGTGGGATAGGACTCCTGAGGTATTCTGAGATTGTGGATTTTACAGTGCTTGCCTTCCCTGTGAAGCTCCTGTCAAGAGTTATGGCAGTACCAGGAGTTAGTGAATTAGCATTGTGGGGCAAAGAACTTCTAAGTTCCTTGACTGGTGTAATAATTATAGAGAGATGAACAGGAGAAAAACAAACTTGGTATTATGGGAGTCCAATAAAAATAAGAGACTCAAAGACAGGCTACTGAGGCTTATACGCCATCCTGAGCTAAGGAGAAGGGTTCAGAGGCTGGGGCTGGGATGACAGTTCACAGGAAGATACGAGGAAATGTTCGCCAGGCCACGCAGATAAGCCTTTTTCATATGAAACGTTGCCGCTGGTAATATTTCTCTTCCTGTACAGGCCCTCCCCCTCCAAATTCTTTCAGGCAGTTAAGAGAGAGGTAAAAATCTTTTCCCGTGTCTGTGAGGTTGTAACTGATTTCAGCTCCAAACAGTCCACATGCAAAGCAGCACATTTTGCGGTGGCTTATGTTGCACAACGTAAGCAAAGAAGGTGAGCCTGCAGGTCGTTCCTCACCAGCAAGGCCAAGTTCCATCTGTCAGCTAAAAGGAAACATGCAACATGAGAGCTGTGGGTTTAAGTTTTGGTCAGGGTGTGACTGTGGACTAGCCAGGAGCAGCTTCCCAGGTGGCTCAGCGGCTAGGAATCCGCCTGCCAGTGCAGGAGAGGCGGGTCGCCTCCCTGAGTCGGGAAGACCCCCTGGAGGAGGAACTGGCAACCCACTCCAGTGTTCTTTCCTGGGAAACCCCATGGACAGAGGAGCCTGGGGGGCTACAGTCCATGGGGTTGCAAAGAGCTGGACATGAATGAGCAACCGAATATGCATGTACAGCCCAGGAAGCAACTCAGAGGAATTGCTCTGAAGAGATAGGAGATGGTATATGCATACATACATATATGTGTGTGTGTGTATATATATGAATTTTTGGCTGGGAAATGCATGCAGTAAAGCATCTATCTTGGTAAAAAGATGACCGCTAACCACAAAGAAGGGCTTCCTGGGTGGCTCAGTGGTAACGTGGGTTTGATCCGTGAGTCAGGAAGATCCCCTGGAGGAGGAAATGGCAGCCCACTCAAGTGTTCTTCTTGCCTGGGAAATCCCACGGACAGAGGATGGGGTCCCAGAACAGTCAGACTCAGCTACTGAGCATACACGCATGCAGTCATGGAGAGCCGGCGTCTCAGAATGACTTGTGTGCTCTTCTGAGTAGGAGAAGGCGCATGGACCTGGGCTCATGGAGTTCTCCCTGAGGCTTGCAGCTTGACTGTCTAAGGGCTAGTTTGTCTGAAGCATGGAACGCCTCGTCCTGTTTTTTCCATCTTGAATCCGCCCAGGGGCCGCTGTGGCCAGCAGGTGGGCTGCCGTGGGCTGTGACTTAACCCTTTGTGTAACCGGATGGTGCGTGATACCCTGTTCTGTTTGTGCCCATCCATCTCTGTGCGAAGCGGGTCTCCCCTCACGCCCGCATCTTAGCACGGAAAGTCTGAAATCCCCCCTGCTGTCTGGAGGGCTGATAAGCATCTAGTGCCCTTGGTCGGCAGGCTGACTCTGGGCAGAGGGGAGTGTTTTTGGTGAAGGCAGGCTGGCCTTGGAAGTACCCCATCCCAGTCTCGGATCTCCTATAGCAGGAGCTGCCTCCCCCACGTCAGGGACGCCCTGTTCTTCCTGCGCCCCTTCCCTCACCTTCTGCTTCCTTCTCTGCAGCCTCAGGCTTTCATTCCACCGGGGGAAAACCTGGCTGTAAATCCAGGCCTTGGTTCTGCTCTTGGGAGAGTCTCTTCTGCTAATTTGTTTCAGCCTCAATGTGAGCTCAGGGAGAGAGTATGTGCCAAGAGTACTTGTACATTAGAATCACCTAAATTTTTTTTTGACACTTGGACCTTCCCAGCAGCCAGAAAGTCAGTGTGTGGGACCCAGGAATCAGTTTTCAAAGAAGCTCGCAAGATGTTCTTTCTGTGATGCCAAAGTAGAGAATCACAGCCTTGGGGACCTGAGAGAGAGAGAGAGAAGAAAGAGAGGGAGCGGTAAAGAAATCCCTGAGATGAATTCTCTGAGATCTGGCCCAAGTGTCTGTAGGTTTTCCCACGGGAGGGGGTGATTCTGTTCCTGCTTTTGTGAGAAGGATGCTGCCGTCCCAACAAGAATAGCTCCTATGGGGAGTGTTAGGATCAGATTTTAAATACGTTCTGAAACATACATGGCGAGTCCCCTACATATGAAAGAGTTCTGCTCTGAGAGTGTGTTCATGACTGATGTGTCCGAGAGTCCAACAAGGTTAGCCTACATCCCCAACTAGCACAAGCAGCTATATTGTGTGAACAGTGCTGCACTGTAATAGGTTTATAATACTTTTCATACAAATAATACATAAAACAAACACACAAATAGAGAAAGCATTTTTAGTTTTACAAAATGGTACCTTGAAAGGTACAGTATGACAGCTGGGTTATAGGGCCATGTTCGCATCTTTGAAGGCTCCTGAGTTGAAGGTTTGTAGGTAGGGGACTTGCCGTGTTCACCGTGAAGCCTAGCTGTTGGTGAGGGGCAAGTCGAAGCCCTTGCTTCCTGTGAAGTCCGAATTAATCATGCTGCAGCACTTAGGAGACGACAGTCTTCTGTTAGAAATAGCAGTGCTTGGGACCTGAATCCTGAAGGATTTTGAAGGATTGTCACATTGCTTTTCACCAGAAAAGAAAAGCTTAAGAAGATTTCTCCTTTCAGTGGCAGGGTACCTGCTGGGTGGTTAGAGGCCCCGACCTTGCAGTTTTCTCTGCACTTGCCACCACGGTCAATTGTAAGATGCCGGCAGGCAGGATCCCCCAGTTCTCCTGCCCCCTGCGAGGTGTTGACAGTGTCTGAGGGCCTAGCTTGTCTGGATTAACTGTGCTTCCCGAGGGAGGGGCAGCTTCAGCCCAGTGTGAAGTTCCAGCTCTTCTCCACCACTTAGCCTTGCCCCGGTTCCCAGCCTCTCCCAGGGATTTCTCCAGGTCTGCTGATGTTTTGACCTGCCCTGCTATTTCTGGATCCATTTTATGGTCGGTCGTTCTCTGTGGAGCTTAGAAATTCCCGTGAATTTGCCGCATCCGCAGTTTTCAAAATGAAGACCTCTTCCTCTTGATGCAGCTCTACCTGACTGTGGCTCCAAGGTCTCTGGAGCAGATTCAGAGTGCAGAGCCCAGGCCGGCGGATGGCAAGTCTCTCATTCACTCGTCCACTCACTCAGTTATCAAATGTTTAACAATTATTTAGTGTTTAGTACTGGGGACAGGCTCTGCCTTCAAAGGGCTCATGGACTCAGAAAAAATAATAATACTCGTCTCAGTCCATGTGCATGTTAAACTTATCATTTTGGACATGTCTTTCCCAGGAGGATATTCACTGTGGAGTTAATTTCAGATATCCCAGTTGTCTCTTGATTTTGACATTTTAAGCATTTCCCCAACAAAATAGGATGTTGCATAGACCTTAGTGCTTTTGTGGCTACAGAATTTCAATCCTAGAGTCAGATGGTTTTGACATTGTATTTAGAAATAAGGCATTGACTGAAGTCATCAATGGGTAGCAGCTCATATTTTAAACAACATGTGAATGAATGGCTCTAGCTTGGGGATAGGCTGTTTCCTTGAATGGATTAAAAATGCAGCAGGTAAGAGAAAGTATGTATTGAATAGCTTTTATTTTCTTAGTTTATATTGGTATATATTTATTTGTTCTAGGCTTCTTTTGCTTTGGACTATTAAGGTGAGGATTTTTAAAAATTAATATGCTACCTAGAACCAAATTTTGAATTGCAGAGCAGAAGGTTCTCGTTGCCCTCCACAGTTAGAGTAAATCTCTTTGTTGATGCTTAGAAGGAAAATTTGGGTAGGAATATATTCATAGAAACATAAAAAACACGTGCTATATGTCCAGTTTCTAGAAAACGTAGGTTACAAGGGGACCATGAAAAGACCAACAGAACCAGAAACTGGGAAATACACAAATGTGACCCTCCTGTTGGGCCGTCAGCTTAAGGCGAGACCGTATCCTTAGTGGGAGTCAGGGCTTCTTACCGCAAGTCCACATTGAGTTTGTGTGTGTGTGGCCTCAGTCAAGTCTGGCTCTCCGACCCCATGGACTGGAGCCCACCAGGCTCCTCTGTCCGTGGATTTTCCTGGCAAGAGTCCTGGAGGGGGTGCCATTTTCTCCTTCGGGCACCTTCCTGACCCAGGAATTGAGCCCACGTGTCCTGTGTCTCCTGCGCTGCAGGCAGGTGTGTGCCCACCGAGCCACGGGGGAAGCCCCCATGTGCAGTGTGGGCGGGAGACAAGGGTGCAGGAAAGGCTGGGCTCAGTGGTGGTGCATCCCTCCCCCCTCCTTCCCTCCGCCTCCCTCCATTCTGCCCTCTTTCCTCCCTTCCCTCCTTCCTTCTTTTTCCTAAGCAAGGTTGAGGGTCAGTTGGGCAGATTCTGAGACTCTGAAAGGAATGATCTGCCCTTCGCCGAGTGAGGCTGATCAGGAGTGAGGCGGGAAGCTGGACTTTGAGGGGAAACGGAGCCCTTTGGTGGGAAAAATATGTGCATAAGGCCTAGGGCACCTATGTTAACTTCAGGTTTTCGTTTCAGGAAGCCTTTGCCTGGGAAAGATGAGATGGTATGCCAGTAAATAACCCGACCATTTGCTTTGGGAGATTTCCACTGTTTAATTGATCAGAGCCAGTAGTCTGCTCACCAAGGCAAACAGCCTGCTTATCAAATAATTTACTTATCGGTATTTGCTTCCAGAGTCTCAGCTCTGTATCAACTGATCTAAACTATCAGGTCACAGACTTTGCCCAATCACAGCTAACTCCCCACCTTAAAAGATAGGCCTTAACCGACTTGAGTCCGGACCCTATAGCCCTGTAAATACCTTACCTCTGATTTTCCTTCTAAGATGCTGTGGAGCCTCTGTGAAGATGGTATCCTCCCTTCTCCCGGTGAGCTTGAACCACCTTAGTTCTCTTTGCTGAGAGATCATCTGTTGGCATGCTGGGGAGTTCAGTAGCGGCCCTTGCCTGTCCTTTGCCTGTGGAGCAGGACTGGAGGATCAGGGTCTCCCCAGGGGAAGTCTGGGAGCAGCAGCAGTTGGTGGGGCAAGGCAGCCAGCTGTGTCACGCGCTTGTTGATATGGTCCAGGTCACAGGCAGTAGTGGTCAAAGGACAAAGACCCCAGAAGTGGAGGGTCAGAGTCGGGGGCTTGTTCCCAGTTTCACAGGTGGCAAGGAGCATCTTGTGACACCCTCAGGAATAGCTGAAGGTCACTGGGGGAACGACTGGTGATTAGGAAAGGATTTTGCTATAGCAGTTTGGTAAACAAAAGAAAATGTGACCTTATTTTCTAGTTGTAGGCTGATGAGGCCAGAGACATAGTGGTTATGTAAAACCATTGGGTTATGATTGGAGCATTTTCTTTCCTAAGTTATGACTTACCTTTTTTCTTTTAATGGGTTCTGTATATATTTTGGAAATGCAAAATGAAAACCTTTTCAGCATGGGGTCATTCAGATGGCACTAGAAGCAACATATACATATACAATACTTGAAAAAAAAAAGATCTGTAAATTGCATTTAGGCATTTTTATTTGCTTAGTGGAAAATTAAATCCAATATGCACAATTGACTGTACCCTGCTTACAATAAGCAGGTTTTTTTAAACACAGAAGCGGTAATAGGCAATATGGTAATAAAAAGTCCCAAAGTATCTTTTTCTGCATACTTATCAGTAAGTATTAAAAGCCAGAATCAAAATAAAACTTGAACTATTCACAGTGAAACTATGTTTTAAATTAACAGAGTCACAATTTTCACATGGGCATTAAAGTAATTGGATCATTTGCTGCCAGACTCTGTGCCCATTGTCTCTGAAGATTGGAGCTCAGGTTCATGGAGGGCTGGAGAGCTGGTGGAAGCCTTCAGGCCACCTTGGTCCCGAGACGTGACCTTTTATTATTGATCTTGGATGTAGGTTGGATAAAGGACAGATTTTCATGATTTGGTAACAAGTGTTTAGTTCAAAATGATAGATGGCTTTCTCATTCCTGTTTCTCTCTGGGTGAGTCTGGACTTCAGCAAGTTGATAGATACATAAATGACATGCTCTGGGTCTCCAGTCATTTGTTGTAATAAATGAGCTAGGCAAAAGCGGCAGTCAAAGGAGAGATGGCTTATCTCCCACCAGGATGCTGTAAGTTACTAGGTGCTGAGATCTAGAGCTCTCCTCTGGCTGAAGCTTCCCTGGAGCCCACCGCTCTTCCTGCTTTAACAGTCCCGTTCTTGCTTGCTCACACTGTGACAACAGCGGCAGCATGGAGTACAGGCTTCACTACATTTTTTTTTTCTTTCCACAGACCCTTTTTGATTGATCTTATTTCTTTTACTAAACTGTTTTTCACACAAATGTCCTGGACAGAAGAGGAAGAGAGAAACACACCCCAGCCTTCTGTCTGATGCTCCTCTCTCGTCTCAGCAGTTTTGAAGCAGCTGCAGAGGTTCTCCGGGGGCCTGGCGCTGGGTGCACTTCCTGTTCTTTTCCCTCCTTTGTTTCTTGGCTGCTTGACTGCTGGTGCCTCTCTTTCCTGATCATAGAAGACCTAGGTTTAACTAAATCCTTTCCTTTTTCTTACTTTTAAAAAATTAAGAATGCTTATATGTAACTGTTGTTGACACACAGTTTTGTGTTAGTTTCAGGTGTACAGTGTCAAATTATTTTCCATTATAAGTTATTACAAGACACTGAATAGTTCCCCGTGCTGTGCAGTAGGTCCTTACTGGTTATCTATTCTGTATACACTAACTAGTATGTATCTGTAAATCCCAAGCTTTTAATGCATCCTCCACCTCCCCTTTCCCCTTTGCAGCTCTAAGTTTGTTTTCTGTGTCTGTGGGCTGTTTTGTAAATAAGTTCATTTGTATAATTTTTTTTTTAGATTTCCCATATAAGCACCATCACGTGATATTCGTCTTTCTCCGTATGGCTTTCCTCACTTTGTATGGAAGTCTCTAGTTTTATCTATGCTGTTGCAAATGGTATTGTTTCATTCTTTTTATGGTTGACTAATATTCCTCTGTATATATGTACCACTTCATTTTTATCCATTTATCTATTGATGAACATTTAGACTGCTTCCAGATCTTGGCTGTTATAAACAGTGCTGCACTGAACACTGGGGGTGTGCTATCTTTTCTAATTAGAGTTCTCATCTTTTCTGGATATATACCCAGGAGTGGCTTAACTTACAAAATATAGAAACAGCTAGTACAACTCAGTATCAAAAAGACAACCCAGTCAAAAAATGCGCAGAAGACCTAAATAGACATTTCTCCAAAGAAGACATACAGATGGGCAATAAACACATGAAGAGGTGTTTAATATCATTCGTTAGTAGAGAAATGCAAATCAAAACTACAATAAGGTGTTACCTCAAACCACTCAGAATAGCCATCATCAAAAATCCATAAACAATAAATGCTGAAGAAGGTGTGCAGTAAAGGAAACCCTCCTACACTGTTGGCGGGAGTGTGAATTGGTGCATCTCTATGGAGAACAGTATGGAGGGTCCTGAAAAGCCAACGATCACAGGAAGAGTCTTTACTGGAAGGAGTTCTAGGGGACGGGAGCACTCCAGGGAGAAGAAGCGCACCACTGCACACCGAGTGAGGGTCTTGCTTTCTTCATCAGCAGTCCCACTGGGACGCACTGAGCCTTGTGCCGTCCTGTTCTCCAGAGGACACGTGACCGACGTCACCTCGGGTGTCACCAGGACGTTATATTCTAGTAGCAGTTACCCTGCCGTGGATAGTGATCCTGATTGCTTGATAATGATCTGAATGCTGATCTGAATGATCTGAAGAATTTAGGAGTTAGAAGGTGTTCATTTGGGAATGAAAACAGAAAGAGCACTCTTACGACATGGTGAATGGTGATTCTGGCAGAAGCTGGGATAGTCCTACTGAATATTAGGAACAAACTGGAGGAAATAAACACAAGCACTTGTTAAAATCAGAGAGGAGTGAGTGGTGCACTGAGCAAGTGGATATTGCATAGAAGACTGAGATCTGTGGGAGAGTGAGCTTGTGTGTTGACACTGATGGAATAGGTGCTGTTTAGCATGGGTTCCTCCAGAGACGCAGGGCATGACAAAGACTTATTTTATTTGGGGAAGTGATTCCCATGGAATTGAAGCGTGGGGCTTGGAAGAGCAGAATAGAGAAGAAGGAAAGCCGAGCCGAGGGGATGAGCTTCTACTGGTATTGCTGAACTCTCTCTCTTGAGTTTCAGTAGGTCTTGGGTAGTGCTGGAGAATTTGCATTTCTGTCAAGGTCTAAAGTGATGTTGAGACTGTTAATCCAGAGGCCACCCTCTGGGAACCACTCCCCTAGCGGTGTTAATGCTCCTGCAAGTTCAAGTTGATCTTGGCAGTCTCTGGCAGGCATCCGACCTAAGCCCTGGGCAGAAGGTGTGCCACCAGGTGACCTTTCCAACAGTTGGTTGTTGCAGGAATGACCTAATCAAAGTAGTGAGACCTGGAAATACAAGTCAGGGCATAAAGGGTGTCTGGCTCTTTTAAAATAATTTTTTACTACTAACAATTTGTGGTGTGCTACATTAGGGAGGAAGAAGACGTATGTCCCAACTCTCCACAGATCACGGGGAAATTTGCAGGAGTAGCTGAAGTTTTAAGCAAGAGGCGCTGCTTCTCCCTTGGCATGTTCCAGTTTCGGGTGCAGTGTGAGGACGTGTATGCCTGCATCGGCAGCTGCAGAGGTGTGTACGACCTGCCGGATAACAGGAGGGGCTGCCATGATGGGCTGTTGGCCATTCAGGCTCTCACTCTGGACTCTAGGAAAATCTGTAAGGTGAGTAGGTATAGAGAGCCCAGTGATATCACAGATGCTGCTACAGTTGAAATCGCATTTAATAACCTAAAGTTAGGTTTTTATAGTCTTAAAGTCCAGAGTTAGTCCTGTTATCCATTCTATGTGCTGTCCCAAGTGCTCACTCAGGTTATCTGTCTCAGTTCAGTTCACTTCAGTCGCTCAGTCGTGCCCGACTCTCTGCGACCCCATGAATTGCAGCACGCCAGGCCTCCCTGTCCATCACCAACTCCCAGAGCTTACACAAACTCATGTCCATTGAGTCAGTGATTCCATCCAACCATCTCATCCTCTGTTTTCCCCTTCTCCTCTCGCTTTCAATCTTTCCCAGCATCAGGGTCTTTTCAAAAGAGTTAGCTCTTTGCATCAGGTGGCCAGAGGATTAGAGTTTCAGCTTCAGGATCAGTCCTTCCAATGAATATTCAGGACTGATTTCCTTTAGGATGGACTGATTGGATCTCCTTGCAGTCCAAGGAACTCTCAAGAGTCTTCTCCAACACCACAGTTCAAAAGCATCAATTCTTCGGCGCTCAGCTTTCTTTATAGTCCAACTCTCACACCCGTACATGACCACTGGAAAAACCGTAGCCTTGACTAGACGGGCCTTTGTTATCTGTCTAGCACAGCTCACTGAGCCTCCCCTGGCTGCTGGTTTGGAGCGGTCAGTTTTCTCCTGTTCTTGTACAGCTTGCCTTTCTCTGAGTGCTCGCTTATGTTTTAGTGACTTACTTCTGTCTTCCCTCTTTGGCCCTTGAATGTAAACACCACAAGAGCATATATTTCTATTTTATTTTCTCTTACATCCCAGGAACAGGAAGAGATCCTGACTAACTTTACCTGACATCTAGGTAAGAAAATAATTAATAAAAAACACACTCCTCCCATCCCCTTGCAAAGTTTTTTTGGGTAAAATATCATGTTTACCACAAAAAGTATTAAAAACACACAAAGAGGTACCGTGAATTTATCACATTTAGCCAATAAAGTTTCTGNAGGAAGAGACCCTGACTGACTTTACCTGACATCTAGGTAAGAAAATAATTAATAAAAAACACACTCCTCCCATCCCTTTGCAAAGTCTCCTGTTTTTTGGGTAAAATATCATGTTTACCACAAAAAGTATTAAAAACACACAAATGAGGTACCGTGAATTTGTCACATTTAGCTGATAAAGTTTCTGGTGAGACACTGTGATTTCTGGCGAATAAACTCAGAACAAGAGAAGCGAACACTCACTCATTGTGATTTCCAATAAGAACACAGACCTTGAAAGTGAGGTGTCCTAATCCCTTTGACCTATTGGATTTTAAGCAGAGGGTGTCTGAGATAACTGTATGGAGCAGTTAATATTTAGAAAGGT
>SJYS01017322.1:323377-334245 GCA_006410695.1 Philantomba maxwellii | reverse complement strand
CTCACTTTGTATGGAAGTCTCTAGTTTTATCTATGCTGTTGCAAATGGTATTGTTTCATTCTTTTTATGGTTGACTAATATTCCTCTGTATATATGTACCACTTCATTTTTATCTATTTATCTATTGATGAACATTTGGACTGCTTCCAGATCTTGGCTGTTATAAACAGTGCTGCATTGAACACTGGGGGTGTGCTATCTTTTCTAATTAGAGTTCTCTTCTTTTCTGGATATATGCCCAGGAGTGGCTTAATTTCCAAAATATAGAAACAGCTAGTACAACTCAATATCAAAAAGACAACCCAGTCAAAAAATGCACAGAAGACCTAAATAGACATTTCTCCAAAGAAGACATACAGATGGGCAATAAACACATGAAAAGGTGTTTAATATCATTCATTAGTAGAGAAATGCAAATCAAAACTACAATAAGGTGTTACCTCAAACCACTCAGAATGGCCATCATCAAAAATCCATAAGCAATAAATGCTAAGAAGGTGTGCAGGAAAGGAAACCCTCCTACACTGTTGGTGGGAGTGTGAATTGGTGCATCTCTATGGAGAACAGTATGGAGGGTCCTGAAAAACCAACGATCACAGGAAGAGTCTTTACTGGAAGGAGTCCTAGGGGACGGGAGCACTCCAGGGAGAAGAAGCGCACCACTGCACACCGAGTGAGGGCCTTGCTTTCTTCATCAGCAGTCCCACTGGGACGCAGTGAGCCACGTGCCATCCTGCTCTCCAGAGGACACGCGACCGACGTCACCTCGGGTGTCACCAGGACGTTATATTCTAGTAGCAGTTACCCTGCCATGAATAGTGATGCTGATTGCTTGGTAATGATCTGAATGCTGATCTGAATGATCTGAAGAATTTGGGAGTTAGAAGGTGTCCATTTGGGAATGAAAACAGAAAGAGTACTCTTACGACTTGGTGAATGGTGATTCTGGCAGAAGCTGGGATATTCCTACTGAATATTAGGAGCAAAAAAAAGGGAATAAACACAAGCACTTGTTAAAATCAGAGGGGAGCGAGTGGTGCACTGAGCAAGTGGATATTGCAGAGAAGACTGAGATCCGTGGGACAGTAAGCTTGTGTGTTGACACTGATGGAATAGGTGCTGTTTAGCATGGATTCCTCCAGAGACGCAGGGCATGACAAAGACTTATTTTATTTTGGGGAGTGATTCCCAAGGAATTGAAGCATGGGGCTCAGAAGAGCAGAATAGAGAAGAAGGAAAGCCGAGCCAAGGGTATGAACTTCTACTGGTATTGCTGAACTCTCTCTCTTGAGTTTCAGTAGGTCTTGGGTAGTGCTGGAAAATTTGCATTTCTGTCAAGGTGTAAAGTGATGTTGAGACTGTTAATCCAGAGGCCACCCTCTGGGAACCACTCCCCTAGCGGTGTTAATGCTCCTGCAAGTTCAAGTTGATCTTAGCAGTCTCTGGCAGGCATCTGACCTAAGCCCTGGGCAGAAGGTGTGCCGCCAGGTGACCTTTCCAACAGTTGGTTGTTGCAGGAATGACCTAATCAAAGTGGTAAGACCCGGAAATACAAGTCAGGGCATAAAGGGTGTCTGGATCTTTTAAAATAATTTTTTACTACTAATAATTTGTGGTGTGCTACATTAGGGAGGAAGAAGACGTATGTCCCAACTCTCCACAGATCACGGGGAAATTTGCAGGAGTAGCTGAATTTTTAAGCAAGAGGTGCTGCTTCTCCCTTGGCATGTTCCAGTTTCGGGTGCAGTGTGAGGACGTGTATGCCTGCAGCTGCAGCTGCAGAGGTGTGTACGACCTGCCGGATAACAGGAGAGGCTGCCATGATGGGCGATTGGCCATTCAGGCTCTCACTCTGGACTCTAAGAAAATCTGTAAGGTGAGTAGGTAGCCTNTTGGCATGTTCCAGTTTCGGGTGCAGTGTGAGGACGTGTATGCCTGCAGCTGCAGCTGCAGAGGTGTGTACGACCTGCCGGATAACAGGAGAGGCTGCCATGATGGGCGATTGGCCATTCAGGCTCTCACTCTGGACTCTAAGAAAATCTGTAAGGTGAGTAGGTGTAGAGAGCCCAGTGATATCACAGACGCTGCTACAGTTGAAATCGCACTTAATAACCTAAGGTTAGGTTTTTATAGTCTTAAAGTCCAGAGTTAGTCCTGTTATCCATTCTGTGTGCTGTCCCAAGTGCTCACTCAGGTAATCTGTCTCAGTTCAGTTCACTTCAGTCGCTCAGTCGTGTCCGACTCTTTGCGACCCCATGAATTGCAGCATGCCAGGCCTCCCTGTCCATCACCAACTCCCAGAGCTTACACAAACTCATGTCCACTGAGTCAGTGATTCCATCCAACCATCTCATCCTCTGTCTTCCCCTTCTTTCGCTTTCAATCTTTCCCAGCATCAGGGTCTTTTCAAAAGAGTTAGCTCTTTGCATCAGGTGGCCAGAGGATTA
Source organism: Philantomba maxwellii (assembly GCA_006410695.1). Classification (NCBI taxonomy): domain Eukaryota; kingdom Metazoa; phylum Chordata; class Mammalia; order Artiodactyla; family Bovidae; genus Philantomba; species Philantomba maxwellii. Next base: position 331,798 of record SJYS01017322.1, on the reverse strand, counting down.
GAGTTTCAGCTTCAGGATCAGTCCTTCCAATGAATATTCAGGACTGATTTCCTTTAGGATGGACTGATTGGATCTCCTTGCAGTCCAAGGGACTCTCAAGAGTCTTCTCCAACACCACAGTTCAAAAGCATCAATTCTTTGGCACTCAGCTTTCTTGATAAGTCCAACTCTCACACCCGTACATGACTACTGGAAAAACGGTAGCCTTGACTAGACGGGCCTTTGTTATCTGTCTAGCACAGCTCACTGAGCCTCCCCTGGCTGCTGGCTTGGAGCGGTCAGTTTTCTCCTATTCTTCTTCTACAGCTTGCCTTTCTCTGAGCACTCACTTATGTTTTAGTGACTTACTTCTGTCTTCCCTCTCTGGCCCTTGAATGTAAACACCACAAGAGCATATATTTCTATTTTATTTTCTCTTACATCCCAGGAACAGGAAGAGATCCTGACTAACTTTACCTGACATCTAGGTAAGAAAATAATTAATAAAAAACACACTCCTCCCATCCCCTTGCAAAGTTTTTTTGGGTAAAATATCATGTTTACCACAAAAAGTATTAAAAACACACAAAGAGGTACCGTGAATTTATCACATTTAGCCAATAAAGTTTCTGGTGAGACACTNTTATTTTCTCTTACATCCCAGGAACAGGAAGAGATCCTGACTAACTTTACCTGACATCTAGGTAAGAAAATAATTAATAAAAAACACACTCCTCCCATCCCCTTGCAAAGTTTTTTTGGGTAAAATATCATGTTTACCACAAAAAGTATTAAAAACACACAAAGAGGTACCGTGAATTTATCACATTTAGCCAATAAAGTTTCTGGTGAGACACTGATTTCTGGCGAATAAACCCAGAACAAGAGACGCGAACACTCACTCACTGTGATTTCCAATAAGAACACAGACCTTGAAAGTGAGGCGTCCTAATCCCTTGACCTATTGGATTTTAAGCAGAGGGTGTCTGAGATAACTGTATGGAGCAGTTAATATTTAGAAAGGTNCATATTGGAATAGTTTTATATATGTTGGATTAAATGTAACAAATCGTTTTAAAGTTACTTTTTTCTTGGAGTATAGTTGCTTTGCATGCTGTGTTAGTTCCTGCTGTACAGCAGAGGGACTCAGTTATCCATATATCTACTTTTTTAAAGATTTTTTCTCCATATCGGTCATCACAGAGGGCTGAATAGAGTTCCTGGTGCTGTACAACAGGCTCTTATTTTGCCTGTTTTGTGTATAGTAATGTGTATATGTCAATCCTAATCCCATATCATTAAGGCTAATTTCATATATTTCTTATCTTTTTTCATGTGGCTACTAGGAAATTTAAAATAAATAGCCTGTGTGACTTGTATGTGAGTTTCTTGGATAGCACTGCTCTAGAGGATGATGCTATTGATTGTATAATACGAGAGTGAAATTGTTATCCTTTGCTTTCTCCTCGTCTAAATCTCTCAGAACCAAATGCCAGCAGTTGAGCAAACCAGAAGCCCTTTGAACCTCAAGATACCTGGTCATGAGTGTGGTTTATGGAGGTTACAAAATGATCCTCGGGCCACTCAACGTGCTGTGCCAATAACCTGGAGCTGTGTGCCTCATTCACTTTCCACTTTGTATCTTTGTTACTGCTTCTGAGCTATGAAAGTGCTCTCTCCAACTGACATTTGTGCTTAACTGAATTCAGGAAATATTAATATAGCTATATTTTAAATTGGGCTTCCCTGGTGGCTCAGACATTAAAGAATCCTCATGCAGTGCAAGACATCCAGGTTCAACCTCTGGGTCCAGAATACCCCTTGGAGAAGGGAAAGGCTTCCCACTCCAGTATTCTTGCCTGGAGAATTCCACGGACAGAGGAACCTGGGGGGCTACAGTCCTTGGGGTCACAAAGAGTCAGACACGACTGACCAAGCATATTTTAAAAATTTCATTCGAGTGCGTAATGTAATGTTGGTGAGCCATTTTGATATGCTGACATCTGTAGAGCATACAGACATCTGAATATTGCTTTTCTCTGATATGAAGATGTCTTAAATATGAATTCTTTGAAGTTATTGATTTTTCTGACTCCTGGAAATCTCAGCTATTTAACCTGGGATATTTGCCCAATGAAGTTCAAAAAAAAAAAAAAAATACAATTCAGATAAGGAAATTACTGAAAATTCATGGGTATGTTTCAAAAAGTGGAAAGCATGTATTTAGGGATAAAGTTGAATGAGAAATATAATGAAAGATCTTTTTTTGGATCAAGTTATCCTGAAAACTGTCTCTCCTTTCCACATGCCGTTGAGGGTTTGAGTGGAAAGTCGTTCTGATCCATGAGGGGCAGAACGCTTCTCCGTTCTCTTTTCACTGTTCTCCAAGGTATTTAGACAGATTCTTTTCTTTTGAAAAATCTCTTTTCCTGCCAACTTTGCTGCCAGAAGTGGTCTCCCAGGACTACAAGAGACTGTCTGAATGTTGCAAATAAAAAAATCCCAATTCCCGGATTGTGTCTGTGGATATAAGAAATGCCTCTGGGACGAGCACAGCTGGCTGTTTTACAGTTTGCTCCCCAGGAGCAACGGCAGGCCCCGGGCTGTCTGGAGAGCTGGCTGTGTGCAGAGGATGAGCTGAGAGTGCTTATTAGTGGCTGGCATTTTTAAAGCATCTTATTCAGGCCTCTCGTGGGCACCGTTTTCTTTTCTCAATCTGAGAAAGACAGTGGGGTGGATGGTACTGGGCGAGAATCGAGGGTGAGCGCACACGATGTCAGGAGATGAGGGTCTGGCATGCAGAAAGTGATAGGAAGTGTGCTTTGGTGTTCCTTTCTGTCTCTGATTGTTGCGGGGAGACGGTGTTGAGCTTGCTTCTGGAGACCGTGAAGTCTGTGTCTCCTCCTCCCCTCCACTCGTCTTTCGCCGGAGAATGTGGTTTCTCTTATTTTTAAGCCCTTTTTGCCTTCACGTGTTGCTGTGCTCTTGCAAGCTTCAAGGATCGTGCGGGACGACAAACGGAAAGCGCAGAACCAGTGAACTCCAGTGAGACAAGGACTCCGTAGCAAACTGTCAATGTTTTCTTAGAAAAGGACAGCTATTGAGAGTTATCCTGATCCTATGAGTGCAGTGTAATTCCACAGGACTGAGAGTTTCTTTTTGCCAAGACCCATGCAGAGTGACGTATTTGGTCACTACTAATGAGGTGAGCCAGTGTCTCCAGACGAGTGGTGCAGAGTCAGGACGAGCCGGTATTGTAGGGAAGAGCCAATCTTTTGTCGTGTTCTCTAGGCCAGATGTCTCAAACTGGAGCTATCTGAAGAGTTTACAAAGACACAGGTTTTTGTCGGCTACTTGAGGACCTTTACATGAGTTACAGGCTTCCCCAATGGCTCAGTGGTGAAGAGTCTGCCTGCTGATGCAGGGGACTCACGTTTGATCCTGGGTTGGGAAGATCCCCTGGAGAAGGAAATGGCAACCCATTCTAGTATTCTTTTTTTTTTTAATATGAATTTATTTATTTTAATTGGAGGTTAATTACTTTACAATATTGTATTGGTTTTGCCATACATCAACATGAATCCGCCACAGGTATACACATGTTCTTGCTTTGGAAATCCCAAGGACAGAGGAGCCTGGTGGGCAACAGTCCACAGGGTCACAAAAGAGTTGGTCATGACTTAGTGACTAAACAACAACCCCCAATAATTCCATATATGAGTTACATGGAATCTGGAAATACCCACACACACATACCCTACAGTGTATTGAAAAGCAGAGACATTGCTTTGCAGACAAAGGTCCATCAAGTCAAAGCTATGGTTTTTCTAGTAGTCATGTGTGGATGTGAGAGTTGGACCATAGAGAAAGCTGAGTGACAAAGAATTGATGCTTTTGAAGTGTGGTGTTGGAGAAGACTCTTGAGAGTCCCTTGGACTGCAAGGAGATCCAACCAGGCAATCCTAAAGGAGATGAACCCTGAATGTTGATTGGAAGGACTGATGCTGAAGTTGAAGCTCCAATACTTTGGCCACCTGATGCTTAGAGCTGACTCATTGAAAAAGACCCTGATGCTGGGAAAGATTGAGGGCAGGAGATGAAGGGAGCAACAGAGGGTGAGGTGGTTGGATGGCATCACTGCTCAGTAGACATGAATTTGAGCAGAGTCAGGAAGACAGTGGAGGACAGAGGAGCCTGGCACACTGTGGTCTGTGGGGTCACAAAGGGCAGGACGCGGCCCACCAACTGAACACCAGCAATATTCATAGCCACGAGAGTGGCGCCTTTCCTTTCTGATTTGTTTGAATGGGAACACACTGTTTTGATTATTTATGGGATTGTTGTCACTTATTCAAAGGACTGGACTCTCTTTTTTAAACATGATAGACATACAGGAATGTTTTTTCATTTTTTTAAAATGAGTGTGGAGGAAGGTTCTTTCCTCCGTCCGTCCATGGACGGACGCTCCAGGTTCCCTCCTGTTTATGTTGAATTCCTCCCATCAATCACCTTTAATCCTGCCTTCCTAACTGCTGGCGTTGGAGACTCTGAGCTTCTCCTTTGGACACATGTTGGTCTCCTTTCAGCCATGACTCTGTGGTGCACATATTTCATCAAGAGCACAAGCCCACAGCTGCTTAGGTGCTTTTGTCTGTGGACTGTGACGTCTGGAGACCTGGTTTCTTGCTTTTCTGAAGTGTTGCTGCTCTCCAGGTTTTGGGGGAGAGACGATAGATGGGGGCTAAGTGTCGTCGCTCGCTTACATGGGGTGTTTTGAAGTGCCTTTTCGCAGAAGGGCTGTTACTCTGTGACTGTGTATCACAATGCAGCAGCCTCGCATTTGAAATCCATTTGATGGGAAGTGTTTTCCACTTTGTCCTATTTTTCAATCAAGAATGATTATTTGTCAAGTGCAGGAGTGAAGCCACCTAGGTTCCAAATCATTTTAGAAGGAACAACATGAAATGACATTTTTCAATGTCATTTAGCACTGCCGTCTGAAGGAGAAGGGCCAGTCCGCTTGGGAGAGTTATTGAGGAAGAGCAAATAGAATGAGCTTTCTCCCAGAGGAAAAAGCGACTCTCTGTCACTGAGGAGCCCTCCATATCCAACCGTGGCTTCAGGCAAGATGAGCAGAAATGAGATCCTCTGTGGCGGCTCTTTGGAAATTTGGTTCAGAAATGCGAACATCTTTTCAGCTTAAAAGATAAAATGCATATGTTAAAGGACTCATATGTGATTATGTTAAATTTAATTGCAGAATTTTGTCATCTCAAAATGAATTTGGAGATATTCCTGATCTGGAAAGATTTAGAGAAAAACCTTGAAGCTAAGCTACAGGCTTTAGCAAATAAATAATTTCAAAAGTTGAGAAAAGCACCTCAAATTTTTTTCCACTGATAAGTTAATACCATGATATCTCAGATTTAGTTGAAGGGGAATACAGTATGAAAGCTTAACAAAATTACCTTGACTTTGAAAGTTGATATTCTCAGGTGAAAATGAAATCCCTTGGGTCTCGATTTGCACCCCAACTCAGCGAGTCTGAAACAGTTGATGACTACATATCTTGGCTTGATAATGCACTCAGAGCAGAATCAATAAACCTGACTTGGAGAAATACAGCTCTTTTCCTTCTGCCTCTCTTGACCAGATAAATAAGTAGAATAAAAATCTGCCTTTTGGCAACCAAGGTATAAATAATTCTTTTTTGTATTTCATTAATTTATTTAAAAATGTGGGTTGCTGACATAAGGGGATAGTGTAATTCTTCTTAAGGATTTTTTAATATCTGTAGGGAAAATCTGAGATTTCGAATGTTAGTGCAATTTTTAAAAGTGAGATTGAATGTGGATATTTCTTTCTTTGTCCACTTTATCTCCTTTTGGGAATCTACAGGCTCCTTTTGTTCCCTGTCTGTCAAAGTGTGGGTTTTTTCTTACCCTCTGTGTTCTCACTGATCATATTTGGTGATCAGCATGATGAAGGTCATGATAATAAGTGGCAGCAGCTAGATTTTCTTAAGCATTTATTGTGGGTCTACCTTATGGTAGATGATTTTCATAGGTTCTTCTTTTTAAGCCAGGTAATAACTCTACTGTTGGGTCCTGTCATTGTCCACATTTTCAGGGGATGAATTCCAGACCCAGGAAATGAAATGAGCTGACTAAGGTTGTGCAGGACAAAACCAACTCAAGCTGCCCTGAATTCACGTCCGTGAGCTCCAGAGGCCTCACCTACGGCTTTCCCCCCCGAGTTTTGAGTGAGCGCGGTCTGTAATCTTTTACGGCATTTTGTCCCATTGCATGTGAGCAGGATACCTAGGCTGAGGCCGACTGGCTTGTGCCAGCTTCAGGACCACACTGATGAGTGGACGGTGGCGAGCAGGGAGGACTACAGGGCACGCCTTAGCAGTTCTGGCTCCTGCTTACTTTGCAATTACGATGCTTGTTGGAAAATTAGAGGTGAAAGCGCTTGGAAATAACTGTGCTCTGATGCAGGCGAAATTCCCCTCCCATCTGGTTTATAGTGTGAATAAGCTTAGGAGGCTCTCTGTGGCTGTAGAACAGGGGATAAAATCAGCTCGGTCTCATCCTCAGAAGTGAGTTGGTTAAATCTGAGTTACAATACTGTTTGACTTTTAAGAGTATTTGAGGGGAAATGTTGAAGAGCAAATCACCACCGTTATTCAGTGAGTACGTGCCCAGTCACTCAGTCCTGTCCAGCTCTCTGTGACCCCATGGACTGCAGCCCGTCGGGCTTGTCTCTCCAAGGGATTTTATAGGCAAGAGTACTGGAGTGGGGAGCCATTTCCTCCTCCAGGGATCTTCCTGACCAGGGACTGAACCCGAGTCTTCTGTGTCAGCAGGTGGATGCTTTACCGCTAGTGCCGCCTGGGAAGCCCACAGTTACCGTTCCCGTAGACTGTACCACTGCGTGATTGACTTCAGAAGCGCCGATGTCACCAATGCTTGACATAGAGTAGGTACTTAGTAAATGTTTATTGATTACAGGAGGTGGTTGAGCACCTCTTAGGCAATGAGCAGTGAGCCAAGTGCTATGCCTTCAAGGTCACGTTTAATCATTGTCACCAACCTGTGGCTAGCCTGCTTATGAATGAGGAAACTGAGGCGCAGAGAAGTTAAGGTCATGCGGCTGGTGGCTAGGAGCATCGGGGCGTGGCCCCGGGCCTGATGGCCTCCACACCCCATAGTGTGCATTGCTCCCGTCCTCACTCTGCAGGCCGTGTCCCCTCATCTCCAAGCTCTTCTCGAAAGTTGTGCAGGACACTGGGCTGACTAGGCATGGCGAAGAAAAACGAAGGTCCGGCAACATTACTCTGAAGAACCAGATGAAAGCAGGACTACTGCGGTTTTTTAAAGCATGCTGTATAATTTTATTTTTTTAACTTTTCAAATTTGCTCTTTATTGGAGCATAGCTGCTTCACAGTGTTAGTTTCTATTGTACAGTGGAGTGAATCGCCCCATGTTCACACAGATCCCCTCTTTTCTGGGTTCATTCCACTCAGGGCCCCACAGAGCATGGAGTGGAGCTCCCTGAGCTGTACAGTAGGTTCTCTGTAGCTATCTCTCACGCGGAGTAGTGTGTGTTTGTCAGTCCTGGTCTCCCAGTTCACCCCCCTCTCCCTTTTCCCTCTTGGTGTCCATATGTTTGGTCTCTACATCAGTGTCTCTTTCTCTGTTGCAAATTATCAGTTCAGTTCAGTCTCTCAGTCATCTCTGAACTGTTAGTGACCCCATGGACTGCAGCATGCCAGGCGTCTCTGTCCATCAACAACTACCAGAGCTTACTCAAACTCATGTCCATCCAGTTGGTGATGTCATCCAACCATCTCATCCTCTGTTGTCCCCTTCTTCTCCTGCCTTCAATCTTTCCCAGCATCAGGATCTTTTCCAATGAGTCAGCTCTTCACATCAGATGGCCAAAACATTGGAGTTTCAGCTTCAGCATCAGTCTTTCCAATGAATATTCAGGACTGATTTTGTTTAGGATTGACTAGTTTGATGCAGTCCAAGGGACTGTCAAGAGTCTTCTTCAACAGCACAGTTTAAAAGTGTTAATTCTTTGGTACTCAGCTTTCTTTATGGTCCATCTCTCACATCCATACATGACTACTGTAAAAACCATAGCTTTGACTAGACAGACCTTTGTGGGCAAAGTAATGTCTCTGCTTTTCAATATGCTGTCTAGGTTCAGTTCATTTCAGTTCAGTCACTCAGTTGTGTACAACTCTTTGTGACTCCATGGAGTACAGCACACCAGGCCTCCCTGTCCATCACTAACTCCTGGAGTTTACTCAAACTCATGTCCATCTAATCGGTGATGCCATCTAACCATCTCATCCTCTGTCATCCCCTTTTCCTCCTGCCTTCAATCTTTCCCAGCATCAGGGTCTTTTCAAATGAGTCAGTTCTTTGCAT
>SJYS01017322.1:292727-316297 GCA_006410695.1 Philantomba maxwellii | reverse complement strand
TTCTTTGGCACTGCCTTTGTTTGGGATTGTGATGAAAACTGACCCTTTCTAGTCCTGTGGCCACTGAAGTATATACAGTTGAAACTATACCTGTGTTTTAAAAACTTTGAACACTTCTACTCTTAGAGGGGCCTGCCTTGATAAATACAAGTAGTAGCTTGAAATCTTCCTTTTGGGCATGATAGCAGGGTTGTTTCTGAGAAATTTTCCATATGCAGATTTTCAAAATAGGAAGTCTCAGATATGTAGACAGTAAACTGTGTCACTTATGTACATTGGTGAATATGCCTTAGGGCTTGAGGACACTAGAAACTAATCAGTTTAATTGCAGCCCTTTCATGGTAGCCATGTGCACATGTATCTGTGTTTAATTTTACCCTGTAAAATTAACTTTAACCTTGAAATTAAGCTCTTCAGGCTCACATGTATCTCAGGTCTGGTTTTAGAGGAGCAGCCAAGCTGTTTTTCTCACCTGATTAAAAAGGATTTGTCATAGATTAATTGGCCATAGGTGCATTGGCTTCATGGATGACCTAGAGGGTGTCATACTGAGGCAGACAGAGAGGGAGAGCTACCCTATGACATCCCCTATGTGTGGAATCTAAACAGAAATGATACGAATGAACTTATACTTAACAAAGCAGAAACAGAGTCACAGACTTGGAGAACAAACTTACAGTTGCCAAGGGGAGTTTGGAATGAACGTGCGCACTGCTGTATCTAAAGTGGATAACCAGCAAGGACCTACTGAACAGCGTGCGGAACTCTGCTCACTGTCATGTGGCAGCCTGCCGGGATGGAAGGTTTTGGGGGAATGGATCCATGTATATGTATGACTGAGTTCCTATGGTATTCCCCTGAAATTATCAAAAACATTGTTCATCAACTATACTCCAATGCAAACTAAAAAGTTTTAAAAATAAATAATAAAGAATTTCTAAGTATTAGGAAAATGCTTTTATCTAGTCATCTTGGTTACCTACCCTCTTAGCCAGGGAACTGTAGCCTCCTCAGGTCCCCATACAGCTTTGTGTCCTTGAGCTTTTAGTTTTGGAGAAGTGTTCTTAGTTCCTTAAGCTCTCTCGTGAAAGAAGAGTGTGGAAGTTACATGAGAGCCCCTCTAATACGGAAGAGCAAATATCACTCCGGTTAGACCGATTCCCTTTGCTTCAGCATTCGTATTCTGTTGCTTTTGCTCCAAGTCAAGAGTATCGCCTGTATCTGAAAGATACAGAAGAGCCCTTCTCAAGGCTCTGATCTTTAAAAGTGTAACAGGTTTCCATTCATATAGAGATAAAAACTTTCAAGATAGAGAATAACATTTGTTGGAGGTTTACAGGAACATTGTCACCTGACCACATAGATAGCTGCAAGAACAAAGGATTCTGATAACGAAGAAATTGATAGCAACTAGTCACACCTCCCGGAGAAGGCAATGGCACCCCACTCCAGCACTCTTGCCTGGAAACTCCCATGGACAGAGGAGCCTGGTGGGCTGCAGTCCATGGTGTCGCTGAGTCAGACATGACTGAGCGACTTCACTTTCACTTTTCACTTTCATGCATTGGAGAAGGAAATGGCACCCCACTCCAGGGTTCTTGCCTGGAGAATCCCAGGGATGGCGGAGCTCGGTGGGCTACCATCTGTGGGGTCGCACAGAGTCGGACACGACTGAAGCGACTTAGGAGGAGGAGGAGGGGAGTCACACCTCCTCACCTTTCAGTATAAAAGAAGCCTGAATTCCAGCTTGGGGGAGGTGTTTCTTAGGGACAGTAAGTGGTCCACCATATTCTTGGTCAACCGGCTTTCTGAATAAGAGGTCTATTCCTTGCCCTAGCAACTTGTTTCCGATTTATTTGCCATATGAGCAGTATGAGCTTAGACTTGGTAACATCACTGAATTGCAGACATTCCTGAAAACGTGCTTTTAATACTATACATTTTCTCAGGGTGTGTGTACGTTTTCTCTCTTCCCTTTATTTATTTCTTGTATTCTACATGCGTGTAGCACATTGGGCAGAAATTGTCTGAGTCTCTCATTGAAACTATTTATTGGGAATAATAGAAAAGGGTGTATTCTGAAAGAAAGTCTGTATTCTGAAAGAAAAGCAGTGACACCCTGAACTCAAGTTAGGGACCTGGGATCGTCTTCATAAGTGGCCCCTAAACTGAAGAAAGAACAGAAGGTGCCCCTCTCTTCCTTGGTTTCATTACGTAACATCCTCAGTGGCAGCTGGAAGAAACAGTGCAGGAATCGCCCAGTCGTTTCTGACTCTTCGTGACCTCGTTCACTGTCGCCTGCCAGCTTCCTCTGTCCTTGAGATTCTCCAGGCAGGAATACTGGAATGGGTCGCCATGCCTTCTCCAGGGAATATTCCTGACCCGGGGACTGAGCATGGGTCTCCCGCATTGCAGGCGAGATCTTTACCATCTGAGCCATCAGGGAAGCCGTCAGTGGTAACTATGACTGTCTAGTCATCCACCTGGAATCTTGTAGCTGACTCTGAATTTTGTAGTTTTCCAAATACCTCTCATTGAAGTGTGTCATCTTCCTTCACTGAAGTAGTGGAAATTCTGATAAATTCCTTTTATCTGATTGTTTTATAGTCCTGTCTATCTCTCAGTTCAGTTCAGTCGTTCAGTTGTGTCTGACTCTTTGTGACCCCATGGACTGCACCACACCAGGCCTCCCTGTCCATCACCAACTCCCGGAGTTCACTCAGACTCACATCCATCGAGTCGGCGATGCCATCCAGCCATCTCATCCTCCGTCTCTGTCTCTCACTGCCTGCCAAATCCAGAAGTCCAGGTGGAAGAGCTGGGCTTCTGTTGTTCACCATCCCCAGGGCCTGGCACTGGGTCTGGAACTCAGGTGGCGTCTTAGACTGGATGCCGCAGCAGCAGAGTCAGAGCTGGGAATTCTTGTGCGGGTGAGTCTTGAAGGAGGGCTCCCTGGGGAGGGGAAGGCGGGAAGGAGAGGGCAAGGCCTCAGCTGGAGGTGAGCTTCAGCCTCATCCGGGGAGTCGGTTCATCATGGTCTATTCTGGGCAGCGGCTTTGTATCCTCAGCTGCCCCCAGGGGTGAGATGTGCATTCCTTCTGGACAGCGCCCCCCCGCCTCTGCTGAGAGCAGGTCTTTAACGCTTTGACGGGGGCTCTGGGGAACAAGCGCAGCTCCGCCGGATGTCTCCGCTTCAGCTTTCTGCTGTCCTGCCCACTGTTTATTGCTTGTCTGTGGCTTCTGCTATTCCTTTTTTTCCCCTGAATGCTTCTTGGATTCTAATCTACACTCCTGACCAGCTTGACTCATCTTAATTTTGCTGACAGGGCCATCAGTAATGCTTTTAAACACACTTTCAGTTACGGAATGAATTGGCACAGCTCAGGACTTGGTTTTGCATATAGCGTAGGGTTGAAAACGGAAAAGAATTTCCTGTTAAAAGTCCTTACATACTTACCACTTGGCGTGAAGTGTGAATCATGCTAGTAATTGATCCTAGCACAACTGGGTGGATTTTATGATTTTTTTTTTTTTAAATAGTGGAGGATAGCTTTCCATTGTATAACATTTGGCTGCTTTATCACTTTCCAAAATACACATAAACACACATACGTACACAAGGATCAACTTTTCTATCTACAGACTGAAGTTTCAGCCCAGTGACTGAGTAGCCTGGTTCCCAGATCCCTTGCACTGAGTGCCCTCAGCTACTTGGGCTTTACTCTGTGGGCCTTGCTACTTTCTTCTCTCCACATTAACGTTGTTCATCTTTCTCTGTGATCCTTTGGAGAAGGTGGTGGTGTGTGGAAGAACATACCCCAAATTTCTAACTAGAAAAGTATAAGTATGAAAGGACTTTACATGCCCCACATTTAAGAAGATTCTTCATTGAAAATGTGTTGTTAAGCATGCATGTGTTGAATCCGTGTTGAAGGCTTAATTCTGAGTGCGCTTGACTTGGAACTGGTAAGACAGTGAAAGCCACTAATTTAATCTACATCTCAGGAAAAATATTTTAATAAATTAATATACAGTTGTATCCTAAACCAATTAGCAAGTTTTAATAAATGGCATAGCAGAATTTTTTTTTTTTTNTCTTTAACGCTTTGACGGGGGCTCTGGGGAACAAGCGCAGCTCCGCCGGATGTCTCCGCTTCAGCTTTCTGCTGTCCTGCCCACTGTTTATTGCTTGTCTGTGGCTTCTGCTATTCCTTTTTTTCCCCTGAATGCTTCTTGGATTCTAATCTACACTCCTGACCAGCTTGACTCATCTTAATTTTGCTGACAGGGCCATCAGTAATGCTTTTAAACACACTTTCAGTTACGGAATGAATTGGCACAGCTCAGGACTTGGTTTTGCATATAGCGTAGGGTTGAAAACGGAAAAGAATTTCCTGTTAAAAGTCCTTACATACTTACCACTTGGCGTGAAGTGTGAATCATGCTAGTAATTGATCCTAGCACAACTGGGTGGATTTTATGATTTTTTTTTTTTTAAATAGTGGAGGATAGCTTTCCATTGTATAACATTTGGCTGCTTTATCACTTTCCAAAATACACATAAACACACATACGTACACAAGGATCAACTTTTCTATCTACAGACTGAAGTTTCAGCCCAGTGACTGAGTAGCCTGGTTCCCAGATCCCTTGCACTGAGTGCCCTCAGCTACTTGGGCTTTACTCTGTGGGCCTTGCTACTTTCTTCTCTCCACATTAACGTTGTTCATCTTTCTCTGTGATCCTTTGGAGAAGGTGGTGGTGTGTGGAAGAACATACCCCAAATTTCTAACTAGAAAAGTATAAGTATGAAAGGACTTTACATGCCCCACATTTAAGAAGATTCTTCATTGAAAATGTGTTGTTAAGCATGCATGTGTTGAATCCGTGTTGAAGGCTTAATTCTGAGTGCGCTTGACTTGGAACTGGTAAGACAGTGAAAGCCACTAATTTAATCTACATCTCAGGAAAAATATTTTAATAAATTAATATACAGTTGTATCCTAAACCAATTAGCAAGTTTTAATAAATGGCATAGCAGAATTTTTTTTTTTTTTTTTTAGTAGAGAGGTATGTCATGTTAAATGGAACTCTTAAATGGAATTATTTGTATATAATGTAGGGAACTTTTCATATTCATGTTCTTGGAGTTTGAGAGTCCAAGCCAAAAAATGCTTCTTCCGTTCAGATTTTAATACCATTAACTTAGTGTCACATTTTATAGTGAACTGAAAAAGCTGTAAAGTTGCTTTGGATTATTCTTATTACATCCAAATGCTTAAGTGGTTGTGGAATAGCCTTTCCTGGTTCCATATGAAACTTGCTTTCAGTTTACTGATTCATTTTGTAGGGTGGAAGCAGAGAAGGGTGCTGCAAGCTCGTTCTGTTTATGCTGTAAAAAGGTGGGCTGACAGTGGGCAATTTTTTCTGTTTCTTTGGGCCTCGGTTTCCCTATGTGTCTAATGCACGGGTTGGACAGACCAGTGATTTAAACCTTGTCAAGAACAAAAGCCACGTAGGGAGCTTGTTAGAATGCAGTCTGAGGCCGAGCTTCCGTGTGTGGCCGTGTGCCTCCCGCTCGGTGTCTGTCCCATGTAGGCTGCCCCTCTGAAGGCAGGACCGATCTTCCTTGTATGTCTGGCTGTTTATCCTCCACTCCCGTTATCGACTCAAGGAAAAGGGCCCAGGAATCCCCTCTGATCCCCACCTGCCTTCACTCCCCTGTATCCACAGACTCACAGCTCTCAAGCATGTTTGTATTCCTTTTGTTTTAAAACAGTCTCTCTGGTAAGAAAAGCTTATCTTTCCTTTCCTTTGCTACCAGAATGTTAGTCCCAGATATCTCACCTCAGACCTTGTAAATTCTCTCTCTCTACCTTGATGAGAACCACATTGAGAGTAGTAAAACTCTGTTTACATCCAGTAATGGTAAGAAGAACTGACGTTGATTGAGTGCTTACCTCATCCAGATACTTTCTGAGGGTCTTCCCCCGGCATTCCTTCCTATGAAATTGATCATTTCCTTTGGCCTTTGCCTCTTTGATTAAGACCTCAGGTTAACACTTTACTACTCTTCAAGATCAAGTTCAAGTCATTTTGTCTAGGTTCAAAGAAACATCTCAGCATCTCATTGCAGTTAGGTTGCAGTTGTGTGAAACTGATAAATCTATGTTGGGGGCAGTACATCTTTATGATATCACATCTTACCACCCAACAATATCTATTAACCTACGTCTTCTATTAGTATATTTAAGAAGAATGTTTTTAGAGACATTGCAGGCTTATAGCAACACTGAGCAGAAAGTGGAGAGTTCCTATGTGCCCCCTCCCCCACACACCCACCTCTCCTTCTGCAAGCACTGGAAGGTACGTTTGTCAGAAATGATAAACCTACGTGGACACATCGCTGTGACCCGAAGTCCATAGTGTGCATGAGAGCTCCCTCTTGGTGTCTGCAGCCTGTGGGTTTTGATGAACGTGTAAGGACACGCGTCCACCACTATGGCACCATGCAGCGTGGCTTCACCGCCTGGCACCGCCTCTGTGCCAGCCTGCTCATCCTTCCCCTGACCAGCCCTTGGCAGCCACGGATATTTTTGCTATCTCTACAGTTTACCTTTTTCAAAAAGCTATGAGTTAGAATCATGCAGCGTGTAGCATTATCAGGCTGGGTTCTTTCACTTAGTATTGTGCACTTAAGATTCCTCCATGGCTTTTCACGGTTTGATAGCTTGTTTCTTTTCACCACTGAGTAGTGCTCCATTATCTGGATTTTTGAAAGTCACTCAGTCCTGTCCGACTCTTTGTGACCCCATGAACTATACAGTCCATGGAATTCTCCAGGCCAGAATACTGGAGTGGGTAGCCTTTCCCTTCTCCAGGGGATCTTCCCAACCCAGGGATCGAACCCAGGTCTCCCACATAGCAGGCAGATTCTTTACCAGCTGAGCCACCAGGCAAGCCCATTGGACTGCCGTTCATTTATCCATCCGCCTGCTGAAGACTGTCTTGGCTGCTTCAGGTTTGGCAGTTATGAACAGAACTGCTCTCAACATCTGTTTGTAGGTTTTTATGTGGACATAATTTTTCAGCTCATTTGAGTAAATACCAAGGAGTGTGACTGCTTGATTGTATGGCAAGAATATGTTTAGTTTTGTAAGAAACTGCCAAACTATTTTCCAAAGTGATCATACTGTTTTGAGGTTCTACCAACAGAGAATCAGAGTTCATATTGCTCCATGTCTTTATCAGCAGTTGGCGTTGCCAGTGTTCTGGATTTAGCTATTCTAAAAGATGTATAGTGATACTTCACTGTGTAGTTTTAACTTGCATTTTCTCAATGACGTATGATGTGAAGCATGTTTTCGTGTGCTTTTTTTTTTTCATCTATGTATCTTATTTAATAAGGTGTCCACTAATATCTTTTACTCATTAAATTTTTTTTTCTTGTTCCTAAGTCTTAAGAATTCTATGCTGTTTTGGATAACAGTCCTTTATCGCTTGTGTTTTTTTTTTGCAAATACTTTCTTTCAAACTATGGCTTGCATGCTCATTCTCTTGACATTATCTTTTGCAGAACAGAAGTTTCTAATTTTAAGAAAGCCCAGTTCACCAATTATTTATTTCCTAGATTATGCCTTTGGTATTGTATCTAAAAAGACATCACCATACCCAAGGTCACCTAGATTTTTCTCACCTTTTATCTTCTAGAATTTTAATAATCTTGCAGTTTACATTTAGGTTATGATTCATCAGGAGTTAATTTTCATATAGGGTTTAAGGTCTGTGTATAAAGTTTTTCCTTTTTTTTTTGTGTGTGTGTGTGTATGTGTAAGGATGTCCAATTATTATAGCACCATTTGTTAGAAAGATTATCTTTGCTCCACTGTATTGCCTTTTTTTTTTTTTTTTTGTCAACCATCAGTTGACCATATTTATGTGGATCTGTTTCTGGGCTCTCCATTGTGTTTCATTAATATTTGTCAATTTTTCAACAATACCACACTTCTGTTCTAGTGTTAGTGAAAGAAACAAAGCTTTAAAGTAAGTCTTGACATCAGGTAGTTTGAACAAACTATAGCTTTGTTCTTCTCTTTCTGTATTGTGCTGGCTATCCTGGGTCTTTTGCCTCTCCAGATAAATTTTAGAATCAGTGTGTTGATAGACACAAAGCAACTTGCTGGGATTGTCAATGGAATTGAGTCTATAGATCAATTTGGCAAGAGCTGACTCTTTGCAAAGTTGTTTTTTTTTTTTTTTTTAAATTAAGAATTACCAAGAATGAAATAATTTAACAAGATGCAAAAGTCAATTTCCTTTAAACAACTAGGGTGAGGGATAATGTCTGGCTGCCATGTGGCTTGGGGCGACTTTTAGAATTCCATGACCCCTCTACTGACATACACAACAAAGAATCTTATCTGATGTGTATCAGCTGGTTTTCTTTATTCAAACAGTCATTGAACATGCAGATTATCATGGCAGGTGAGACGTGTCACGGACGACACAGAATGGAGCGATCATGCTGCTTGGAATCGATGGGCTTGGCTTTGAGCTCTGGGTCTTTCACTTACTAGCCGGATGGCCGTGGGAAGTTTAGTTTACCAGCGCAGCTGAAGGTGAAGACGATGATACTATGTACCCAACTGGGGTTGGAAAATACATGGACAAAGGTGAGTAGAGCACATGGCTGAATAAGTGAAGCATAGTGTGAGGGATGAGAACTGTGCCCTGCTTCAAGAGAGGAGCTCAAAGAGCTGAGTGTTGTGAGGGAGATGAGGCCAGTGTGAACGCAGCTGTAATCTTCCAGCCACTACTGGTTATATCCCACTGGCATCCATGAGTCTCGCCCTTCGGAAACTTTGACCTTATTGTGCCAGTAGTTTATAAATGTGGGAAAAGATGTATTTTTATGTAGTTACATATGTTTAATAGTCTTTGTGTGCATTGTGTATACTAAAAAGATTGAGCTCTAGAAGTAAGTGCGTCCAAATATTACTTGTATACAATGGTGCACTGGACAGATACACGTGGGACTTCAGTGAGAGCCGAACTAGAAAGGGAAAGAAAGACGGGAGATAGTGCGGAGTAAGGGAGTGAGTTACGGAGCCTAGAGCCTGAAGACAGCGCGCCTTGAAGACCACGAGTGAGCCTTGGAGAGTAACCGCCACCTTTTCCATGGTGTCTGTTTTCTGAGTTCAAGACAACTGACTTATAAATACATTTGGAAGTTCAGACCCATTTGCTTATTGGAGAAGGCTGGTACAGCTATTCAAGAAATCTTCCAGGTTTCTGACTAGTTGTTTGGAAGTGTTATTGATGGGGATAGAATAATAGTTACCCAACTAGAAATCCCAGTAGGATTTCTAGAGAGAGAGAGATTTTATTTCATACACATATATAGAGAGAGATGTAGATCTCAGGAGATCACCATAAGCTGGACACCAAGCAGAAAATGCCTAGGACATCAGGCTTCTAAACAGCAATCAGAATATTTTGAAACTGAACACGCTGCCTTGGGCCACTGCCACAGAAAAATGGACCCAAGAGCAGCAGTCAGCCTCGGGAGGTCTGTAAGAGAGCAGACCCTGAGAACCGCACTCCTGCCTCTAGCCCGGACGGGAATATAGGGGAAAGGAGCAGGAACTAGGGGAAAGAGGCCGTTGCCCTGAAACACCCTTCTGCTAACGTGCGTATGACCTAAGTCTCACCGAGACAGTCCCAGGTAGACCACGGAGGGCGGGAGGAGGAACTAACGCTGTGAGCATTGCCGCTCCCCAGAGTGAGGGAGCTGGCCTCTCCCCTCCTGCCCGTCGCTTGACGGTAAGGGTGCAGCCCCGTCTCGGGGCCGCGCTCCCTTGCTGCGCTCCTGTGCTTCTCACGAAGTCCGCCCTGGGCCCGGAACTGCCTCCTTGCCTGTGCTTGGACAAGACGGGAGAACCGAGCTTCAGCAGTCCTGAGGCCAGGCGGGAGGTTTCAGCTGGAAGACGCTGGGTTCAGTCCCCTCCTCTCAGGGGTCCGGGGTTCCTGTTCCAGCTCTGAAGAGCAGCGGGGCTGGAGTCCCACCTGACGAGTGCGATTTCCTCGCCAGTTCGTTTTTATTTGAAGGATAATAGGAAGAAGCAAGAAACAGTGTCTGTAGTCACACTGGGAGTCATTTTCAGTAAAATTGCTTTACTGAAATAACTTTAGCTCAGAAAGGGATACGAGGCAGAGGATAGCCCCCGCGTCTCCTTACCTGAGACGCTTTCTTCACAAGCTCTCTCTGGGCATTACACTGGCCCCTTGGTGAGCAGACGCTTCTGCCCTCCAGTCCTTCTGAAGTTACTGTGTTCTCCTGACCAAGCCGTGCTGTTGCCGAGCTCCTGCCTGAGCAGGTGGAACTCTTTCTGTCTCAAGAATCCAAGAATACTTTCCCACCATATCTTTTCCTTCCCTCTGTTCATTGTCCCTGCCTCAGCCTTCAAGACGCACTTAATCCCAAGACACAACTTAGGGTGCTGACCCACACTTGGTTTTGAATCATTTTGTAGCCAGTGTTCAGTGAATACTTTCAGTATAGAAGGCCCTATGTGAAGAACTTCAGAGGAATAATAAAATTATAAATCCAAACCCAAATCGACCCCCCTTTTTGCTTCAAGGATAAAATGGACCACAACATGGGAAAAAATAGCTACAAGGTTGTGCTGTCACATACATGGAGAGCGGAAGGAGGAAGCTTTCCGCTGGGAACAAGGAGAGGAAAGGTGAGCTGCTTGATGGTGGATGTACCACTGAGCTCGATCAAAGCTGGGACAGTTTTAACAGGTCACGTGATAAGGAGAAGGCGCGACTTGACAGACTGGCAGAGGCGGGAGGGCTCAGACTGTGGGTTCTTTAGTACAACGCCAAGCCCCTCAACAGCTAGAACTTTCTCTGGCTCCTCAGGGAACGCGAAGAATCAAAAGGCTGATCCGTGTTTTCACAGTTCTGACATTTTTAAAGGGGCTGCCATCACCATGGCAGCAAATGATGCTGCTCAGGGAACACACCAAGGTTTTGATGCTTGAGCATCCCATGTTCTTTGTATTAGTCTTTAATGTAAGTTACACAATAAAACTCACATTTCATAGTAAGGGTAGTCAAGAGTGGTGTTGCGAAAGATAGGAGGCGAAAGCCTGCTGTTGTCGTCTGGGCCACGATCTGGAAATGTTTGCCCTTTGCTCCCATTAAGGACTTCGTTTTCCCCAGGAGGGTTCTGGCACTTTCTGATGTACAGAACCTTTCCGCCAACAGGTGGATATAGCTGCTTCTCTCACCCTGGGCCGGAGGCTCTCACTTAGATTCCCACGTGTCCTTTCTGCTTCCTATACTTCCAGGATCACTTCAGTTCTTAGCATCTCAGCTCAGACCACCTAATAGAAGCCTGGGCATCATGGAACTACACAGTTCCCTAAAACAAAAAGGAAATCACACTGTAGAGAAAATGGAATTTCTTTCTGGAGAGAGAATTAGTGGTAAGCAGTTACCAACTTTAGAAACCTGCCCTTTAAGCCGGGCACCAGGATAGCTCTCCTCTCCTGCTTTTCTGTTCCATTCCTGATAACCTCTCCCAATATGGGTGGAACAGTGAGTAGGTCAGGTTGACTGAACTATAAGATGCGTGTCGATGAATTGCTGGGAGAAATATCAGTAACCTCAGATATGCAGATAACGACTCCCTTATGGCAGAAAGTGAAGAAGAACTAAAGAGCCTGTTGATGAAAGTGAAAAAAGAGAGTGAAAAGTTGGCTTAAAACTCAACAGTCAGAATACTAAGATCATGGCATCTGGTCCCATCACTTCATGGCAGATAGATGGGGAAACAATGGAAACAGTGAGAGACTTTATTTTCTTGGGTCCCAAAATCACTGCAGATGGTGACTGCAGCCACGAAATTAAAAGATGCTTGCTCCTTGAAAGAAAAGTTATGACCAGTCTAGACAGCATATTAAAAAGCAGAGACGTTACTTTGCCCACAAAGGTCCATCTAATCAAAGCTATGGCTTTTCCACTAGTCGTGTATGGATGTGAGAGTTGGACTATAAAGAAAGCTGAGCACGGAAGAATTGATGTTTTTGAACTGTGGTGCTGGAGAAGACTCTTGAGAATCCCTTGGACTGCACAGAGATCCAACCAGTCCATCCTAAAGGAAATCAGTCCTGAATATTCATTGGAAGGACTGATGCTTAAGCTGAAACTCCAATACTTTGGCCACCTGATGCAAAGAACTGACCCATTTGAAAAGACTCTGATGCTGGGAAAGATTGAAGGCAGGAGGAGAAGGGGATGACAGAGGATGAGATGGTTGGATGGCGTCACTGACGTGATGGACATGAGTTTGAGTAAACTCTGGGAGTTGGTGATGGACAGGGAGGCCTGGCGTGCTGCAGTCCATAGGGTTGCAAAGAGTTGGACATGACTGTGTGACTGGACTGAACTGAGGTGAATCGTGAGGAGATCTGACAGAAAAATTAGTTTGTGCAAAGCTGAGAAGAGCCTTAAATATCAGATTCAGAAGTCTCAGTTTAATTTGGTGTATACCTGGATGTGAGATGGGGAACATTTTATCATCAAGAGCATGTGTTTACTAGGCAGGTTCATCTGGAGGCTAACTCACCAGGTGTGCTGGAATTACGACGGTAAGGATGAGGAAGAGTATTAGGAAGGCATTTTCATGACCAGATCAGAGACAGCAGTCTACAGAGGGCTGATAGTAATGAGAAAATAAAGATCAAACAAGAATAACTTCCGAAGAAATTGTAACCCTTTACATCTCTTCTGGCTAAGAAGGTATTTTAGCATATCAGAATGATAGCTTTCCAGAATATGAATACCCCTCATTTATTTTAACACGTTCTCTGTGTAAGATGGTTTACATATACTTTACAATCGCCATAAACAGCCCTTTGAGGCAAGTCAGTATTATTCCCATATTATAGATGGAAAAACCGAGACGCGGTTTAGTATGTAATATGCCTAGTATTACATGACAAGTAAATGATAGAACCAGAATTTGAATGNTTAACATGTTCTCTGTGTAAGATGGTTTACATATACTTTACAATCGCCATAAACAGCCCTTTGAGGCAAGTCAGTATTATTCCCATATTATAGATGGAAAAACCGAGACGCGGTTTAGTATGTAATATGCCTAGTATTACATGACAAGTAAATGATAGAACCAGAATTTGAATGTACTTCTGCCTAATGTAAAAATCAACATCCTTCTCCTATTATGGAAAGTTGATTTTCTGTCAACAAAGTATATTGCAGCATTTCTTAAAAATACTATTTTGTGAAAGAACTTTATTCTTTGCTTAAAGAATATGGAGTAAACAGGTTGAGTCGGTCAGATGAGTCATATTTTTCTGACAGAGACAGTTTCTAATTGTGGGTTACATTTCGTTGCTGTTCAGTTGCTAAGTCTTGTCCAGCTCTTTGTGATCCCATGGACTGTAGCCGCCAGGCTCCTCTGTCTGTGGGATTCTCCAGGCAAGAGCACTGGCGTGAGTTGCTGCTTCCTTCTCAAGGGGATCTATCCTCCCAGCTCAGAGACTGAGCCTGTGCCTCCTGCATTGCAGGCTGATTCTGTACCCCTGAGATACTAGGAAGCCCATTAGCTAAATTTTAAGATCAGGCAGTATTTTGCACAAATGAAGTTTGAAAGGCTGGACCTCAAATAAGACAAGCTCAAGTTCAGGAGGAGATGTCTACGTAGTTGGCTGAATCAAGTAAATGCTTAAGTGGTTTTATTCCTACTGATTCCTTTGAAAATAAGGTTTCGAAAATGATGTGTCTGCTTAAATCAAGATGTCGGTACTAAAATAGAGTCAATTCTTTTGGGACCGTATATCTTGAAGGATTACTATTGCCAGCACGAAAATCCATTTTACAGTATTTTCTAGATGCTAAAAGGCATCCTTTTGATTATAAGCACTATTTCAGTAAGAAAGCTGATTGAATCACTTTCCATCAGCCGAATGATCACTTTTCTTTATAAGCTTCAAGGAGAAAAATTCAATACAGGGAGCCCACTGTAAAATTCTGTTTAAATGATTCCAGGAGACGGGTTGGGAAAGCTGTAAATGTAGGGTGTCCTGAGGCTTTCATAGGAACCTGAGCCTGCGTTTCCTTCTTTTACTTTGCTCTGTTTTTGTTTGGGGCTTTATAATAAGGGGAGTACATTGTCAATTTTGAATGGCAGTGGATATAATTGAACCAAGTTCCTTAACGCTTTTATTCTGGCTCCCAGGGGCTCCCCTCCCGCTGATGTGACCCTGAGACTCTGTATTAACACGGGAGAAGCCAGAAGTGTCTCTTGTTTTCTTGGCGTGAGGTGAGCAGTGTATTTTGGGCATCAGGTAATTTCCTGTCTCTGAAGTTAAAGTAAGTAAAAGTGTGAGTTGCTCAGTCCTGTCTGACTCTGTGCGACCCCATGGACTGTAGCCCACCAGGCTCCTCTGTCCATGGGATTCTCCAGGCAAGAATACTGGAATAGGTAGCCATTCCCTTCTCCAGGGGATCTTCCCAACCCAGGGGCTGGATCAGGGTCTCCTGCATTGCAGGCAGATTCTTTACCCCTGGGACACCTGGAAAGCTCCTGACTTCTGCTGCTAAGTTGCTTCAGTCGTGCCCGACTCTATGCGATCCCATAGACGGCAGCCCGCCAGGCTCCCCCGTCCCTGCGATTCTCCAGGCAAGAACACTGGAGTCGGTTGCCATTTCCTTCTCCAAATAAATCCCCTAAATCTCCTCCCAATTTGCATTTCACTCAGTCCCTCTCACATTACAGCCTAGGATAGAGAGAGACTTTTTCCTAATATTATCCAGATCAGGGGCCATGACTAAAGTCAGTATTACACACATTGAGAATCCTAAATTGTTTAGATTTTACAGACCACATTGGGCGTTATCAATAATCTCAAATAAGGAAGCTCCTAGATCATAACGCCTGCATGCATACTAAGTCGTGTCCTACTCTTTGCGACCCCATGGCCTGCAGCCCGCTTTGCTCCTTTGTGCATGGGATTCTCCAGGCAAGAATACTGGAGTGGGTTGTCATTCCTTCTTCAGGGGATCTTCCTGACCCAGGGATTGAACCTGGGTCTCCTGCATTGCAGGTGGATTCTTCACCAGTGGGCCACCAGGGAAGCCCAGATCCTAATAGTGGTGTTCTAAGCCAGTGAGCTAAGAAAGCGAAACAGAGAAATAACCTCCACGACAAAGAATAAATGCAGTTAAGCACCTCACGTGTATGTTTCCATTTATGTGTTTATTTAGCAGATTTTTTATTGAGAGCTTAATGTGCTTCAGGAACTGTTTGTGGCACTTGGGGTTTATTGATGCTAAAACTGACACCATCGTGAGCTTTCATTTGTGGGCAGAGGGTGGGAGATTGGAGAACAAGTCCTAAGTATTGTGGTTAGAAACAAGCAAAGTGAATCGAGGGAAGAGACGTGGAGTATGAGCAGGATTGGGTGGTCAGGGTGGGTCTCCTGCAAAGATGAGAATCAAACAGAGTCTAAGTAGCTGAGGAAGTAAGCTGTGTGGACGCTGGAGGCAGGCGCGTCCAGCGACGGGTCAGTTCAGAGGGGCCAACACAGGAATGGCCTGGTGCGTTGGAAGGACAGTGTGCAGACCAGGGCGGCAGGAGGCAGGTAGGCAGGGGGAACAGGAGGCGGGTAAGCGAGAGCCACAGGGAGGATGGGAGTGGCTGGGCTGTGACAGGGATTGGGCAGAAGCAAGCACCAGCCGGCTCATGTTTTAAAATACGTCCCCTGGCTGCTGACTTGAGAAGTGACTTGGAAACAGGACTTCCTGGGACTTCTTGGGGGGCCAGAGGTTAAGAGCCCACCTGCTAATGCAGGGGACACGGGTTCCATCTCTGGTCTGGGAAGATCCCACCTGCCGGGCGNTCTGATGCTGGGAGGGATTGGGGGCAGGAGGAGAAGGGGACGACCAAGGATGAGATGGCTGGATGGCATCACGGACTCGATGGACATGAGTCTGAGTAAACTCCGGGAGTTGGTGATGGACAGGGAGGCCTGGGGTGCTGCGATTCATGGGGTCGCAAAGAGTCGAACATGACTGAGCGACTGAACTGAACTGAATTGAGGTGCTCAAATGCTTGAATTGAATTTCAGAATAAAACAATCTCGAAGACCAACACTCTTTTTTTTTTTTTGCCAAGGTGTGTGGCCTGTGGGATCTTAGTTCCCTGACCAGGGGTCGAAGCCGCACCCCCTGCAGTAGATGTGTGGAGTCCTAACTGCTGGACTGCCAGGGGTGTTCCGAGGACTAACACTTCTCATGTATTGAGCTTTTCTGTTTCTCAACTTTCTGTCCATTCAAGCTACCAAAGAAGAATACCACACCCTCCCGGTCCCAGTCGGCCATGGAGTCAACGATTCCACCCTGACACAGGTGGTTCAGAACCCTAGGATCGGGGGTTCCGGAGGCAGAAGCTGAAAGTCTCCCTGGGCGATGCTGTGCATAACTTTGTGCGATTGTGCCCTCCTATGGGATGGTGTCTTTGTTCCAAGGTCAAGGGTATTAGACTTTCCACAAAGAAGTAAGTATTGTAAAAATAATTTCATCAGTAATGAAATGCAAATATATCCTCTTTAATACTCATTGGAGTGCCCTATTCAATAAAGATGAGAAGTTAAAGTCACGGGTGCCTATATTATTAATATTATTGTAACTAGAAAGTGATGTATTTAGTCAATAATTCTTATCCCTTAAAATCTTCCTCTGTCTGTTTTTTCCTGAAGGTTTTTAGCTTTTCAAAGTTTGTCTTGAGTTTGTTTCCTAACTACAAGAAAGCAGTATATGGGTATCTAAATTTCTCCAAAATCAACCAGATGCAGGTCATCTCTGTCCTTCCGGTAGCTTACTTTCATCCAAAGGCTCTTTTATTGCTAATTAAGCACGCTGAATCAATTATTTGCAGAAACTGTTTTCCACTCTTGTAATTGAGTTTAAAAATGACAGCCTCAACAATATCCAATACAGAGAAACTAATTTCAATTTCAGTGTTCCCTCATAAGCCAAAATGTCATCTAAATAAACAAAGTCACTTGACTATAGTCAGTCACACAAAGTATTTTCCCATTAACCTTTTAGAAGTTGCTGCCCACTTTCCACCCAAGAGATAGAGAAGCCTGACTTTGATTTGCAGCCAGGTTACTGTGGTTCAGACGCTAAGTCGTGTCTGACTCTTTGTGACCCCATGGGCTGCAGCCCACCAGGCTTCCCTGCCTGTGACCCCATGGGCTGCAGCCCACCAGGCTTCCCTGCCTGTGACCCCATGGGCTGCAGCCCACCAGGCTTCCCTGCCCTTCACCGTCTCCTGGAGTTGGCTTATTGCTCATGTCCATTGAGTCAGTGATTGAGTGGTCTAGTGCTCTCTTAAAGATTTGTTTGTTATGAAGTGAAAACTGAAGCTGCTCTCTGGAGACCCCCATCCCCATTCTTAGCGGTTCCTGACTGGGGCCTTACTGGGCAGCCAGTCGCTCAGCCATTGCTCTGCTCCCGGAGTTGTGGAGAAATCCTAACCAGATTCTGATCTCATGGGAAGTGTCTTTGTCTCTAGTGTTAAATCGTCTGGATTTGGTTCCTGCTCATCCACGTGGAGCGGGCCTGCTCTCTACACTCGCTGCAGCAAACCGGTGTCCTCAGGCCTCTGCTCTGCCGCGTTTTTCTGGCCGTGCTCTTCCTGCTCTCAGCTCAGGAAAGTAAATCTCACTCGATATTTGCCTAGAGCAAAGACAAATAGGAAAATAAACCTGCTTAACTAAAGCAAACACAAATTACTTGCAGATAATCTGTTGGCTTGTGTTGTGTATGGCCTTCCTTCCCTCTATTAGCCCAGCTGATTAAATGGACTTGCTTGAAGGCCTTCCTGAATCTTTTATTTCTCTTGTGCTGCTTCCCAGTTCTATTCATTAGAAACTAAAGGGGATACATTTATCTTGGTTTTGTCTTCAGATGGAAGATTACTTATTTACTGGATACTTCAGGGGAAGAGTATTGGATACAGGAATCTAGACCAAAAGAGGGCGATTCTTTGACTTAAACGTGGACATGTCATTTACCTGTATTTTTTCTTTTTTAACAAAACAAATTCTAAGTAGTTTTCGATATGCTTCTAAAGGAACAAAATAGCAGTAGCCACTGGTTCCTCCTCAAAGCAGCCACGAATCCCCGAGACTTCTGCTGAGTCTGCAAATGTGAGCTACATACCTATGGTCAGGGTGCCTTTCAAATCCCAGGTTTCTTAGGTCAGTTCCCCCCAAACAGATCCTGGGATGAGATTTTGTGTGCCAGCTTTTTATTATAAGAAGTGTTTGGGGGAAGCTAGATAACGAATAGGGCTTGAGGCAGAAGCAGAAGAAGCTCAGAAAGTGGTCTTGGATCACAGAGGAGAGCGTTGCCTCGGTCCTTTGGTGGAACGCTGGGGTATGAGATCCACAAACCGAGGCCAAGGAGGCGGGCGAGGGCAAGCTCTCAGCCGCATCTGTCACGGGCTTAGGTCTTGTCCAGGTGAACATGGGCACCGAAGCCCCTCTCTGTGCCTACAGGCCAAGTGGTCCCCGTGACCCCATGGCCATCCTTTTCCTGCAGAGATACAGCTCCTACTTACCAAGAACACCCCACTTCCGGACACAGACATGGCCTAACACAGGTGTGAGAGGGTCTGAGCGGAGCGCTGGCTCTCTGCACTCTCCAGGGCAGCGCAGCTTGGGCTTGAGGTGTGAGGTGTGGCCATGCCTCTTTTGCTCCCATTTTTGTTATCTCAGAGAAGTCCCATCGTGGAAAAAGGGCTGAAACGTTTCCCTGGGATGCTCAGATGCTTTTCCTGGTTTTGACTTCCCGTGGTCCTGGCCGCCATCTGCCAAACACGGCGGGCCTGTGTAGGAGTCTGTTTCCTGTATCCCCGATGTGAAGTCAGTCCTGACCCCAGTCATATTTACGGACTTATGCTCCCTAGACTAGGGCCCCTTCTCTTTGCTGCTTTTTGACCATGAAAAATATTTTTTACAAGCATACTCCTTTTCCCATATTCAAAAGAAAATATATGACTGAAAATATTCGGAGATGGAAACTGGGTTAAACCAATTCCCAAGTCCTTATTAAGTAAGGAACCAGTGAAGCAAAAGATATCATGGAACTTAACATTAGGAAAGCCTGTACACAATGTAGACGGGAGGGAAAGAGAAAAACAGACCAAAATAAAGTCAGATCATTTTCATTTTTCAGCCTTTAATTATGCACATAAAACTGTACTATTTTTTATATTTCCCCATGAACTTTTTGTGAAATTCTGATCACATTGTATAATTTTCAAATCTTCTGTCTTCTGATCATTTGCACCTTTTGCACAATTTGTGAAAACAACATCATCAACCCCTCTTTAACTTTGAAGTTGGCATGAAGCTGGCATGGACCAGTAAGGTTAAAGTGAGGGTTTCTACTCAGAATGTTTTCTGTGAATCTTTCTTCTTCAGCCTTTTGTTCTTGTTCTTTCCCGGCCTGTTCTTAAAGGAAGAAGAAAGATAGCACTCAGTCGTGTCCGACTCTTGCTACCCCATGGGCTGTAGCCCGCCAGGCTCCTCTGTCCATGGGATTCTCCAGGCAAGAAGCCGGGAGTAGGTTGCCATGCCCTTCTCCAGGGGATCTTCCTGACCCAGGTTGAACCCACGTCTCCCATGGCAGATGCTTCACCTACTGAGCAACGCAGGAAGCCCCAGCCTGTTCTTAAACTCTTTCTTTTTAAATTTTTTTTTCCAGCTCAGCAAGAAAAATCGTGCTAATATCTGTTGTTCTCTTTCTGACTTACTTCCCTCTGTATACAGGCTCTAGGTTCATCTACTGCACTACTGCTGCTGCTGCTGCTAAGTCGCTTCAGTCATGTCTGACTCTGTAAGACCCCATAGACGGCAGCCCACCAGGCTCCCCCGTCCCCGGGATTCTCCAGGCAAGAACACTGGAGTGGGTGCCATTTCCTTCTCCAATGCATGAAAGTGAAACGTGAAAGTGAAGTCGCTCAGTCGTGTCTGACCTAGCGACCCCATGGACTGCAGCCCACCAGGCTCCTCCGTCCATGGGATTTTCCAGGCAAGAGTACTGGAGTGGGGTGCCATTGCCTTCTCCTCCATTGCACTACAGCCGACTCATATTTGTTCCTTTTTATGGCTGAGTAATATTCTGTTGTATTTGTGCACCAAATCTTTATTCATTCATCATGTGTAGATTAGACAACTAGNACTGCAGCCCACCAGGCTCCTCCGTCCATGGGATTTTCCAGGCAAGAGGACTGGAGTGGGGTGCCATTGCCTTCTCCTCCATTGCACTACAGCCAACTCAAATTTGTTCCTTTTTATGGCTGAGTAATATTCTGTTGTATTTGTGCACCAAATCTTTATTCATTCATCATGTGTAGAATAGACAACTAGTGGGAAGCTGCTGTTTCGCGCAGGGACCCAGCCTGCGTCTCTGTGATGATCTAGAGGGGTGGGATGGGAGTGGGGAGGGAGGCTCAGGAGGGAGCTCATGGATGTAATTATGGCTGACTTGCGTTGTACGCCAGAAGTTAACACAGCATTGCAAAGCGATTATNATTAGACAACTAGTGGGAAGCTGCTGTTTCGCGCAGGGACCCAGCCTGCGTCTCTGTGATGATCTAGAGGGGTGGGATGGGAGTGGGGAGGGAGGCTCAGGAGGGAGCTCATGGATGTAATTATGGCTGACTTGCGTTGTACGCCAGAAGTTAACACAGCATTGCAAAGCGATTATCCTTCAGTTAAAAGAAAGAACTGCCATGTCGTCACTTTCCTCTTAAAAATCCACAGAGATTCTTGAGGAACAGACACATATTCCCTGAACGAGGAGTGTCCAGTTTCGGCGACCTTCCCACTCACCTGCTTCAGGTGTTGGTGGCTGGTGGAGCTTTTGGCTTCGAGGAGCTGCACAGTGCTTGCAGTTGAGCCTGACTGTATGACTGGTTCCCTCCCTCAGCTCAGAAACCATCCTCAGATTTCAGACATGCTCCCAAAGCCCGAGGTCACAGGCACCTGGATGATTTCTATGCTCTCCCCGTGGTGTGAACAGGGAGCAGGTTGATGTCATCAGGTGTGAACGGTTCAGTATTGTGGCTGACCTCCTGTTTAATTGTTTGGCATCTGAATGGTGCTGAGTGCCTATGTTGGACCATTTGTGAGATATTTGGATTATTATGCTTTTGCCTGGAAAATCCCATGGAAGGGGGAGCCTGGTGGGCTGCAGTCCATGGGGTCGCGAAGAGTCAGACACGACTGAGCGACTTCACTTTCACTTTTCACTTTCATGCATTGGAGAAGGAAATGGCAACCCACTCCAGTGTTCTTGCCTGGAGAATGCCAGGGACAGGGGAGCCTCATGGGCTGCCGTCTGTGGGGTCGCACAGAGTTGGACACGACTGAAGCGACTTAGCAGCAGCAGCAGCAGCATGCTTCATCCACAGTGACTCTTGACATCTTTTGAGATGGAGTGCTTTTACTGAATTATTATTTTAAAAATTACTGCTATATATCAGAATATTGTCGTTTTCAAAATAAAATTACAGTGGCAGGACTTATCACTTCATGATTTGACAAGCATTTGCTCAGGCCTCAGTGGCTTTGCATGACAAAATCAGTATGGTGAAATGGCCCCAAGGGGCTGGGAACTGGGGATTCTCACCAGGGTTTTATGGTGCACTCCAATAACCAGAAGTTTCCCTATCACAATTCTCTCATCTGAACTTACTGCAAGTGAGAAATGAATAACAACTGCTGTGTTTGATTTGTTACTTTTTTGTGTTTTAACAGCTGCTACTGCTGCTGCTAAGTCGCTTCAGTTGTGTCCGACTCTGCGACCCCATAGACGGCAGCCCACCAGGCTCCCCTGTTCCTGGGATTCTCCAGGCAAGAACACTGGAGTGGGTTGCCATTTCCTTCTCCAATGAATGAAAGTGAAGTCGCTCAGTTGTGTCCGACTCTTAGTGACCCCATGGACTGCAGCCTACCAGGCTCCTCTGTCCATGGGATTTTCCAGGCACGAGTACTAGAGTCGGTTGCCATTGCCTTCTCCCATGTTTTAATAGCTCGTTTTGTCATAATAAATAGGCAATGCTTTCTTCCTCTCCTTTGGATGAATCTCGTGGAGGTTAAGTCTTGCCAAGTATGTCAACCAAGTGATGAAGCATTGCGTATCCAGAGCGCACATATGCCAGGCAAAAAGGTTCTGATTAGCTCCCTGTTCTTTTCTCTTTTAGCTGCTAGAAACATATTCTGCTTCTCAGTAGTATGTTTCAGCCAATCTCCAAAAGTTGCTTTGCAGGAGTTGGCACAGTGTGCTGTGGTATTTAGGATTGTTGTTTCCACAAGACGGCTGATGCTCTTTTTTTCACTCTTTGTCCCAGAATAACGATTGCCTTCTCACACTGCAATCACAGGTTTAGGTCTTCAGAAGTCATCTATCACTTCAGTAATCAGCCATGTTAGCTTATGACCTGCTCTTTTTCACGACAGTCTCTTTAGACTTCAGCATCTTATGTTTGGAATTAATCGAATACGGAGCTCTTTTGAAGAATACTATATGCAGATTGAATGTTCTGTGGAGGCTGAAAATGTCTGCTTTAAAATATTACAGTCCACTGGTGCATTCTCAAGAGGAATGATCGCTAACAATGTGTGTTTACACAGGGTTCTGGCCAGGGTCATTGGAAAAGCGTCAAAGAGCGGGAAGCAGACCGCAGGATAGACGGCTGCGGGCCCAGAATTCCACACTGCCCTGCACGAGGGCGGCGCTTGGAGACCAGGAGGGAGGCGGTGCACTTCCAAGCAGCACCGCGTCCCTATCGCTTCGTGCTCCTCGTCTTTTCTTTCATATGAAAGTTGCTGTCTCTCACAGCACATTGTTGAAAATGAATACAGCTCCCCTGTCCAGTCCCCCTTAGAAAAAGGTTAGACATTAAACCAAAGGTGGGTTCTGTCAGACCAAGTGCCTCTGCGCCGACCTAGCTTGGACTCTGTCCAGTAATAGTCTTCCATCTCGGAGACAGAGCAACGCAGTCTCAGTCTTCCACTGGGATGTGTAAATGCCAGGTTAGAAAAGAGAGCCAAGCCCCTAACCTCACGGTGGAGTCCAGCAGTTCAATTCAGTCGCACAGTCGTGTCTGACTCTTCGCGACCCCATGGACTGCAGCACGCCAGGCCTCCCTGTCCATCACCAAATCCTGGAGCCCACTCAAACTCATGTCCATCGAGTTGGTGATGCCATCCAACCATCTCATCATCTGTTGTCCCCTTCTCCTCCTGCCTTCAATCTTTCCCAGCATCAGGATCTTTTCCAGTGAGTCAGTTCTTTGTATCAGTTGGCCCAAGTATTAGAGTTTCAGTGTCAGCATCAGTCCTTCCAATGAATATTCAGGGCTGATTTCTTTTATGATGAACTGGTTAGATCTCCTTGCAGTCCAAGGGACTCTCAAGAGTCTTCTCCAACACCACAGTTCAAAAGCATCAATTCTT
>SJYS01017322.1:262689-275414 GCA_006410695.1 Philantomba maxwellii | reverse complement strand
GGATGGCATCACAGACTCGAAGGATGTGAGTCTGAGTGAACTCCGGGAAATGGTGATGGACAGGGAGCCCTGGCGTGCTGCAATTCATGGGGTCACAAAGAGTTGGACACGACTAAGCGACTGAACTGAACTGAACAGTTGTTATCATGAATGAGTATTAGATTTTGTTAAATGCTTTTTTACACATCTGTTGATATCATCATGTATTTTTTTCTTCTTCATTCTGTTGACCCAATAAAATATATTAATTTTCAAGTGTTGAGTCAGTCTTGCATACCTGGGATAAATCTCACCTAGTCATGGTGTTTAATTCTTTTTGTTGGATTCGATTTGCTAATATTTCTTTCTTTTTTGAAAGATTTATTTTATTTATTTTTGGCTGTGTTGGCTCTCCGTTGCTGCGCTCGGACTGTCTCTAGCTAGGCAAGTAGGGGCCACTCTCTAGCTGTGGTGTGTAGGCTCCTCACTGGGTGGCTTTGCTTGTTGCGGGGAATGGGGTTCTAGGTGCCTGGGCCCAGCGGTTGTGGTTTGTGGGCTCTGGAACGCTGGCTTGTGAGCTTGCCTACCCCGTGGCGTGAGGGGTCCTCTCGGACCAGGGGTGGAACCTGTGTCCCCTGGAGTGGCAGGTGGACTCTTATCACCTGGACCACCAGGGAAGCCCCTTGATTTGCTAATACTTTGTTGAGGATTTTTGCATCTGTGTTCGTGAGAGGTGTTGGTGTAAGTTTTCTTTCTTGCAGTGTCTTTATCTGATTTTGCTTTGAAGGTAATGGTGTCCTCATAGAGTGAGTTAGGACGTGCTCACTTTGTCTCTGTTTTGGGGAAGAGACTGTGGAGAATTGGCTTAATTTCTTCTTTAAATATTTGTTAGCGTTCACCTGAGGAATCGTGAGGGCCTGGTGCTTTCTTTTTCTGGGAGGTTTGTAATTATTAGTTCAATTTCTTTACTAAATATAGGCCTCCTCAGATTATATCTACAGGTGTGGGTTTCAGCACGTGTATTTCTAAGAAAATGGTTTATTTTGTCTGTCATCACATTTCTGAGCATAGAGCTGCTCGGAATATTTTTTCACTATGCTTTTAATGTTTATGGGGCCAGGCATGATGGTCTGTCTTTCATTTCTGATACTAGTGATTTATGTCTTTCCTCTTTATTTTTTAGTTTG
The DNA here is from genome assembly GCA_006410695.1 of Philantomba maxwellii. NCBI lineage: Eukaryota > Metazoa > Chordata > Mammalia > Artiodactyla > Bovidae > Philantomba > Philantomba maxwellii. The sequence goes on along the minus strand of SJYS01017322.1, from coordinate 274,248 downwards.
CCTGGCTAAAATGATCAGCTTTATTCATCTTTTCAAAGAACGAGTGTTTGGTATCATCTGTTTTCTCTTCTGTGTTCTAGTTTTCGATCCCACTTACTTCTGTGCCTTGTGACTCTTGTCATCTCTGTGCTCTGAGCTTGTGTCACTGTTATTTCTCTGTGGTGGCAGCCTAGACTGTTGATTCTGTGTCTTTCTTCTTGTCTAATATGCGCATTCGTTGCTATAATTTACTTCCAGGTCTGCTTCTGCAGTGCCATACACATTTTGGATAAGTTTTACCTATATTTTCATTTAGTTTAAACTATATTTAAAAAGCTAATCTTCTTCTTTGACTTATGTATTTGTTTTATATATGTTGTTTAGTCTCTAAATATTTTGAGATTTTCCAGTTATCTTTCTGTTACTAATTTTTAGTTCAATTACTTGTGGACATGTTTTTTTATGATTCCTCTTTTTAAAGAATCAAGTTTGTTCTATGGCCTGGAATGTCATCTGTCTTGATGAATGTCCTATGTGAGCTTGAGAAGAATATGTATTCTGTATTGAGAAGAATATGTATGAAATATTCTACAAATGTCAATTAGGTCAAGTTGATTGATGATGCTGTTCAGTTCAATGATATTTTTACTGACTTTCTGTCTGCTAGTCCTGTCAATTACTGATTGAGATATGTTGAAGTCTCAACAGTAATGGTGGAGGTAATTCTTTCTGCTTTTGTTCTGTGTGATTTTGTTTCACATATTTTATGCTCTGTTGTTGAGTATATGCACATTAAGGATTACTGTGTCTTCTTGTAGAACTGACTTCTTTATGATTATGTAATATCCTCTTTATTGCTTATAATTTTCCCTTTTTTGAGTCTGATTTTTTCTGAAATAATATTTTTACTCTGGTGTTCTTTTAATCAGTATTATATATCTTTTTCCATTTCTTTTAATCTGTCTTGCTTGATATTTAAAGTGAATTTTTTTGTAGACAATGTATCTTTGCGTGTGTGTGTGTGTTTTTTTTTTTTTTTTGATCTAAATACACTGTCTTTAAATTGGTGTGTTTCTTTGTAGCTGTTTTCTGTTTATTCCACTTTGTTATCTACTCTTCTTTACCTTGCTTTCTCTGGTTTAGCGTATTTATATGATTCCATTGTTTTCATCTTTCTTAGCATACCAATTTCACTTTTTAAAAAATTTTTAGTAGTTGATCTAGAGTTTGAAACATACATTTACAACTAATCTAAAGTTCACTTTTAAATAACACATACAACTTTGTGGGTAGTCTGGTTCCTCATAACAAAGTGTTCCTTATTTCTCTATTCTGTTTCTAGTTGTGCTCATTTGTGTAGCTAATCTAAAAGCTTTAACCACTTAATTGCTGCTGCTATTTTGAACACATANGCCATCCATTGATGTAACACTTGTGAAAGATAGGCATTCTACTTTATAGTATTACAATGGTTTAGGAGAAAAACATCAATGCTTTTACAGATGTTGTCATCTTTATGCATTTCTGTACACCTAAGAGGAATTCAGGAATGCTGTATTTTCTCCATCTAGAAAGGTCTGCATTCTCTTGTCCCTCTATGATATCCGAGAAATCTGTCATGGTTATCCTTTCCTGAGAGCAACAAGGATATGATTTTGCTTCCTTCCTGAACTTCTGTACTCTCTGTACTTGGGGGTCACTTATCAAACACTGTGTTTCTTTGTCAGAAAATCAAAGTGTTAGTTGCTCAGTCATGTCTGACTCTTTGTGACCCCATGGACTGTAGCCTGCCAGGTTCCTCCCGCCATGGGATTCTCCAGGCAAGAATATTGGAGTGGGCTGCCATTCCCCTCTCCAGGGAATTTTTCCAAACCAGGGATCAAACCTGGATCTCCCACACTGCAGGCAGATTCTTTACCAACTGAAACACAAATTGTAGTATAAAGCTGTGTGGTTCCAGGTGAATTTTAAACCCCTTTGCTGGAGGTAGAAATCACACATATTTACCAATAATCTAACATTATATTTTGGACATAGCATAATTTAACTGACTAGTTACAAAGACTAATAAAAACAGCTCTCTGAGATCTAATATATGAAACAGATCTTCAAATATTAGGAATGATGTCTCTTGATAGTCAAAGTTATAATTAACTTCCAAATAATGGAAGTCACAAGGAAGTCTGGGGTTAAAGAACAAAAATAAATAAAACCTATTCAAAAACAAATAGATAAAATTGCTTATAAACCTACAGAGATGGCAGAAGGCTAAAATATTGTGAAAAATCAAACCTGGTCCATTTAGTTCCTGACATATTCCAAAAAGGCAGAGAGGAGCACCAACAGGTTTCATCAATCAGTCAGTTGCTAAGCAACTCATCGCTAAGATGGATGTAAAGTGCCTTGATAAAGATAATGGGCATCAGGGGATGTCCTTGCATTAGCCCAGTGACACAATCGTAGAGAAATACAAAAATAAAGAATAAAAGCCAGGTGGTCCTCAGAGGCTAACCTCGAATGACTGACCTTTGAAAATGTCTTATGTCTTAGCACAAACGTCAGTACTGAACACTTGAGCACTTCACAGCAGATAGTCTTCTTTATGAAAGTACTTCACGAGTCACAAGAGAACTTGGAAAACAATCTGAGTGATGACGTGCTTAAAATAAAACAAAAACCTTCATTTCCATATTTTCAATTTATGTTGTAAAGTAGTATGCTTAAAATTAAACCCCAAGTTCTCAAGTTATTATCACTGTCATCTTCACTGCTGATGAGTAAAAACTTCATTTATGGTTTAAAAAAAGCTCCAAAAAGTGTAATAGTTGCATGGGAAGATTTTTGAAAATGTACCAGGTACCTGTGAACAACTAGTGGCAATTACATTTTCTATAATTATACAGTCATGAAGAGAAATAAGAGCATACTGAAATTAAGGAGAATAATAAAATAGCAGAGGTAAACTAAAGTCCTAATCATTGAAATGTAAAGACAGATTCTGCACTACAAGGACATCTGTACCGGTTTCTCACCTCATAACAACTGACATGCAAGAAGGACGAATCACGAATGCAAGTCTTTGGAGGATGGAGGATTTAAACCCACAGAGGAGCACCGAGAAGCCGTGAGCTGTATGCATCTTTCCCCTTGATCATAAATCCTCAGGAGACACAATGTCAGCCCTCTACAAATTGATGACAGACTGAGATAATCTTGCAGCTTCCCTGGTGGCTGAGACGGTAAAGAATCTGCTGCAATGCAGGAGACCCGAGTTCGATCTCTGGGCTGGGAAGATCCCCTGGAGGAGGGCATGGTAACCCACTCCAGTAATCTTGCCTGGAGAATCCCACGGACAGAGGAGCCTGCTGGGCTACAGCCCATAATCTGGCTGTGTGAGCACACGGCCATTAACATCATGAGTGTCTGCTTACAGGTTTGTCCCAGAGCGTTCTACCTGTGAATGTCTTATATACAACTGAGTAGACCTCAAAGGAAAAGGAATGGTACTCTTCAGTTCTCGTCTTCTCAAGGTAATTTTAAAATTGTGTTCACTCTGATTCATTTATGGCCTCAAAAGTAAGTTAGACCGTTTTACTACTGACAAGAGTTGCCAACAGCGACACAGAAAATTGTTGAAAAAAGGGTGGGACTAGAAGAAAGTGCAATATTTTTTATAATAAATATATAATCTTTCATGGAAACTTTTCTAAAATTTTCACTTGTATCTCAATCTCAAAAATAAATTTTTATAGTTTAACAAAAAGCTAAATGAAAAGTGAAATGTCTTTGATAAATTAACTATGTGAACACTTGAAATACGTAAAAATGACGAGCTAGTGTTCACGGTGTTGACTGAATTCACGTGTCAGCTGTCAGGCACAGGGTGAGTGCCTCTGAGCTGAAAGCTCTCTCTGTTGTTCAGTCGTGTCTGACTCTTTGTGACTCCACCGTCTGTAGCCCACCAGGGTCCTCTGTCCCTGGGGTTCTCCAGGCAAGAGTACTGGAGTGTGTTACCATTCCCTTTTCCAGGGGACCTTCCCGACCCAGGGATTAAACTCACATCTCCTACACTGGTAGGTGGATTCTTTAGCACTGAGCTACCTGGGAAGCCTCCGAACTCCTTTGAGCCAAGGTTACTGGCCTGCTATCTGTTTATTCTGCGGAAGCTGAGATGGAAACCACAGCCAGCTCCCTGCCCCGCCTCAGCTCGCAGGCCAAGTGGGGAGCTCAGCCCTCACCACACACCCCCTCCCTCAATCATGTGTCACTGAGCATCCTCTGGCCAGCATTTTCCCACTGGAACCACCGAACAGGCCATTTTCGTATATTCTGTGTGGATTAAGTACAAAGAACACTGTGTACTTCCTTTAAAATAGAAACCTAATTGTTTCCACGTTAACAAACAAATCAAGTGTTATTATTAACAAATAAAAGACCACCACCTTTGGGAGTTGCCAAGGGTTTTCTGCCTTCAAAAAATCAGTTCTTCTCTCTCCTTTTCCACTCCATTTAATCAATTAGAAAAGGAAAGTCTGCTTATTTTCAAAATCCACATTTCCCAATAGGAAATTGAAAGCCCAGAAAACAATTATGGAAAATGAGGCAGAGCAAAATGCAACAGTCATTTATGCTGTTTGAAGTTTTCCTGAACATCTATTGCTTCTTTCTCACTTAAATGGGTTATACCTGTGTCCTCAGAAAGCTAGAGTCTGGAATAGGAAGAATTGTCTTGGCTAATACAGAAAGTATTTCCTTACAGCGCCAGATTAAAGGTAAGAATCTTAGAGAGTATGTTAAAAACATCCTTTCTCTTTAGGTCTAGTAATTTCTTCAGTCTGATGAAGAATGATCTGATTTCTTCAAGCTGATTGGATCCAAATCACAAATAGAGCTAATGTACATAGTTTTGAATTTGAAGTATTAATAAATAAGTTTTAGCTCATGCTGCTACTGCTGCTAAGTCACTTCAGTCATGTCCAACTCTGCGACCCCAAGGACGGCAGCCCACCAGGCTTCCCAGTCCCTGGGATTCTCCCGGCAAGAACACTGGAGTGGGTTGCCATTTCCTTTTCCAATGCATGAAAGTGAAAGGTGAAAGTGAAGTTGCTCAGTCATGTCTGACCCTCAGCGACCCCATGGATTGCAGCCTTCCAGGCTCCCCTGTCCATGGGATTTTCCAGGCAAGAGTACTGGAGTGGGGTGCCATTGCCTTCTCCGTTTAGCTCATAGTTATTGTTTTATGTATCTCATGAGAACTTTGACCAACTTATCCATAAATAGGGTGACTTAATAGAGTTTTGTAATGTATGTTTTTGAAAAAAAAATTTCATCGTCTTCAGGTATTTGTATTATAGCTTTATTTTGAGAAATATTAGTTTGGATTATTTAAAATCAGGACACAGCTGAGAAAGGCTGTAAAAATGCCTTTCAGAGAAGTAAGAAGAGCTCTGCGCTCCGTGCTGCGGTCTGCCCAGCACCGTGGAGACAGGGCTCAGCCCACACAAGAACTGCCTGCTGGAGAGCTGGTTCGGACCCGTGCTCAGCATTCGCAAGAGCCCCAGGGCAACAATCAAGACACTGTCAAAATGCAGCTGGGAGTCTGTTGGCGATTCTCACGAGGTTGACGGCAGTTTTACGTCATCACTTTGAAAATTGTAAGCCAGTTTTGGTAAGAGTGCACGCTTTCTGCAGAGCTATGAAGAAAGGCTTTGTGCTATGGCTGTGTGTGTCTAAAACCTGCTGAAATAACTGCGTGACTTGGCATATGCGTTCAACTGTACATTGAGGTAACGCCTCACATCAAACTGGCTATCTCAGTTTTTAAAAGTGGGAATTTCAGGGACATCCCTGGTGGCCCAGTGGTTAAGAACCCACCTTGCAATGCAGGGGGACTCGGGTTCAATCGCTGATTGAAGTACTAAAATCTCTCATACCAAGGGGCAACTGAGCTTCTGTGCGGAAGCTACTACGGAGCGCAGAGCCACAGCTAGAGTTTGCACAGCGACTCAGAAGATCCCACAGAAACGCAGCGAAGATCCGAGTGCCCCAACTAAGACCTGATGCAGCCAAATAAACACATAATAAATACATTCTTTAAAAGGGTGAACATTTTCGGCCGTTTGGAAGAAGAATACATTTGAAATCTATGTGAGTTAATACATTTCTGAAAGAGCCGATTTCCTTGCACCACATGAGGGGGCTGTTTAAAGTCCTGAGACGGTGGGAGCTACGGGAGACGCACGGGGTTAAGAGAAGGCCACTGTGGCCGAGACACGGGGGTGGAGGGGGCCGGACCAGACCGCAGAGACGAGCGGCTGAGGATGGACGCTCAGCTGTGAGGATGCTACCCTCGTCACCCTCTGCTTCCTGACAGAGTTTAGAAGCTTAAGAGAGTTTTTTTTCTTTCTCTCTCTCTTTTCTTCCACTCTCTTTCTTAATGAGGCACTTGGGGCAGGTTATCTGGGAGCTCGGTGTCTGCGGGGTGCAGGGGGAGAGTCATGGACGCTGTGGACATCGGAAGGACGCCCGGAGCTGGGGCGTCTGGCTCTNACAGAGTTTAGAAGCTTAAGAGAGTTTTTTTTCTTTCTCTCTCTCTTTTTTTCCACTCTCTTTCTTAATGAGGCACTTGGGGCAGGTTATCTGGGAGCTCGGTGTCTGCGGGGTGCAGGGGGAGAGTCATGGACGCTGTGGACATCGGAAGGACGCCCGGAGCTGGGGCGTCTGGCTCTGTGTAGTCCCGCCGCATAGGTGAGGGAGGGAGGGAGACCCCATTTCTGGGTCACTTGTGCCTTTCCAAAACTGTGTACCCCTCACACAGCCACTTCTCCCCAACAAAGTCCCCAAGGGGAGGAAAAGAGTATGTCAAGGCTGTATATTGTCACCTTGCTTATCAACTCCTATGCAGAGTACATCACTGAAATGCTGGGCTGGATGAAGCACAAGCTGGAATCAAGATGGCTGGGAGAGACACAAATAACCTCAGATATGCAGATGACACCACCTTTATGGCAGAAAGACAAGAGGAACTAAAGAGCCTCTTGATGAAACTGAAAGAGGAGAGTAGAAAAGCTGGACTAAAAATCAACATTCAAAAAATAAAGATTATGACATCCAGTCCCATCACTTCATGGCAATAGATGGGGAAATAATGAAAATAGTGACAGGCTTTATTTTCTTGGACTCCAAAATCACTGCAGATGGTGACTGCATCCATGAAATTAAAAGATGCTTGTTCCTTTGAAGAAGAGCAATGACCAACCTAGACAGCACATTGAAAAGCAGAGACATTACTTTGCCAACAAAGGTCTGTCTAGTCAAAGCTATGGTTTTTCCAGTAGTCATGTATGGATGTGAGAGTTGGACCATGAAGAAAGCCGAGCGCCGAAGAATTGATGCTTTTGAACTGTGGTGTTGGAGAAGACTCTTGAGAGTCCCTTGGACTGGAAAGAGATCCAACGAGTCCATTCTGAAGGAGATCAGCCCTGGGTGTTCATTGGAAGGACTGGTGCTGAGGCTGAAACTCCAATACTTTGGCCATCTGATTTGAAGAACTGACTTTTGAAAAAGACCCTGATCCTGGGAAAGATTGAAGGCAGGAGGAGAAGGGGACGACAAAGGGTGAGATGGTTGGATGGCATCACCGACTCAATGGACAAGCTCCTGGAGTTGGTGATGCATAGGGAAGCCTGGTGTGCTGCAGTCCATAGGGTCACAAAGAGTTGGACACGACAGAGTGACTGAACTGAACTGAACTGCCTCCCAATAATGACAAAGGTGAGCAATGAGCAGAGAAGAGAGAAAGGTGAAAAGGCAGGACTGAAAAGGCAAGAGAAGAGCCCATAGAGCAGAGACCTTCTGCTCTGTGGGTTGTTGTCACCATCAGTCAACAGGGAGGAAGGGCAAGGGGATAGAATTCATTAAAGTAAGGAGTTCAGATTCTGCCTGCAATGTAGGAGACCCAGGTTCGGTTCCTAGGTCAGGAGGATCCCCTGGAGAAGGGATAGGCTACCCACTCCAGTATCTTGGGCTTCTCTTGTGGCTCAGCTGGTAAAGAATCCACCCGCAATGTGGGAGACCTGGGTTCGATCCCTGTGTTGGGAAGATCCCCTGGAGAAGGGAATGGCTACCCACTCCAGAATTCTGCCCTGGAGAATTCCATGGACTGTATAGTCCATGAGGTCACAAAGAGTTGGACATGACTGAGCGACTTTCACTTTCAAGGAGCTCAGGAAGTCACTGAGATTGAGAGTCGGTGGGAGGTGAGAGCTTCCTGTCACAGCTCTTGAGACCTTCCGTCTCTGGTTGATAGAAGATGATGCTGAGTGATGTGTGTGCACATCAGTGACCCTTCCAGGCTTATGAAGTGTATTATGTGTCAACAGCAGTGAGCTCAACCTCGCGGTTTCTTGTGAGACAAACCACTTACCAGACTGTCTTAGGACATCTGAGGTGTCTCATTTTTTTCATTCTGTTTTATCAAACTGTTTGAGCCTAATGGGCAAAAGCACTATGTGGTTTAGTTTCTCAGAGAAGAGTTCAAAATAAATGGACAGAATGTTTGAAATATCCCTGCTATTTTCACACAGAAATGCAAGATCGACCAAAGTTTGGGCTATTTCAAAATCATTCCTTTCAAAAAGAAAGACCTGCTGCTGCTGCTGCTAAGTCGCTCCAGTCGTGTCCGACTCTGTGCGACCCCTTAGATGGCAGCCCACCAGGCTCCCCCGTCCCTTGGATTCTCCAGGCAAGAACACTGGAGTGGGTTGCCATTTCCTTCTCCAATGCATGAAAGTGAAGAGTGAAAGTGAAGTCGCTCGGTCATGACTGACTCTTACTGACCTCATGAACTGCAGCCTACCAGGCTCCTCCATCCATGGTATTTTCCAGGCAAGAGTACTGGAGTGGGGTACTTCTCCTTCCCCTAACTACTTCCAAATAATTTGGAACATGTGATTTCATAATCAGATTTCTAACTTTGGTAATATTATTTTTGTTCTGCTAATGCAGATGAGGGGCTTCCCCAGTGGCTTAGATGGTAAATTAAAAAGTAACAGAAGTTATGTCTCTAGGATTTAATCAGGGTACAATGGTGAAAAAGCAGAAATAAGATAATAGCAAAATAGAGAATATATTCAGTTCACCTGTCAGGGACAACACATTGTCTATCAATGTAACTATAATATGGGATAAAAGTTAATTTAAAGAATACTCAGGAAAAACACAAAAGATTTTGAGTGTTCGTTCAGGTACATTCCACATTAAATTACAGCCCTGAATTTAAACTCTGAAAAGCTTTCATTTCCCAGGTAATCACAATTGGGTTTGAGATAAACCTGCCGCCTTGTGGCCATTCCCTGCAATAGCAACCGTAGAAGTTTTGCTTTGAGTCCGTTTAGTTGCTCAGTGGTGTCCGACGTTATGACACAAGTTATTCACGGCACATACAGCTCACGGTGGGGCTTCAACGTAGTGGGTCGCCAGGCTGGGCCAGGCTCCAGGGCAGGTAAAGCAGGTTCAGGGTCCAGAAGAAAGCGTTTCAGGAGAGGTGCTCGAATGCACTCCCTGAATAGGATTCAATTTAGAGAAGTTAACGCTTAGGTTAGCTCTTAAAGGATACTGGGAGTTTTCCAGGCAGTCAGGAAAGAACAACGTGTGCAGAGGCGATGAACAGAAATAATCATAAATGACTGTGCCTACTTAAGATGAAGTATTTGAGTGTAAAAGAAGGTGAGGGCAATTTACAAGGTTCAGATTAGGAGTACTTCTATGTACCATTTCAGAGGCTTTGAATCTTGCACACAAGAACTCAGGAAACACTGAAACTGGAGGTTGGTGTTTGAAGGAGGACCCCCTGAAGACAGAAGGCTTCTCATGAGGCTGATCTATATGACTCCAATAAGACCTATTTTTAAAAATTAACTATTTTTTTTTATTGAAGGATAATTGCTTTACAGAATTTTGCTGTTTTCTGTCAAACCTTAACATGATTTTTTTGTTTTTTAATTTTAAAATTTATTTTATTACTTTTCCAGCTTTATTAGGAAATAATTGACATACATCACTGTATAGGTTTAAGGCATACAGCATGACAGTTTTGACTGATATGTATTGTGAAATGATTGCCACAGTAGGCTCAGCTAACACCCATTTTCTCATTCATCATTCTCCTGTCTCATGAATTATGCTGTGAGTAATTCATAAGGTTTTAGAAGATTCATGTATCTCTAGCTGGGCTGTGCTCATTCTAATACCTTTAAACAGAATTATAACAGTCTCATTATTTTTCTTTACTTTTTAAAATTGGCATTTAGTTAGTCACTGTACACAGTTGTGTTATGTCTGCTGTACAGCAAGGTGAATCAGCCACATGTATACACATATCCCCTCTTGCTTGGATTTCCTTCCCATTTAAGTTCCCACAGAGCACTGAGCAGAGTTTCCTGTGCTGTATAGTAGGTTATCATTAGTTATCTGTTTTATACATCACAGCCTTGTCCTGGCTAAGGGGCTTGCATGCCTCAATGAAGCCATGAGCCATGCTGTGCAGGGCCACCCAAGACAGACAGGTCCTAGGGAAGAGTTCTGACAAAACGTGGTCCACTGGGGAAGAAAAGGGCAGCCCACTCCAGTATCCTTGCCTGGAAAACGCCGTGAACAGTATGAAAAGGCAGCAGCCCATGGGGTCGCAAAGAGTTGGACACAACTTAGCAACTGAACAACAGCAAAGTGAATATAAGACCAAATTTTTAAAAATTAATTAATTTATTTTAATTGGAGGCTAATTACAATATTGTGGTGGTTTTGCCTTACACTGACATGAATCAGCCACGGGTGCACATGTGTCCCCATCCCGAACCCTCNGTTGTCTCTGTGTGTGTGTGTATAAGAGAGGTAGCAAGTTATTTAATTATTTTTAAATGACTGTCTTAGAAAATGTCTTTTTAAAATTACACTATTTCATCAGTTGTTAAAAAAATACCAGCATTTCATGGTCCGTTATCTCTGATTAGGCTTCAGGCCCCATCATCAGAAACTATGACAGGCAGAGTAAGAATGTTGCAGGAGACATTTATTCCATGAGAAAATTTTCCAATTAAAAAATCAAGAAACTTTGATGAAACTAGAATTGAAGTGAGGTAGCTAATGATCCATAATTAAACTAGTTTCCATAGAAATCAAAGCAAAAAAAAGACTTTAATTTTTAAATTTTTTTTCTAAAAGCTCAAACACAGCCTGAATTCATACAGAGTCATTGATCAGGTCCATTAAAGACAAACCAAGATTTTTTTCACAGAAAAAGAAAAACCACACATTAGTTTCATAGCTTTGCTTTACACACTTTCTTGAAGAGTCCCTTGCCTAGAATAATCAATCCACAGTGAGTAAAGGAAGTGAGTCAATCACCGAGGGAATAGCACGGGGACCCCGTCTGTTCCATGGCAACACCTGCTGGTGCCAGGTGGATGTGCTGAATGGTGAAAAGCAGAGCAGAAGGAAAGTCTTGATGATAAACAATTCGGTCACATGATTAAATCCACCACTGATTTAAATCCCAAGGGAACCAGCTTTAAGAATGAAAAT
>SJYS01017322.1:239565-252930 GCA_006410695.1 Philantomba maxwellii | reverse complement strand
GCTGTCTCTACCTGGTTGAATACGTTTCAACTCTATCTCACTCTGCAAGAGGGACTCGGGACTCTGACAGATACAGGGTGTGGAGAGAACCTGTCTTTCTGTGTCTGGGTAAAGAACGTTTTAAATGGACAGAGATAAACTATTTTATTCTGAAGATGATGATGATTACTTTTATCTTAAAAGATACAAAGTTTTATTAAACAAACCTGGAATCAATGGTTCAGTTCAGTTCAGTCGCTCAGTCGTGTCCGACTCTTTGTGACCCCATGAATCAGTGGTATCATTCCATAAATTGAACAGCAGTAAAATCTTCCCAGGGTGTGTATATACACACACAAATCAGTGATTTTCATTGTGCAAGGAATGGAGAGGTGTAGAAACAGACTTTTTTTTTTCTTCTTTCTTTCTTTTCGAAACCACATGAGAAGCGAGACGATCAGGGCGGGGTTCCCAGTATGACTCGGGCGGGAAGGTGGCCCACCAGCCCTGGATGCTTCATCCCTTGAGAAAGAAGGAAACTCCCACCGCCCTGCAGAGCCGGAGAAAGCGTCTTGGGAAGCCAGGAAAGGCGGCTGGTGAGCAGAAACGCTTCTGATCCCAGTTGCAAAAAAACACACGTGCCATGAGTTTTATTTAAATAACACAGGAGTCCACCGTGGAAGAGCAAAGAGAATGTCAACAGAAAACGTCTCCAGACACGATAACTTAGAGGGGACGGTTCCAGAATGTTTCCTTTTTGATTATCAAGGATTGGGTGTGGTGGTGACCACACGGGGTCAGCAGGAACAAGCTCGGTGTGAAAGCGTGGTGCTTCGTGGAAGCATTGTCCCACCGCTCGACCTCCACCAAGACACAGACACGCACAGGCTCAAATATATTATTCTAGACAATCGTGCATGTGCTTTTTGTCTTTGTTCTTGGTGAGTCAGCAACGTCCACACAAGTTGAACTGATTAGTCAAAAACAGATGAAGAAGGGAAGGTTGACCTTTCAGCGCCTTCACAGCGACTCTGGTAGGTACATATTGCTAGAGGTGCTGTGACTTTATACTTTCGTGGAGCTTCCAGGTGGTACATAGGAAGAGTTATTCTCATCATTAACAAGGAAAGTCCTCTTCCTTAAAGTGCTGAGCATATTGAGATTAAATTTGGGAGAAATGCTTGCCACCCAGTTCAAAAGATGAGAGGAAAAGAAATATGTTGTGTATGATTTTCCTTCAGCTAAGACCACTTTCTTCATCTGCAAAATAGCAGGGTTGGATTTGATCAGCGCTTTTTTTTTTTCCCTTTGATTTTTTCATGTAACTTTGGAACCGTTTCCCAAATGGAAATACTGCCTTTAAACTGAATGGAAAGGTGGCAGTTTTAATATATTGCCTCGGGTTCTTTGACAGTATTTTCATCGAGGTTAGGGTCTGTGTCCTCTTCCCGTGAGTCTGAGCAGGTTTGTGATAGCTTTGCCATCAAAATATGGTGGAAGAGACCCCAGGCGCCTGCTGAGGCCNACCTTTGAGGCCTCTTCTTACTGTTGTGGAAATTTCCACTTTGTTATTGACTCCATGTTTCAATGTCAGTAGGAGTATTCTATCAAATTTCTCTACGAATTCGTTCACATCCAGAGAAATGGCACTGCCTTTATTTATAGCTTCTGCTTAGAATTTAATATTTAGAAGAGTTCAGTGACATTTTCCTAGTGATATGACATGAGGGCAATAAAATGTTACAGAAGCAGAAAAAGTTCAAATGTACTTTGTTTCCATTGATGACACCCATATGTCACAAGGGAGAATGGTGAGCTGATTAATTAAAATCAAGAAGAGCAAAAATTAGACAGCCTCTCAAACAAAGCCAAACTGTAGACTCCTCTCGGGACCCGAGCCCTTCTCTGGTTTCCTCTCACCCCTGCTGTGACATAAAGTCTTCCTTCTCAGTTATCGAGGCAGAAAATACCGTTGCTGAAAATCCAGAAGACCAACAGTGGACCTTTCAGCTGTATTTTTTTCTTTTTTAAATTTATCTAACAGCCCAAGGTGGGTTTCTTGTGGGGTGGCCCTAGTCGTAAAGAACCGGCCTGCCAGTGCAGGAGACGTGAGAGACGTGGGTTCTGTCCTTACATCAGGAAGATCTTGTGGAGAAGGGCATGACAATCCTGGAGAATCCCATGGACAGAGGAGCCTGGCAGGCTACAGACCATAGGGTTGCACAGTAAGACATGACTGAAATGACTTAGCATGCACGCAACAAACCAAGGCATCTTTTGAAAATGGGGGAGAGGGATAGTGTTGGTGATATGGTGGGTGAAGATGGATTGGACCAAATATGCTGCCTTTAGTTTTGCTGAGACAGTTTCTTTCACTTTGTGCTTTAATTTTCTGAGAGTGTTTTAACTCAGTGCTTTCCCGGTTTTTATGTGCATAACAGTCTTCTTTAGATCATGTTAAAATGCAGATTCTGACTCAGTAGACTGAGGCCTTAGTTTACTGGGACCTACAAGTCCACATTTCTAGTGAATCCGAGATGATGCCTAGGGCCACTCTTAGAGTAGCAAAATTGTCAATAGCTAGTAGCAGATCCTGGCAGCCAGGACTCAGTGGCTGCCATGTGGCAGCCTTAACTCAGTCTTTCATACAAGCAGTTGAATTTCAATGGAAATGCAAAATTTGTACATAGGGCCAAGTTATTCAAATCAGTAAGTACTTGAACTTAGTCCCTAAGTGACTCTGGAACTTTCTTGTAAGGGACACACTTCTAAAAATGATATTTCTTCTGAAAATTTGGGTGTTGTTATAGCTCAGTCAATTATGAATACTGATTATTTCATATAAAAATTCAAGGCAGTGGCTCTGTGCAGATACAAACTGAGAATCTGNATAGGGCCAAGTTATTCAAATCAGTAAGTACTTGAACTTAGTCCCTAAGTGACTCTGGAACTTTCTTGTAAGGGACACACTTCTAAAAATGATATTTCTTCTGAAAATTTGGGTGTTGTTATAGCTCAGTCAATTATGAATACTGATTATTTCATATAAAAATTCAAGGCAGTGGCTCTGTGCAGATACAAACTGAGAATCTGCATGTATTTCTTCTTCTTTAGCTGTATTTTCCAGAATCAAGGTGAGTGTTTCCCAGCAATTAAAAAATGGTTGTACTTCTTCCTTACTAATTATATTCTGAAAGTCATGTCACTGATTTAAAATTTTAATGCAGATATGGTTTTGACATTTTATTTTCCAAGACAGTTTGACATGGCAGGTATAATTCTTGGATGGATCATCAAAAAAAAAAAAACAGTCACCCAATAGGATCTTCTAATAGAGTAAAATTATTAGCATATATAGAGGTTTGTAGATCATAGAAACAGGATTCTGAGCCAGTGCAATTTTTTCTCCCTCAAGGAAGATGAGCAGTAGTTTGACAATTTTGATTGATATCACATGAATGAGTAGCATTTGAAACGTAGTTATATTTCTTAGAGGCTTACTTTTTCCTGAAATACAATGAATAAAGAGATGTGAAATAAGATTATGGTAATCTGACTTTCAGAAAAGTTAGTGTGCATGACTGCAAAAGATTTTTTTTTTANAAAAAAAAAAAAACAGTCACCCAATAGGATCTTCTAATAGAGTAAAATTATTAGCATATATAGAGGTTTGTAGATCATAGAAACAGGATTCTGAGCCAGTGCAATTTTTTCTCCCTCAAGGAAGATGAGCAGTAGTTTGACAATTTTGATTGATATCACATGAATGAGTAGCATTTGAAACGTAGTTATATTTCTTAGAGGCTTACTTTTTCCTGAAATACAATGAATAAAGAGATGTGAAATAAGATTATGGTAATCTGACTTTCAGAAAAGTTAGTGTGCATGACTGCAAAAGATTTTTTTTTTAATTTCCCTTGGTTTTCATGAATCTACTCACATATGCACTAGGGCGTGTATATGATCTGTCCAGTAGGAGGTTGGAGGAGACTGGCTGCAAAATCCAGTATCTGAAACATCTGGGATGTTGAGCAACAAATGAATCCCAGAGCCAACCTGCCTTCTGAAATAGTCTCATGTAGTTAAGCGCGTCTCTAATTAGCCGTTACAGATGTTTTTGATGTCTTTGAACTCTCTTTCAGAGACACAGTCACAGCCCATTAATAATGTAGCTATAGATGGAGATGGTTTAGTTCTCTGTGTAGTGTGACAAGTTGGGGAAAGGGACGAACTGGCTGAAGAGCTGACTCCGCGTTA
Source organism: Philantomba maxwellii (assembly GCA_006410695.1). Taxonomy (NCBI): domain Eukaryota; kingdom Metazoa; phylum Chordata; class Mammalia; order Artiodactyla; family Bovidae; genus Philantomba; species Philantomba maxwellii. The sequence continues at coordinate 248,694 of SJYS01017322.1, read as the reverse complement.
CATCTCCATCTGTGACTGGGAACCTAATCTCACCCTCTGTTACAGAAAAGAGAAGTTCAGAGAAGGCGGCCACACAGAGGGCCGGGAAGCCACCCCGCCGTGCATCTGCCCTGCCCCGCCCTGCCCTGCAGCAGGAGGGGTGGCAGGAGTGATGGAGATCATGCCTGGAGAGGGTTTTGATCTCTTGTGGGTGAGCCCAAAGCAGCTGGGCGAGCCCAGAGCTTCATGTTATTGTTATGACTTTTCCTCTAACCTGTGATTTTTTCCACATTATGCAGGCTTGTCAATTACCCACCTGTGTCCTGTTCACGCCATCATGATTTTATTTCTCATTATTGAAGTTTGTGCTTCTAATTGAGAGACATTGCTGTTTTTCCAGATCCATCCTGGCAGATTAATACCCAGCAAGAGTCCTGCTGTCAGTGGACATTTGAATGGTGTGTTTAAAACCGCTTTTGATGGCAAGGATGCCAAATTATGCGCTACGCGGCAACTGTTTTGTGCTTCCTTGTAAGCTATGTGATTCAGAGCTGCAGAGCTTTGATATCATCTCTGACTGTGTGTGTTTGGTAAGTGAAGTCTTAAATACATTATACCTCTTGCAGTTCATCTTCTGAAGCCATTGAGAGAACGTTAAAAGAAAATTAAAAAATAAAAGGATCCCTGAAATTTTGCTCCTGGAAATCACCATTTCAAGTCAGACTCTGTTTTTGAGTAATTCCTTAGGCTGCAGAGCCTTCTGATGGTGCAGCTGGAGTTGAGCTGTATGGGGTGTTAGGGGGAACGTTTTTGCCTCCCTAGGCACTCAGTTCAGTGAGAAGTCAAATCCAGAAGATGAATCCATCCCGTATGCTACCAGGGAACACACAGCATTGTTCTTTTTAAAATTTAATTAATTTATTTTAATTGGAGGCTAAGTACTTTACAATATTGTGGTGGTTTTTGCCGTACATCGACATAAATCAGCCACAGGTATACGTGTGTCCCCTATCCTGAACCCCCCTCCCACCTCCCTTCCCATCCCTCTGGGTCATCCCAGTGCACCAGCCCTGAGTACCCTGTCTCATGCATCGAACCTGGACTGGTCATCTGTTTCCATATGATAGTATACATGTTTCAAGGCTATTCTCTCAAATCATCCCACCCTCGCCTTCTCCCACAGAGTCTGAAACTAAAACAGTGTTTCCTGTTACTTTTATAGAAGTACAATGGAAATATCTAGATTACTGGTAGTTACTGTTTCTTAAATGATGGACGTGAGTCTGAGTGAACTTCGAGAGATGGTGATGAACAGGGAGGCCTGGAGTGCTGTGATTCATGGGGTCGCAAGGAGTTGGACATGACTGGGCGACTGAACTGAACTGAACTGAAACTGTTTCATTGAAGTACTGAAGTGTAATTGCCATGCGCAGGGGCGTGTGCTTTTGTCGTGTCCCACTCTTTGTGATCCCATGGACTGTAGCCTGCCAGGCTCCTCTGTCCACGGGATTCTCCAGCTGAGAATACTGGAGTGAGTTGCCATTTCCTCCTCCAGGGGATCTTCCGGATGCTGGGATCAAACCTGCATCTCCTGTGGCTCCTGCGTTGCAGGCAGATTTTTTACCAGTGAGCCGCTGGGAGAGGCCGTAATCGGCATATAAACAGTGATGTGCTGTGCTGTGCTTAGGTGCTCAGTTGTGTCCCCGTGGACTGTAGCCCGCCAGGCTCCTCTGTCCATGCGGATTCTCCAGGCAAGAATACTGGAGTAGGTTACCATGCCCTCCTCCTGGGGATCTTCCCAACCCAGGAGGCGAACTCAGGTCTCTCTCATTGCAGGCAGATTCTTTACCATCTGAGCCTCCTGGAAGCCCATAAAGCGATGACAGATTGAAGAGTGAAGCTCTATTTGATCACTGTGCTTGGTGTGTCCCACAAAACAGAGTGACACAGAGACGGAGCAGTGAAGGGTGTTTCTAAATTCATGTTCAGGAAAACTGATGGTACTATTAGCTCCACATACACTTCATCACTCACTCTTATCTCCATAACCTAAAGCAGATGGAGTCCAAGATACCATGTTGCAGTAGAGAAAAGTATATTAAAAATGGAACCATAGTGAATTTATTTCAGATAGTAAATACTCAAGAACAAGACCAAATGTATCATAAAAGGAAGGACAGTGGCACGTAGATGAATGAAAAATACTGAGCCCAGGGCCTTCCCTGGTGGTCAAGTGGCTAAGACTCCACCCTCCCAGCACCGGGGGTGTGGGTTCGATCCCCAGTCAGGGAACTAGACCCCACATGCCACCACCAAAGAGTCCGGCTGCAATGAAGATGAAACAGTCCACATGCTACAACTAAGACCCAAGGTAGCCAGATAAATTTTAAGTTTTAAGAAAAATTAAAAAAAAAATATTGAGTCCATTTTTACTAAATAAGAATATTGAGTAATGTTATATGATTGGAAAGAAATGTTACAAGATGGTGAAATGTGCTGAAGGAAAATGTTATTGTGGCACAACATTTGAACACTTCAGATAAACAAGGAATATAACCATCATTTTATTGCAAGAAAACTATGCGTGCTATGGCTGACAAAAGTGGCCCTTATTTTTCTCATGTAATTGGCTCTCTTTTTGTCATGTTATTCTGCCAACTGAAGAAGCCCACTGAGATGCTTCCTGAAGGTTTGCAGCAGGCTGAGTCTGCACTCCCAGAGCCAGGTTATTTTTCCAAGTGGAAACAACTTGCTTGACTTATAAAAATTGATTACAACACATTCCTAAAGTGTAGAGTAGGGAGCTGTGACAATTCCCACAATTATAACACAATGTAATGGGATCTAAAATGGAAATATCGTGGTTCATGTTGCATAAATGGCACGAGAATAATAGAGGTTCAGCTCTGTACTTAACTATTATTATAAATTCATCAGCAGCAGAAATAATGGCTGTATTTCATTATTTTCATTTTAAGTCTCATTGTTAGTGACCTTAAGCACAAAGTCAGGTAAGTGCATATTAGACAATTTACAATTTCTTATGACTTATAAGAAAGGATTACATTTGAGTTATTTACCCAGGTGTGTCAAGAAAAAAAAAAAAGATTACACTTGTTTACTCATGACTAGTAATCTAAAACAAAACAAAGGAAAACTTATTCTCCTCAAACATCGAGGACAGCAGAAACATTCCAGCATTTGCTGTGGTTTGCTGTGAAAAATAGTGTGTTTACATCAATAAAAGCTAGGCTAATGTTTTGGATGACTGTTTCTCAGGAGTAAGTAGACCGATAATAATCACAGCTTTATTTCCAGAGAGACACACTTGGAGGAGATGAACCCGAGGTGCCTTCCCTGATAAAGGAGGAAGCCCACTGTTTGCTCAGAGGACTGTGGGGCTGACTTCCACTCCCTGGCTTTGCTCTCTCCCGAGGAGTGGTTTGGATTTCCCAGGTGGCTCAGGGGTAAAGCATCTGCCTGCCCAGCAGGAGACACGTGTCCGAACCCTGGGTCAGGAAATCCCCTGGAGAAGGGAATGGCAATCCACTCCAGCATCCTTGCCTGGGAAATGCCATGGACAGAGGAGCCTGGCGGGTTACAGTCCATGGGGCCCCACAGAGTCGGACATAACTGAGCGACTAACGTTTTCACTTTGAATGAGCAACCACAAGGCAAAGGGAGGCATTGAATCACGTCCACCGACCACCAGCGTTTACAGCCTCAGCGAGACCTGGGCTGTGAGGTCACCCAGCCCTGGTACCGAAGGCATGAGGTGAGGAGGAGGAGCAAGGAGTCCTTGTGTCCTGCGTCATCTGCCCTCAGGCAAGTACGTCTGTCTCCTTTTTACAGAACGACATTGGACACTTGGAGCTCCTGCTGCAGTCGGGTCCCCAGCATAGGTTAGGTGAGCCTGGATTAGCCTGCCCCGCACCCCGCTCCCGCCTATGCACGGACGCGCTCTCTCATTCAGGGACCAAGTGGAACATCCGAGTTCTCTACCCATGGTGGGCATCTCCACTTCCCTAGGGGTGGAGACCGCCCCTCTGCCACGACAAGCCCTCCGTCACACCTGCGTGGAGTCAGGGGCGTGAAGCGTTTGTGAGCCTAAAACCAACACTCCAAGATCCAGGGGCACAGTGTCAAGTATCAAGACTAACAAGTGGGACTTCCCTGGGTAAGCATCCCCCCATCAGTTCAGGGGACACGGGTTCAATCCCTGGTCTGAGAAGATCCCACATGCTTCAGGGCAGCTGAGTCTGAGTGCTACAACTGATGAAGCCCGTGAACGGAGAGCCCACAACATGCTTCACAACAACAGAAAAGAAGCCACTGCAACAGAAGTCCTCGCATGCATGGGAACTAGAGAGGAGCCCCCTGACGCTGCAACTAGACAAAGCCTCAGTGCAGCACCGAAGATCCAGCACAGCCAAAAATAAAAATCAAAGCTCAGAAAATAAGACTAACAAGTGGTCCATGCTGTAAGTCTTAAATAGCAAAACTGTAACTGTGCTGAAAAGTATGAATAACACTTTTATTGTCTCCAGTGACATACTCTAAGAAGGGAGTTTAAAAATAAACCATTTTAATGGTCTTTGCTGAGTCTTTATCTGCTTTTAAAAAACAACTTTCTGTTAACCAAATATTTTCTAATGATCAATAAAGCATGCTAGTACTAACTTACATTCTTTACAACAGTAAGAATACATACGCATGAATTATTTGCAAGTGGGAAAGTGCCCTTTTAAGAGTACTATGGTTGTAGAAGGATTTGTATACCCAAGAAAGTGTGTATCATCTCCTAGAATGGTTTCACATTCATGAGACAGTCAACATCTCATTCTCCGGCTGCCACTGGACCCCTGGGCATTTCTAATGCTTTTCTTCATTTGACAATATGCTTAGTCACTCAGTCATGTCCGACTCTGCGACCCCATGGATTTTTGCCCGCCAGGTTCCTCTGTCCCTGGGATTCTCTAAGCAAGAATACTGGAGTGGGTCGCCAGGCCCTTCTCCAGGAAATCTTCCCCAGCCAGGAATCCTGCCCGTGTCTCCTCCATCTCTTTCACTGGCAAGTGCATTCTTTACCATTGCACCACCTAAGGAGCCTTAATATTATGCTGGAAACTTAAAAACAAATCTCTGGTGTGATAGAATTGAAGGCTAAATGTGAATTTAATGGATAGTCACACTAAGTCGACAAAGCCTCTCTTTACCACCCCCTCCAAAGCCGTCCTGTCACTGGGAGCAGGAGCCTCAGTCGTCAAATAAATAACCTGTGAGCCCTGTGTCTCCTCGGTCCTGCTCCCTCTCTCTGGCTCCAGACAGACAGGCTTCCTTGCTGCGTCCCTGCCTCGGGGTCTTTGCAGGTTCTGTTCCCTCTCCCGAGAACACGCTTCCACAAGTGTCCCCTGGTCTCTGGCACACACGGAGCTCCTGCACTCTCAGGCTGTTGTTCAAATGTTACCTTCTTAGAGAGATACTCTCAGCCATTTTTACAAACTGTATCATCACCAGAAATTCCCTAAATCACTTCCTTGCTTGTTTTGTTCACAGCACTTAATGACATATATGTCTTCAGTTTCCTGTGTTTATGGATTTATTATTCCTGCATCTTCTCTTTCTCCCCACTAGACCTTGAGCTCCATGAGGACAGGTTTTTATTCCTTATCCAATGCTTGCAAACCTAGAACCTACACAAATGCCTTGTATGCAGTTTTTTTTTTTTAATGGGATATAGATGCTTTACAATGTGTTCATTTCTACCATTCAGCAAGGTGAATCAGCTGTATGTGTAGGTAAGTGCCCTCATTTCTGGGTTTCCTTCCCACGTGGACCACCATGGAACACAGAATTGAGTTCCCTGCGCTGTATAGCAGGTTCTCATTAGTATCTGTTTTATGCATAGTGATGAGGGCTGATTTCATTACCTCTTTACCTTACCCTTTGGTAATTTCATACCAAATGAAATATCTTTTTTTTAACCATTGATATTATCTGCCTTTGAAGTCACGTCTTAGGATGTGACTTATCACCAGCACACCAGCTTCGAACAACCATGGCTCATCCTAACGCTCTTCTGCCTGAGGCCCTGAATGTCTCGCACATTCTCCTGTGGTCCACACTGAAATGGGGACGCACAAAGCCTTACGAGTAAAATCCCACCACCTGATTCTGGCGACTCAGCCCTGACAGTACCCTGGAAGCATCAGTGCTGTGGATGGAACTGTTTCAAAGGCTGAATGCAGTAATGAGAACCAATATTCAAATAATACACTATTTAAACAAAAAGTGGGTACTCTCCTCTCCTCACAAACATGTTTTTTTGATTCTTCTCTTTTTTAAAATCTTTGTTCTTCTTATTTCAGTATTACAAAATGGACATCAAGCCATTTATTTGGAAGGCTGTTTTCTTTTTCATGTTGATTTCAAATTGTCTTATGAAACAATATCATGTTTTTTCATGCAAACCCAATGCCATAGTCAAACAGTTTAAACTGGTGTTTATTTTAAAATATTTTCTGCTCTGTTCTCCAGATGATTGTACAGGAGGCAGGGATTAAGACCATCCCCAAGAAAAAGAAATGCAAAAAGGCAAAATGGTCATCTGAGGAGGCCTTACAAACAGCTGAGAAAAGAAGAGANAGGTCATTACAGAGTGCTCTGTGCTGTGCAGTAGGGCCGTATTAGTTGCCTGTTTTATGCAGGGTAGTGCGTGTATGTCAGTCCTCATCTCCCAGTTTATCCCCCGCTTTCCCTGCTGGGAACCGTGTCTGTTGGCTACATCTATGCCTCTATTTCTGTTTTGTAAATAAGCTCATTTGTACCATTTTTTCCCCTAGGGTCTGCAGTGACTTCCAAAATGAAGCATGTGTAAGCCCAGCACATGTTGCCTGACAAAAGGGAATTTCCTTACGTTTGGTGAGCAAGTGTGGTCAGTCGGCAGATGTCCACCTCGCTCTGCCTGGCTTCGGTGCTCAGGGCAGCTCCTTCAGCCTCTGGGTCCCCATGGTGACATCTTATAGTGGCTCTAGGGCCCTTAGATGGACATGCAGGCCAGTCTGTGGGTGCAGTATAGGGTATAGCTTTTGCACGTTTATACATGTGGTACCAGGCTCCTATTTATGCTCTTGCCTGGAGTTTCACAAAAGGCAGATGGAGGCCTGTTGGAGGAGAAGTCCACTGAAGAAGGTCCAGATGGGGCCTCTTCAGGGGTCATTCTTCCGGCCGAACGGCTGAGATTTACCACCAGCCCTGCAGCAATGAGAAACTGAAGATTTGGGTCCTGATGCATATTCTTTAGAATTTGTTATGAATAATCGGTATGTTAAACTCTTTTTTGTTCTCAACATGACAAACACTTCTCAATACTTTTTTTTTCTTATATAAATTCCCAGGATAAGTACAGGTATTCTTACATTTTATTTTTGGATCCCGCCTGCTTGTTAAAGTTAATAATTTAAATTGTAAAGTAAGAGAAACCAGATAATTAAGTTCATGTCAGAGAAGTACCTCAAAAAGGTACAACAAGCTTATATGAAATTTTCACAGGTCTTTACTCACAGGTATGGTCGAGAGGCCTGTCTATGACATTGCTTCTTTATAAGTTATGTGGAAACAATTTTCATATCACTTTTTCTTAGCATGACCCTCACAGAAAGTTCAAGTTCATGATAATAAAGCAGAACAAAATGAAAACATGTTTTCAGGAAGTGCTTTCCAAAAGGCTTGCTTTCCAAAGAGTCTAGATGAACAGCTTCAAACAGATATTTCTATGAAGTTTTGAGTGTTATCTTACAAAGCTTTGAATATTTTATTCTATCCAATAATATAATTGTGATTGATATGTGTATATATATTTGACAGTGGTTGATGTTTTTGTTCAATTATGTTATCAATGTTACACATACTTTATGTCTATAATAAAATAAAATACTAAAATAGAAGTGTTAGCTCAGGAGCTAGACGCTCAGGGTTAAACCCTATGTTTGCCACATACTACTGTGATCTTAAGGAAGTTACAAAAGCACTCTTTACTCAGTATTTTGAAACAGAATACTTATCTCAGAGCTTTCAAAATAATTAAATGAATTAATACATGTAATTTTTTAGAAACACTGCCTGGCACACAGCTCTGGCTCAGTGTATATCAGCTATTATTCTCGTTGTTATGTAAAAAGGCCCTGGGAACCAGTAAAAGAGAACAAAACTGAGACAGGAGGAAAGAGGCAGGGCACGCGTGTAGAGGAGGCCGTGGCCGTGGTACGTGACGAAGGCTGGACACCGCCGAGCTCCAAGGTGGTGGAAGATCCAGCCTCTGGTGGAACCTGGCCTCATCACAGGCGCCCTGGGATGCACCAGCATCTACATGGCATAGCCACGGGCAGCACGGCCGTTCCCAGGGTGACGGGAAGAGGCCACTGAGTGGGCGCCGGCCCACTTTCTGGAAATCTCCATCCCCTTCCCAAATAATTGTACTAATTCTCCCACTCATTAGCCAATGAAGTTACCCAGCCCGTGAGAACTAACCACATCGTGTTCCAGGGCCTCTCGCCTTCTGGGATGCCCACACCCGGCCTATGGAGTGTGTTTCTCCCTAAACAAACCCATGTCTTAGCTATCACTCCGTCTCGGGGTGCTTTTCCCGTGAAGCATGGTGACCCTTCACCTTCAGGGTCAGAGCTGCCGTCTGTTCTCTCCCGTGGTCTCCGTGGGCCAGGCGTCCAGCAGGGGCTTCTGTGACTGGCTCCGGCTGGAGGGGCTGCAGCTGAGAGCGGGGCCTGGAGCAGCTGCGGGCTGAGGACGCCTCTCTTCACGGGGTCTCTGCATTTCCCCGTCCGTCTCGCGTGTGGGCGAGGTGGTCTCCTCACCGCACGCCTGCTTCACGGCCGTCAGCCTGCGTGCAGAGAGGCCCAGGGCGCGAGGCCCAGGCGGACACACAGTCGCCTTTCATTCGGGAGCCTCGGAGGTCACGCAGGTCGCTTCCACTGCACTGCGCTCATTGATCTGTCGCAGAAGTCCAGCCAGCTTCAAGGGGGGGAGCGCAGGTTTCCCTTTCTTAATGGACGGAGTTGCCTCGTGAGGGGAGTATGTGATTCTGGAGACATCATCGGGGCCGCCTTCGTGAGATGCAGTCCGTCGCTGCTGTTA
>SJYS01017322.1:197576-209823 GCA_006410695.1 Philantomba maxwellii | reverse complement strand
TATTTTTTAGTAAGTTTTCATTTATGTGTATGACAGTTTTTATTATGACTGTTACTGTTGGGTCTGGTGTTTTTGGATGGCTTTTTATTTTGGCACCAGGCAGTAATTAGGAAGGGAGGAGAATGTTTTACTTAGGTATCATTCTCTTCTGGGCTCTTGCCTGCTGACATAAGAGTGTTTCCGTATCTATTTACAATAATGATACAGATTGCATTCTATAATTGCCGTCATATTGGCCTTTCATTTGAAGCTCTGAGAGCGTCTTTTCCTTTCCTTCCAAAGATCTGTGTTCAGTGTCCTTGGTGCCTGTAGAATAAAGTGCAAAGTCCTTACCCCAACCCTCTCGTGATCTGGATCCCAATTCATGTCCAGCTTGCAACTTAGACTGTACCCTCTGCTTGGAATGCATTTGCCCATCTCTGTGTAATCAAACTTTATTATCCCTTCAGGGCTCCATTCAAAAGCAAGATCTTCCATCCTTGTTTTTCTCAGTTTCCCCTGGACCCAAAAATCTACTTGTTGCGAGCTGTATCCGTTCCAAGCCCTTTACACATATGACACATAATATTTTAAACAGATCAGGCTGGTGAATTTCCACAGTCGTCTTCTGTCTGGTTGGCTTGTAGCCTTCCGTTTCAAAGCTGACTCGTAAGGCTCATGTCTGGTGGTGAGAAACAGAGGTACCGGTCATGGTTAAGCCCAAAAAGTGACCTCCTGTATTGAGGCAGTGATCCTAAATCCAAATTGGGCACATCTCTCAGTTCCACCTGTCCTCCTTTACCTGGTCAAGAATCACGTCTGGGCCCCTAAATCAGAGCGTCTTTATAGGCCAGGGTCTCAAGGAACTCGATGAAGGAGAGAAAAGCTCATCCTGCTTCTGGAGCCTGCATTTTCCTCCCTTTCAGGATAGGACCCGGATGAGGTGGGGGGTGGTAGAAACATCCAGATAACTTTGGTGGAGCATGAAAACCTTAGGGGGAGAGTCTGGTGGTATGTTTCCTGCATAAACCTCCAGCAGAAGCTCCACACGCAGCCTTGTCCAGCGTGGCACAATCTAGAGAAGTGATAGGTGACGGAGAAAACGGGTCTCACAGATGAAGCAGAAGCAGCTGTCCTGACTCCTGCGGCCTGTCGGAGGATGGGGACTCGTTGGCACAGGTGCCCCGGGGAGGAGAGCAGGTGAGCAGAGGCCCCTGGAACCTTGTGATCAGAAGAGAGCAGCGGGGACGTGGCTTAATAAAGGGGTTTGGTGCAGAATGTGTGCGTTGATGCTGCAAGACAAACACGGGAAATTTAAGTAAAAGGTTAAGAAACTTATCATTGTTTCCCTGGAATAGAAAAAAAAAAATGTGGCCAAACACATCACTATGAATTAAAAAATGATAATGATGCAATCATTTATTTAAAACTAGGACCAAAGTGTGTGTGTGCATGCTAAGTCGCTTCAGTCACTCAGTCGTGTCCAACTCTTTGTGACCCCATAGACTGTAGCCCTCCAGGCTCCTCTGTCCTTGGGATTCTCCAGGCAAGAATACTGGAAGGGATTGCCATGTCCTTCTCCAGGGCATCTTCCCAATCCCGGGATCGAATCCAGGGATCAAATCTCCTGCATTGGCAGGCAGGCTCTTTACCACTAGCACCACCTGGGAAGCCCCAAGTGGAGGTGTAAATTGTCAAAACCCCAGTGGAGGGGGAACAGACCCTCACTTGGGTCTTTTAAGGTTTCTTTTCCTCGAATTCCTAAAAGGGTGAGGAATTATTCCAGCCAGATGGTATTTTTTGATACTTAGCCTTGCTTTAAGAAAAGATCCGGTCCCAGTTCTGAAGTCAGCTAAAGCTTGATTCTTAGAGTAATGTCTGTGCCTTTAGGTAATGACGTGATGGTGTTAGGCTGATTTTACATGGATACAACTCAGGCGATCTTTTTCAGATCCCTAGAAGGAAAGCTACACCAAGAGGGACAAGATACAGTTTTATCTGTAGCAAATCTCTGCTGCCAGATTTATCCTCCCTTTTGTTCAGTGTGTGTGCCACACGAGAGGCAAGGATTGGAGGGAAGGGACGGCAGGCAGCTGGAAACAGAGCGTCGGTGGAGGAGGAAGGAGGAAAGACAGGTCGCGGGGGACGAGGGCGAAGGAGGGGGACGAGCACAGCTGGCGGGAGCAGCAGAGGGCAGACGCCCCAGAAGAGGGACCGGAGGGGCGCGCCCGCCCTCGGTGGGCGCTGAAGCTTGGGATGCAGTCCGCTGCGCTCCGTCACNGAGCGTCGGTGGAGGAGGAAGGAGGAAAGACAGGTCGCGGGGGACGAGGGCGAAGGAGGGGGACGAGCACAGCTGGCGGGAGCAGCAGAGGGCAGACGCCCCAGAAGAGGGACCGGAGGGGCGCGCCCGCCCTCGGTGGGCGCTGAAGCTTGGGATGCAGTCCGCTGCGCTCCGTCACCGCCGCGGCTTCCGGGCGCGATCGCGGCGGCTCTCCAGGCAGACGGTCAGCGTGGGGGCCCCGGCTCGTGTTGCAGGCAGGGGACCTGCCGTGGCCAGGAGGGCTGGGCAGGAAAGGGGCAGGAACGGGCATCGGTGCGCTTGCGGGGTCGCCGCTGTTCTCTGAGTTTAGGCTGCCTCTGTGATCCTCTTCCCAGGCGGCACTCCTCCCGGTGCTCCGGGGGTGCCAGGGCCTTGCCGGGAGCTCTGTCGTTCACCCCAGGCAGGTCTGCCCTGACTTTATAGCTTCTGGCAAAGTGTGATCCCCGTGGAGACGGAAACAGGGGCCTATCCATTGTGCTCTAAGGGTCAGAAAGACTGCCTGCCTGCCTAGAGGTTAAACTGGTTGCCTGCCGCGTCTTTAATTCTGTTCAGGGAATGAAGACGTCATATTTCCAGAATGGTACACGTACATGTGAAATGCATTTTTATGGAGGAAGTAGTAAATTTAGCCCATGGTAGCCATAAATACGGTTTTCCAGGTATAAAGCTCAGTGGTAAAGAATTCACCTGCAGTGCAGGAGACACAGGAAACTTGGGTTCAATCCCTGGTCAGGAAGACCCCCTGGAGAAGGAAATGGCAACCCACCCCAGGATTCTTGCCTGGGAAATCCCATGGACAGAGGAGCCTGGCGGGCTACCGTCCATGGGGTTGCAAAGAGTCGGACACAAATAAATGAGTGAGCGCTCACTCACGCACACAGCCATAAGTACACGTGGGTGGGCGAATAAATGATATTTATTGAGCCACTAGTATTTGCTAGACAAAGCTGAATTGAAAAATAGACAAAGCTATTTTTTTCCCTAAGCTCCACACTCAGCATATTTTAAAATATAAAAAAATTAATCCCCACAACAATTTTGTCGAGTTTGGAGCTGAGTTAATAGATTGTCCCGTTGGTATTTTTATTCACTGAACATTCATTGACTGCTTATTCCACTGTAGTACCAAGTTCTGGGGAATATAGTGTGGATAAGATGTTTATCTCTCTTGGAATGAAGAACTAGTGAGGGAAAGTGAATTTTAAAGAAGATAACCACCCTGTGTGATAAGTACATTTAAAGGGGAAGTGAAGAATCAAGGGATCACAGACAAGAGCCGGAAAAGCAGACTCAGGGACTCGGGAAGATCTCCCGGGGATGGAACCGTCCACGTGAGAGCAAGGCAGGCGCAGGAGTCGGTGGGAGGAGCCACGCCTGAAGAGCCGAGCGCACGGGAAGCGTCTGCAGATGCAGAGATGCTGCGCGTGCGGGCATCCCAGGTGCTGAGTCACGGCTGACTTTTGTCAGCTCATGGGCTGTAGCCCAGCAGGCTCTCCTGTCCATGGGATTGCCCAGGTAAGAATACCAGAGTGGGTTGCTATTTCCTCCTCTGGGGGATCTTCCAGACCCGGAGATCGATTCCAAGTACCCTGTATCTCCTGCATTGGTGCGCGGATTCCTCACCACGGCGCCAGCTGGGAAGCCTGCAGGGATGCTGTAGGCCGTTGAAAATGATGTGTTGTAAAAATGTAGGTAATGAGGACAGAGTGATGGGCCGCATCCTAGGGCTTGACATAGTGGAGCTGGAGCACAAATCCAGTATTTTAGGCTCAAGAATCCTGCTCTTAGCATTTTCCTGTTCTTTATATATATTCAGCAACTTACTGGGGGAGGAGATAGCAGGGACTTGAAGGGCGGGATCAAAAAGGACCTTTGAGACTGAAGCTCCTAAAGGAAGAAAGGACTAGAGCTAATTCCAGAGGTACCCAGACAAGACAAGCATAGGTAGGGACCTGCATCGGGTGGACTTTGATGGCAGGGGTTGTTTTGAGTAGGACGAAGACANACAAGAGCCGGAAAAGTAGACTCAGGGACTCGGGAAGAACTCCCGGGGATGGAACCGTCCACGCGAGAGCAAGGCAGGCGCAGGAGTCAGTAGGAGGAGCCACGCCGGAAGAGCCGAGTGCACGGGAAGCGTCTGAGGATGCAGAGATGCTGCGCGTGCGGGCATCCCAGGTGCTGAGTCACGGCTGACTTTTGCGAGCTCATGGGCTGTAGCCCAGCAGGCTCTCCTGTCCATGGGATTGTCCAGGTAAGAACACCAGAGTAGGTTGCTATTTCCTCCTCTGGGGGAATCTTCCAAGATCCAGAGATCGATTCCAAGTACCCTGTATCTCCTGCATTGGTGCGCGGATTCCTCACCATGGCGCCAGCTGGGAAGCCTACAGGGATGCTGTAGGCCGTTGAAAATGATGTGTTGTAATAAAATGTAGGTAATGAGGACAGAGTGATGGGCCGCATCCTAGGGCTTGACATAGTGGAACTGGAGCACAAACCCAGTATTTTAGGCTCAAGAATCCTGCTCTTAGCATTTTCCTGTTCTTTATATATATTCAGCAACTTACTGGGGGAGGAGATAGCAGGGACTTGAAGGGCGGGATCAAAAAGGACCTTTGAGACTGAAGCTCCTAAAGGAAGAAAGGACTAGAGCTAATTCCAGAGGTACCCAGACAAGACAAGCGTAGATGGGGGACCTGCATCTGGTGGACTTTGATGGCAGGGGTTGTTTTGAGTAGGACGAAGACAAAGGCATGGAAAGGACAGAGGGGTGCAACCCAAAAGAAAAATTTCAAAATTTTAGGGTTATCTGGAGATCATGTTGAAGTGGCTAGAGAAACTCCTGGGAGTGGTTTTCTTCTCTCAAACTGTCTGGTAGCTAAAGGCCATTTTTTGACTGAGTTATTTATTTTTTTAATATTGAGCTGGATGAGCTCTTTGAATATTTTGGAAATGAAGCCCTTTCTAGTCACATCATTTGCAAGATATTTTTCCCTCATTCCTTAGATTGTCTTCAAAGGGAACTTTTATATTTCTGTGGATCTAAGAGAAGGCTCTAGGAAAAACAGTAGCAACAATCCATGGCCTTTCTGTGCATGGGTTAAGAAAATAAGACGTGGAGGTCCGTGCAGAAGTCCTAGCTTTTCTTTGTACATGGAAGATGCAGTTATCTCTCATGAATAAAATTGGAAACTTTCAGAAGAGAGATACTTAGAGCAGGAACCAAATGATATGCTAGGAACTCAGCAGAAGATGTAGAAAATATCACAAAATCTAGCTTTCTCAACCAAAATTCCTCTCTGGAGGTGCACTTTTTCAGTTGACTAGGATAAATCCCAGGGATGAGGGAAAGCACCAGAGAGGACCTGTATTAGGATATGGCTTTGTTTTAATCCCCGACACCTAGTGATCCATGTTGGAACAAAATGAAGAATGGAGGTATGGGCAAGTGGATGAATAAACGGTGGGTGCATGGATGGATGAGTCGATGAATGAAGAAGCTCACTCCAGGCAAGGGCTTACATATGGTTCCAGTCAAGTAGGAGTTGGAGACTGACTTTTTGAAGGTGACAAGATGACCCATGGGGACTATTGAGAGTTTGTNTGAAGAATGGAGGTATGGGCAAGTGGATGAATAAACGGTGGGTGCATGGATGGATGAGTCGATGAATGAAGAAGCTCACTCCAGGCAAGGGCTTACATATGGTTCCAGTCAAGTAGGAGTTGGAGACTGACTTTTTGAAGGTGACAAGATGACCCATGGGGACTATTGAGAGTTTGTTAGGGAAGAAAGCTGTGAACAGCTGACTGTCATAGAGGCTACCTTCTTTAATTGAATCCCCAATTTTAGAGTTTGTCAGAGGAAAGTAGCTGAAAGAAAAAGTCCCTTGACTTTGATCTGGAAGATTTCAGCACTCCTGACAGCCCATCTCATTTCAAATGTCAATGTAATGCAGACATCTGTTTTTAAGAGAGGTGAAAACTGCGCCTGCTTCTGCAGTTGGCAGCAAGTGCGCTGCCTTTTAATGACACAATAAGTGTGCACTTTTATATTTGGATGATCATTTCTGTGTTGCTTTTGATCTCTGCATTTTTTTCTCACTGGAATGAAGTTTCTAAGTTGTTAATGAAGGCCGAGACGAATATTTTGGTGCTTTTCTCCAGATCTTCGTTTGGAAAAACTTTCACCTTTTATTTATCTCTTTTCCCTCTGTGACAAGAAAAAGAGATGAGTCAGTTCAGCCAGTGGACTCACAGAATGCCAGAGAATTAACAGGGATACGTGACTTGCAAGGCAACATTTTAATTTTAGATACAGGATTTATTCAAATTCTATTTAAAGTAGAAAGACCAAGACTTCAAGGTGGTGTCTCCTTGACTTGTAGCCTTTTATGGTTTCCATGATAGCCCTCCTTGCAGCAGTGAATGGGTCAGGTGCCACTTTAGGAGGATTTTCAAGTCATCCATGAGCATTTCAACTCAGCTATAAAAATAAATAGAAAACGTCAAACCGAATTTGCTGTCTTAACAAATGCAGACCCTGCTGCCCAAGGATCAGTGGCTTCCCTTGTTTCTGGAAAACCTTCTAACCTCCTGAGAGGAGGGAAGGGGGCTTTGCACACCCTTGGTCCCCAAAGCGTGTGGTCTAATCTGACTTATGCTCGTTTTTGTCAGGGGGTAGGTTAAGTGCTTATATTAATCTGAAGTTTTCCTGTAGGACATAGAGTGTAAGAAATAGCATAGCCATGCATTAAGGTAGTTCTTTTTCATTTTTTCCCCCACAAATCTCTCACATATGTATCTACTTTGATATCAACAAATCTCTCACCTATGAATCTACTTTGATATCAATAATCCATGTGAGAGAGGTGTGGAAAATAACCAGCCTCATTCAAGAGATAAGACAAGCAAAATATTTTTATGTTATGTGATAGTTCAGACATCCTCTCATATATGTAACTTTACGATATGCAACTTTAAATGTACACAACCTTATGATAGGCAGTAAAGCTGAGAAAAGTGGATGTCCAGTATAAACNCAGCAGCAGCAGCAAGCAAGGATAATAGGGTAAAATCCTTTCTTCTAGCAGAGTCAGTGAAAATCATCAGCTTGTGAGAAAAATTTGTGGGCGTTTGTCCCTAGGGACAGGATCCCCGAAGCTTTCTAATCCCAGGGAGCTCGTCCTGTGGCTGCGCCCCGGAGCGAGAGGTCTTTGCTGTCGCCTTAGAATGCTGATAGGGCCCTGGGACGGTGGGTGTGCTCTCTGTCTGCACGGCTCCACTGGCCATCTCTTGGTAGACCTGTCTCTTAAGCACTTGACGTTTGGCTAGTACAACTGAGGAACTGCTGTTTAGATTTAATTAATGAAAATTTGTACTTAATCACCACATGTGCCCGGTTGCTGTAATACGGGATGGTGGAGCTTCAGAGGAAATGACCAGGAGCCGAGGGTCAAATCTAGTCTTTTACTTAATAAGCAGAGAAGCCCAGCGATAAAATTGTGTTTTTTCTCCTTATTTTTTGAAGCATGGTGGGCTTTGAAACATAGGTTGTCCTATGCTCACCTCTCAGTGAAAAACTAGAATTCTTCACAGTTGTAGTAGTTCATTGAATATCAGAAGGGGTGAGTGAGGGAGACCCCATTTCTTATATAGGCAACAAAATTTAGGAGAATAATCGTGAGTAAAAATTCTTGGAAAGTAGAGACCTTATCTTAGTTTCAACTGTAACTCCTGCAAATACTCATGTGTCAGACAATAGCTATTATTAATGCAATAACAAGTACTTATTGTTATCTAGCTTATTACACATAACTGATTTAGTTCCTACAACCACTCTGCAAGTATTAGTAGAAACACAAATTGTCTTTACATCACACAGCAAGCTCCCAGACCACTGAATAGTTGTGCCATGCTGCTGCTGCTGCTACGTCGCTTCAGTCATGTCCGACTCTGTGCGACCCCATAGACGGCAGCCCACCAGGCTTCCCCGTCCCTGGGATTCTCCAGGCAAGAACACTGGAGCGGGTAGTTGTGCCATATGATGGTGCAAATACACTGTTTCACCTCCTGGCCTCCTCTTTTGTAGCAGCACATCAGCTTTTCTTGTTAAGGTTTGTAAAGTTCCTGGTAAGCTCTAATTTCTTACATAAGTCAAGGCCATCCGATGGCACAACTCTGGGGTGAGGAACACTCACACAGCAGTGACCTGCATGAACAGTGCCTCCTGGGGTGGTGCAGAGCTGTCCAAAAAGCTTAGCTAGAAAAATTTTCCCCTTCTTCACGCTATGGTCAGATTGGTGCATGCCCAAATGAAGGTATCATGCCTTATAAGGAACTGCTTTCTGAGGAGTTCCCCAGGATCCCAACAGGCTATCTGGGAGTTGATCCACCGTCAGTGGAGATATTTATGATACCATTTAGGTCACGCTTTACTCCATCACCCTCTGACGTCACAGTAGGGAGGTCCCATGGATGTGCCAGTGCTACCTTAAGACCACTACCACCACGTTACTAAATAGTGACTCTCTGAGGATCTAATCCTTAGTTGTAAATGAGCTGAAAAAGAGTTGTAAACACTCTTTTTCATAGAGTTGCCATGAGTAACCTGGCAATGAGACTGAGTAACTATAAGGCAGAAATAATTAGCAGCTATTATTTTTACTATAAATGGCATTTTTCAGTAGGTATATGGTGGCATAAGGATCTTAAGAGGGAAAATGAGATAAACATAAGTAACTGCTATACAAGAGGACAGGTACACCCGCTAGGTATTCAAAGCAGGAAAGAGCTTATTTCCAATGAATTATCAGAAAGAGTTCCTCAGAAAGCAATGATAAGCATAAGCCTTTTAAGTGCTTTTTTTTTTTCCTTCTGTGAAATAAATAAAGAAGCCAGATGTGAGTCACGCACTTTATCTTGGCGACTGGAAATTCAAGCCGTCCCCGCCTTCTAGGCTTTCTGCCTGAAAGTCCTGCCCGTGGAGCCCTTTCTGCACTCTTTGCTCTTTCAGACCGCCCACGAGCGAAGCGCTCTTGCTGAATGCCTCCTGCGTGAGTGGCTTCCATTTCCCGACTGATTCTTTGTGGTTTTGGAGAGTGAAGCTTGGGGAGGCCAACACCTGTGTTCTGCCGACGAGCCCAGGTGGCCCAGGATCTCTCTCCAGCTTTCAGAAGTCTTCACAGGGGGTTTTGGAGTTATGGATCACCGCTCCTAAAGTGTGTTATGTTGGGCTAGCAAGCAATTTTTATCACTTTTGTTTTTTAACTCCTCCAGCATCCTGAAGTCAGTTTCCTACACTCAGACCGAAACCATCTACACACTCTGTGCCTGGGTCGTGCTTCCTTGGGGCCAGAATATTTACCATCTTGTAAGTGTTGTTTATTAAGTACCACTAATGTATTCAATAGAAAAATAGCAACTATTTATAGTCGTACCAAACAAAACCCAGCANTGTGTTATGTTGGGCTAGCAAGCAATTTTTATCACTTTTGTTTTTTAACTCCTCCAGCATCCTGAAGTCAGTTTCCTACACTCAGACCGAAACCATCTACACACTCTGTGCCTGAGTCGTGCTTCCTTGGGGCCAGAATATTTACCATCTTGTAAGTGTTGTTTATTAAGTACCACTAATGTATTCAATAGAAAAATAGCAACTATTTATAGTCGTACCAAACAAAACCCAGCAGTGTTTCCATCCCCAAAGCATAGAATAGCTCTTCAGCGTTCCTGCCTCAACACACCATAGGGTCAACATGACANATTTCCCAGGAGCCCCGCGGGATCACTTCCTGGCCAGACCTCCTTTGCCACTCCCATCCCACCTCTCCTGTCCCGATCCTCCTCCAGACTTGACCTTTCCGTAGTTTCAAAATTTCCTTCGATGAACCTATATTTCATAGTTAGAAATACCTGGGTAGATTTGTGAAATAACAAAAGGAAATCTAGACATATTTAGGCAATAATAAAGGAAATCTTTTATATAAATTTTTTTCTTCCTTTTCTGTGGACTGTTGTCAAATTTGACAGCCAGGCTTTATATGATTATCTGCTGCTTTATAAAAAGAACCATTAATCGATCCATTACATTTCCCCTACTGTCACTGATATTCTGGGCAATTAGGAATTACATCCATATCTATACATTTAAATTATTTTACAGCAACAAAGTGGATATGTGAAATAGCATTTTTCCAATTGTGGTCAACAAAGTGTTTTAAAAGAAACAGAAAATTTCCAGCCCTTTGGTTTGAGTAGGTGCTCAGCTGCCAAGAGCCTGGACACCTCCCCTCACCCCACACACTTTTTTTGTTTGTTTTCTATAATTGTTTGGAAATAGTTTCATAATTTGGAAGAATGCTTTCTCNATTTTACAGCAACAAAGTGGATATGTGAAATAGCATTTTTCCAATTGTGGTCAACAAAGTGTTTTAAAAGAAACAGAAAATTTCCAGCCCTTTGGTTTGAGTAGGTGCTCAGCTGCCAAGAGCCTGGACACCTCCCCTCACCCCACACACTTTTTTTGTTTGTTTTCTATAATTGTTTGGAAATAGTTTCATAATTTGGAAGAATGCTTTCTCATCTTAAGTGATGCTAATTGCAGGCACGCATTCAGTTTTTATTTGAAGACTGAATTTAATATTATCAAACTAAAAACAGTTTTTTTCTGGTGTTGCCGTCTCAATTTGGAGACCAAAAGGTATGTTGTTGCTTATTTATTTAATATAGAAAAAATTTCCAATGTCTTGGAGATTGCAATGCATTTTATTTTTAAAATAGAAATTGGAGGCTGTGTCTGCTGATTTCCAAGATTTTCTGTTGCAGTAGTGTAACTGGGAAGGGTCAGTTTTGACTCCATACTGGATCTGTTTCTGTGACATTAATTGTCATTTTTCTGTTGTTGCTGCTGCTTTTGTTATTAGCATACATAATGGCCTGCATCTGGAACCCTGGTGGGTTCCCTCTGCCTAGCCTTTAAGCTGCAGTGTGTTTATTTAGCTCACAGGGAGATAATCTGATCCTGCCCACTGTGTGAAGGACAGTCAGGAAATGAAGCTAACATATACCCCTGCCTGGGGCTTGCCATTCTAGGAGATATTTGCCAGAATTAAGTGGTCTTTACTTTGTTTCCTCACCTCCCCCATCTCTGATCCATAAAGGAACCTGTCATCCAGGCCCCAGTAAGATGGTTATTTTGCAATGTTAGTCTGCCATCTTCTCGGTCAGCTAGCTCTGTGAATAAAGTCGTATGCCTGGCCTCAGCACCTCATCTCTTGGATTTATTGGCCTGTTGTAGGTGAGCAGAGAGAGCTTGGACTCGGTAACAGTGGCTTTAGACATATTACCTATGGGGATGAAGTAAATATGAAAATACGGCTGGGAGAGGAAACTGCCACACAAACTCTCAGGCACATGCTTTAGAGGGAAGCTGGAAGCTGGGATAATTCAAAATAACCCCAAATCTTACTTGCAGACTGAACCGTGATAGGGAGAGTCAGGCAGTGAGATTGTAAGCTCTCCTAGAAAATAAATGATAAAACTTGGAATATTCAACCTAGTTGTTTTGAAACACAAAGCCCAAACCTCAGGGTCTTGACACAATAAAGCTTCGTTCTCAGTCAAATTACAGACCAATTTAATTTGATGGGATGGTCTACCATCCAGTTATTCAGAATCCTTTGACCTCAAGGGCCAGATGAAGTTGGTGTGTTCTTAGTGAAGAGCTATCAGGGACAACCATCAGACTGTGCATCTAAAGAGATGTCATTGTGTATATATACCACAGTTTTCTTATCCATTCATCTGCTGATGGACATCTAGGTTGCTTCCATGTCCTGGCTATTATAAACTACTGGATGCTTGGGGCTGGTGCATTGGGATGACCCAGGGGGATGGTATGGGGAGGGAGGTGGGAGGGGGGTTTAGGATGGGGAACACACGTACACCCATGGC
>SJYS01017322.1:114749-134942 GCA_006410695.1 Philantomba maxwellii | reverse complement strand
ATGTGTTGACTTTATATCCTTTAAACTCACTGAACTCTTTTATTCTGAGTTAATTATTTTACATAAAATTAAAAACACTTTTAGCAGATTCTCTAGAATTTTCTATTAATACAGTGTATTATATCAGTTGATTTTTGGATATTGAACCAATTTTGCATCCTGGGGACAAATCATTCTTGGTCATGGCTTATCATAATCATTTTGAAATGTTTCTAGGTTTGACTTACAGTATTTTGTCGATGATTTTTGAATCTATGTTCATGAAACATATTGACCTGTTTCTCTGTGGGGGGCTGTCTGGAGCCTGGAAACAAGCCCCACTGAGCTGAGGTGGAAGAAAGCCTCCCTCCCCCGAGTGCAAGCACTCAGGCTAAAGTGAAGAAACCTGGAGATCCCAGAGTTGCGGATAGAAAGAAACCAGGTGGGAGGGTGACCTGCTCCAGAAGTGACCGGGGGCGCTGGTGCTCCTCTGTGGACTACTGTGAAGTTATTTATAAGCTCTCCTTCCTTGCCAGGGGAGGGCTAAGTTCTTGCTTCCAGGACAGGGATAGAGAAGTCTGGGGTTGACTAGATTGTTATGAAAAGCAGGTGCTGGGTAAGAAGGAGGCTGCTGGTAACATCCAGGCACGCTTTACCCACCTGTCTCCTACTATGGAACAAACACAGGCTTTCTTTAATGCATCAAGTGCTCCATGCTCCAGGAGGGCGCCTGGCCCTCTTGATTTGCCCTGGAAGTTCCCAGGATGTGGGACTTTCAGTGCTAAATCTGGGAGTGAAAGTGTTAGTTAGCTGTCCAGTCGCGTCTGACTCTGCAACCCCATGGACTGTAGCCCACCAGGCTCCCCTGTCCGTGGGATTCTCCAGGCCAGAACACTGGAGCTGGTTGCTGTTCCCTTCTCCAGGGAATCTTCCTGACCCACGGTTCAAGCTCAGGTTTCCTGCATTGCAAGGAGATTGTTTATCATTTGCACTCCCCAGGAAGTACTGGGAGAGAAAACTGGAGATCCAAGAGTCGCGGACAGAAGCAAATCAGGAGCAGGGTGATCTAGTCAAAAAGTGACCGGAGGAGCTGATGCTCGTCTGTGGAATCCTCCAAAGTTATTTATAAAAACTGGGAGAGACCTCGGCAAACTGGGACACCTTTGTCTCCCTACTTCAAAGTGACCTGCTTCTGCCAGTGGGGTCTGGGAATTTGCGTAACATTTTCACAATTCTCTGCAGAAATATTACCATTTTTATTTCGGCTATAATAAAGTGAAACGTAAGATTTTCTTTCTTGCGTCTGAGAGTGTCTCTTACGATAGGACATTGCTTAGACATTTCCGTGCCTGGCGTGCTGGCTGTCTGGCATTGAGCAGCACTGCACCAGCTGTCAGGTTCTAACAAGTAAAAAGCGAACTGAACGAAAACCAAGTGAAGGTCAGATGCCTTCCCTGAAGATTATTTCAGTAAGGATTTCCCAGTTCTTCCATTAGAGAAGAGAGCTGACAATATTATGTGGCAGCCTGGATGGGAGGAGAGTTTGGGGAAGAACGGATGCCTGTGTGTGTATGGCTGAGTCCCTTTGCTGTCCACCTGAAACTATCGCAACGTTGTTAATCTGCTGTATGCCGATATAAAAGAAAAAGTTAAAAGAAAAGCAGGCTGACAAAATGAAAATGCAGCAAAGCAGAAAGTAACGGAACTCAAGATTTTGTCTCTACCATAGCAGCTGGCAGCAACTTTAGGCTGTGACTTCTGGATTAGCTTCAGCCAAACAACATCATTTATGTTAAATTACTGTTGCTAATTAGTTACACTGGTTTAGTAACTTTTTGAGTTTCAATTTTGTCTTGTTATTGAATGAAATCAATAGTTATAAATATTATAGTTTCTACTAACGTTTTTCTGTATATGCAAGTAACATTATAATAAAGTCAATACTGGCTCTATAAAAAAAAAATGTGGGACTTTCCTGGCTGGCCTGTGGTTGAGAGTCCACGTTCCAGTGCAGGGGACGTGGGTTCAGCCCCTGGCCCAGGAAGGTTCCGTACGCCCCAGGGCGCCTGAGCGGGTACGCCACAGCTGCTGGGCTTGCGCTGCACGGTCTGTGCGCTACCATCTCTTGGACGACAAGAGACGCCCCTGCCACGAGCAGCCCCTGCTTGCTGCAGGTGGAGAACCCTGCACGCAGCTGCAGGCACCCAGTCCACCCGGCCAAACATTAGTTAATTTAGTTAAGGAAAGAAATATGTGTAAACTCCCAAGGGCTTCCTCATTTACTGCAGATGCATTGTGATTCATAAAACTCTGGACTCTATGGAGGGAGCTGGAGAGGGTTAGATTGGAAGTGGGAAGAGATAAACAGAGAGAGGGTGGTTAGTATGTTTAAGGAGCCGATAAACTCCCTAAGGCTAACTTCATGTCTGGTGACATTTTTTATTGTACCCTTTACAATCTACAGCTTCTTAAAATCTCTGCAGATCTCTAAGTCTTGACTCCCATGATTTTAGTTGTAGTTTTTCCAGGGAAATTTTAACACTTTGGTGGAAGTCATTTTGGTGGGTAATTTGGAAAGCAGGCATAGGTGCGATAAGGACATTCTGAATGTGCCTTGCACTGAGAGCTGCAGGAATGTCCCTATATGATTGATCCCTGTACACACACTTTGTTCCAGACGCTTCTGGGCATTGCTTTGTGTGCCCCCAATGTCTAGGAGGAGGCTGCTGCTCGTTTCGTCTTATAGAAGAGAAAGCAGAGGCCCAGGACAGTATACTGGCGCAGCAGGATGTGTAACGAGTGAGTAATGGATCCTGGATCTATACTCAGGTACTCTGATTACAGAGTGCACATCCTGAAACATGCTGAGAACTGTGATTAGCAATAACATGATCCGCAATCTATAATAGAGAAGAAATTTGAGATTCTAGTTAAAGGCACGGAAATAAGTGGTTAACAGTCAACCAATACCAATTATTTATAATCAGTAGACCTTTGGTGCTAATATTAATATTAATTACGTATCCAACATTGAAAGGGACTAAAAAATTACACTGTCCCTGGAAACCTCGTTTGATCTCACATTTATAATGTTAATTGCATATTATGACTGGTTCTGATAAACTAGAACTTATTGGCATTCTCGAGCGTAAATCAAGTATGTTAAAAAAAAAAAAGATTTCCTCATTGACTCAGGTCTCAAAAAAGTTAGATGGCAGTATTGTGAACTGTTTGGGATGTTGTGTAACACATGGCTCCTTTCTAAAGGTGAAGGTTCTAGGGGAATACTTTATGTCCTATTAGAATTTATCTTTCTAGAAGAAAATATTTTATAATTTATAGGCTTAGGTTATACAAGAACTGGAATTTCTGAAAAAGGCAAAGTTGTTATGCCATTGGTAAGGGTTCTGTTATCAGAGATAATTGAGAAAAAGTGACCAAAAATATCTGCTCCTAATAACTGAAAATATTTAATATTCTTTTAAAAGTCAACAACTGCACAGGAATGATCAAATTGTTTCTGAGTTCATTTATATCTGAACTTATATAGATCAAAGAAATATCTCTTCAGTGAATAGTAATGGGCGGCTTCTGTTTTGGTTTTTAAGGTAAAAGCAGGAGAATTGTAAATGGATCGCTTAAATGAAAAGACCAAGGACAGATCTTATTTCAGATGTATTAGATATAACGGCTTAATCAATGTCATCAAGATTACATTTCTTTCTCCACTTTACGTGAAGAAATTTGGAAGGAAATGGAAATTAGAACATAATCAATTTCTTCACATATTTGAAGAGCAGCAGTGCAAAAGATTAGTTTGTATGATTTCAGAAGATAAGAGGGATATCGTATGAAGCTTGAAGGAGACAAATTTCAGGAAAAATTTAATTTCTGAAAGTACAATTCTCTACCTCACCTGTGTTCTCTGTGGCTGGAGGTAGTCAAGTAAAATCTCCACGATGATGTGTTGAAGGACTTCATCAGGAATCGAGCATTTATGGGAAGTTTCAGGAGAATGTAGTTAACGCCCTTAACTTTCATGTTTTTTGACATTTCATTCAATTAAACATTTTCAAAATACAGAAAAAAATGCATTTTTTATTTTGCAAACTTTACATTCAGCGGGTTTGGTTTCATGTTCAGACAGGATTTCCATGAGTCAAAGAGCGGTGCCATCATTTCAAGAACTGCATCATCTTTGTGGATAAGGAGACGTATCTTTACAGGTGAGAGAGAAGCAGCAGCGCCTGCCTGGTGGTGGCGGGAAGGTTGTACGAACGGTTCTGACTCTCTTGGTTCTTGTCACCGACTCAGGTTGAATCGCTAGCGTCTATAGTGCACAGCTCTGGTTGGCCAGCCTGGGTCTTATGCTCCCCTTTGTGACGGGAGATGAGCCATGTGATTGACAAAACACCCTAGAACAGGATGGCCACGTGCCTGAGTTGTGTCCAAAGGGGTTAGACCCTTGAAAAACAAAAAAAGCTGTATTTTTTATTGGAGTGAAGCTGATTAGCAATGTTGTGATAGTTTCAGCTAAACGGCAAGGGACTCAGCCATGCACATACACGTGTCCACTCTCCCCCAAACTCCCGTCCCAGCCAGGCTCTCCCTGACAGCTGCACACCCTTTCTCTAAGTCTGTGAGTCTGTCTCTGTCTGCAGATGAGCTCATCTGTACCAGCCCTTTCTGGGCTCCGCGTATAGCGAGTGCGGGCTCTGTCGTGCCCAGGCGCTGCCACTCTGGCGCCTGTAGCCATCGATTGCCTCTGTCCTGGGATTTCCCAGGCGAGAACGCTGCAGAGGGTTGCTATTTCCGACTCCAGGAGGTCTTCCCGACTCGGGTTGAACCCGCACCTCCTGCGTTTCTTGTATTGCCGGTAGATTACTGCTGAGCCATCAGGGAAGCCCACATAGAAGGGATGTCATGTGATATGTCTCCTTCTCTGTCTGACTTACTTCACTCAGTATGACACTCTCTAGGTCCACTGATGTTGCTCCAGATGACATTATTTCATTCTTTATAATGACTGAGTCATGTCCCATTGTGTACATGAACCACATCGTCTTTACCCATTTCTCTGTTGATGGACATTCAGGTTGCTTCCATGACTTGGCTTTGGTAAACAGTGCTGCAGTGAACGCTTGGGTGCGTGTATCCTTTTGGAAAATGTTTTTCTCCTGATATATGCCCAGGAGTNTGGAAGGACTGATGCTGAATTTGAAGCTCTAATACTTTGGCAACTTGATATGAAGAACTGACTAATTTGAAAAGACCCTGATGCTGGAAAAGATTAAAGACAGGAGGAGAAGGGGATGACAGAGGATGAGATGGTTGAATGGCATCACCAGCTCCGTGGACATGAGTTTGAGTAAACTCCAGGAGTTGGTGATGGACAGGGAGGCCTGGCATGCTGCAGTCCATGGGGTCACAAAGATTCAGACATGACTGTGTGACTGAATTGAACTGAACTGAAGACTTGGAGACAGACTTGGATTTAAATGCTAATCTCAAGGTCCAGGCCAGTGTTTTTTTTCCACTGCTCTGATATACATAAGATGCATTAGGAAAATATAATAAACATGGTTGGAAAAAAATTTCATCCATACTTACAGCCCATATCAATTATAAGATGTGTTTCATTTCTAGATATGTAAAAAATATTCAGAATCAAGAAAACATTAGTGTAATATACTATAAGATATTAAGAATTTAACAAATGAATCACTCCTGTTTGTTGAACTCTGCTATCTTCAAGGTGTAAAGGGGGAAATCTTTGGTGTAGAGAAGATTATACACAAAGTGTGAGACATAATCCCTACTCTCAAGGAAATCAGTGTTTTATCTGGAGAGAGATCTGAAAAATAGCACGCATATGGGACCGCACAGTCAGAACCTAAGGACAGGCACAGGAGATAAACGCTGAGGAGTCTCATCCATTCTCATAGTTTCAAATACCATCTTGAGGGAGAGGATTCTTTGATTTCTGTTTCCAGCCTTGGCCAGCTCCAGTTTCATGTTTTCCATATGTTCAACTACTTCCTAGACATTTTCAGCTGACATCCTCAGGTTGGCTTAAATGACGCATCATCTTCCCCAGCCACCTTGCTTCTGCTTCTGTGTTTCTCATCTTTGAAAGGCAGTGATTTCCCAGCTGCTGCAGCTGGAAATCTCAAAGTCATCTGAGGATGTGTGCTCACCTTCACGCTCCACTGTAGCCACAGCTAGTTATCACAGAGCCCTGCTGGATCTTGCTCCAGCATCGGTGTAAAACCCTGAGAGCCATTTTATTTCAGACTCCATTAGTGGCTCAGGCTCCCAACATCTTTTGTTTTTGTTATAGCAAGAGGCCCATGTTTCATAATATCACATTTTCTCTCAGACTATGGCTTGCCTTTTCATTTCTTACAATATCTTTGAAGGGCAGAGTTTTCAATTCTAATGAAATCCAAGCGATCAGTTTCTTTCATGCTGCCTGCTTTTTGTGTCATATCCAAAAAACAGTTACTTAACTCACAGCCATGAGGATTCTCCTCTATTTGTTTTCTTGCAGGAGTTTTACAGTTTTTACATTAAGGTTAACGATCTATTTCAAGTTATTTTTTGTGTACATGTGAGGAAAATTTCTTTAGGTTTATTAATTTATTTAACTTGTGACATAATGGAGACATAGCATGATTTAACATTACATAGTTTCATGTATACAGCATGTTATTGATTATGCTGTATGTGATATTGTGTGTAAATGTGTGTATTGATTACATATGTGTGTATTGATTATGCTATTATATATATATGTATATGTATGGTGAAATGACCACCACAAGTAGTTAACATTCATTACCACACAGTTATAATTTTTTTTCTGTTATAATGAGAACTTTTAAGATCTCTCTTAGCAGCTTTCAAATATACAATTCAGTATAATCAACTATAGTCAACATGCTGTACATCTCATCCCTCGGAGTTATTTATTCTATAACTGGAAACGTGTGCCTCTCGGCCACCGTCACCCATTGCATCCACCCTACATTCTCCGCCGCCGCTGGTGGCAACAGTGCTTAGTTGCTCTGTCCTGTCCAACTCTTTGTGATCCCAAGGACTATAACCCTCCAGGTCCTCTGTCTATGGGATTCTCCAGGCAAGGATACTGGAGTGGGTAGTCATTCCCTTCTCCAGGGGATCTTCCTGACTTGGGGATCAAACCCACGTCTACTGCATTGCAGTCAGCTTCTTTAGAGTCTGACTCAGAAGGGAAAACCTTCTCTACCTCTAGCAACCACCAATCTATTGTATCTAGGAGTCTGAACTTTGGTTTTTTGATATATATAAATGATACCATATTACATTTGTCTTCCTCTGTCTAACATATTCACTTAGCATAATGCCCTCAAGGCCCATTCATGTTGCTGCAAATGACAAGCTTTCCTTTTTGGTGTCTGAGTAATATTCCATTGAACATACATACCACTTTTTCTTTACCCATTCATCTACTGACGGGACATGTAGGTTGCTTCCACGTCTTCGCACAAAAGCCAAATGATGCTGCATTGGACATATGTGTGCATGTATCTTTCTGAGCTAGTGTTTTCATTTTCTTTGGATAAATACCCAGAAATGGACTTGTTATATCGTTAGTTCTTTTTGTAAAATGTTTGAGGAACCTCCATATTGTCTTCCATAGTGGCCGCACCAGTTTACATTTTTACCAGTAGTGTTCTAGGCTTCCTTTTGCTCCATATCCTTCCCAACTTTGTTATTTGTTGCCTTTTTGATGATAGCCGTTCTGACAGGAGTGAGATGATATCTCATTGATTTTGATTTGCATTTCTTTGATGATTAGTGATGTTGAGCATTTTTTCATGTACCTGTTAGTCATCTGTATGTCTGTTTTGGAAAAATGCCTATTTGGGTCCTCTGTTCATTTCTTAATTGGATTGTTCATGTTTTTTCTTTTCTTTTTTGCTATTGAGTTGTATGAGTTCTTTACATAGCTTGGATTGTTGTTCAGTTGCTAAGTTACATCTGACTCTTTGAAACCCCATGGACTGCACCACGCCAGGCTTCCCTGTCCTTCACTATCCCAGAGTTTGTTCACATTCATGTCCATTGAGTTGGTGATGCCATCCAACCATCTCATCCTCTGACGCTCCCCTTCTCCTCTTGCCTTCAGTCTTTCCCAGCATCAGTGTCTTTTCCAATGAGTCAGTTCTTCGCATCAGATGGCCAAAGTATTGGAGTTTCAGCTTCAGCATCAGTCCTTCCAGTGAATATTCAGGACTGATTCCCTTTAGGATGGACTGGTTGGATCTCCTTGCAGTTCAAGAGACTCTCAAGAGTCTTATCCAGCACTGCAATTCAAAAGCATCATTTCTTCAGCTCTCAGCCTTCTTTAGGGTCCAAGTCTCACATCCATACATGACACTGGAAAAACCGTAGCTTTGACTATAAGGGCCTTTGTTGGCAATGTGATGTCTCTGCTTTTTAACATCTTGTCTAGATTTGTCATTGCTTTTCTTCCAAGGAGCAAGCGTCTTAACCTTTCATGGCTGCAGTCACTGCAGTGATAGTTTGGATATTAATCCCTTATGAAACGCATGATTTGAAAATATATTCCCTGTTCCACAGGTTGCCCTTTCATTTTGTTGGTCATGTCCTTTGCTGTGCAGATAAATTCTTAAGTGATAGTCTTCATCTCAGTTTCCTCCCTGTCAATCTCATTCTATTCCTCTGCCACCCGAGTTATCCTTCTTTAACACAGAATTGCTCATCTGACCTCTACTTAAAGACTGTTCTTAATGGTTTTTAAAGTCTGACTACTGAAAACTGTTGAAGTATGCCTTTGTATTTTTTCTTTCCACCCTTCAAGTGCACTATACTGTACATACTCAATTACAGTAGACACCGGCTAGCCAGGGTCCCTGGCTCCATTCATATATTTGTTAATTTAGTAATTCATATACCAATTGAACAAATATCACATTCTCAGTAGAGAATTTAGGTCCTAGGGATAAATCTGGGAAAACGTAGGGCAGGAGGAGAAGGGGACAATCAAGCATGAGATTGTTGGATGGCATCACTGACTTGATGGACATAAGTTTGAGCAAGCTCCAGGAGTTGGTGATGGACAGGGAACTCTGGCATGCTGCTTTGAGCCTATGGGATCTCAAAGAGTCGGACATGACTGAGCGATTGAACTGAACTGAACTGAGGGATAAAGAACTGAACAGCATAGACAGAGTTTCTTAACTCCAAGACTTCCATTCTGACATGGAAAAATCAACAAAAAGTTTTAAAATAAATAACTATATATCAGTAGGCATACACACGCATGTGCTTTTCTGTGCATGGCATCTATAACCTCAGATACAGTAAAATACTATTGAGACAAATAAAGGAGGTGGTTTATTAAAAAATAAAGGGCTTTATTTAGTGCTGAAATGGCATTTGAGGCATGAGCTAAAGGAAGTGAAGGAGTGAGTCACATGGTACAGAGGAGCATATTCAGGAGACAGGGGAGAGCAGGTGCAGACGCCCCAAGTTCGCTGATCACGTTCTTTGTTGTTTTCAGCCTGCCCGTAAGCCCAAAGAAATATTAGTTTCCATTTCATTTTTTATAGTTTCCTTGTCTTTGCTGAAATCCTGCATTTGTTTATGCACATGGGTCACCTTTTCCACCATATACTTTCCTTTTTTTAATACACTTACTTGGGCCTACCTTGGATCTTCTTTTTTCTAAGTTTATTTATTTTTCGTTGAAGGATAATTGCTTTACAGTATCGTGTTGATTCCCGCCAAACGTCAACATGAATCAGCCACAGATTTACCTACGTCCCTTTCCACTTGACCATCCCTTCTTCTGTTGGCTAGTTCCTGTGTTGGTTGTGGGTCCCATGATCTGACTTCTTTACATGTCTTACAATTTTGTATAATATGCTGCATATCTTGTATAAAGTAGAGGACAAAATATTTTACCTCTGTGAAAGGACACTCCTCTTCTCAGGTTTCCAACATGCTGAGTTAATCTACACTTGATTTGAGTTAGAGCTTTGTTGAAGGTTTGGTTAGAAACAGCTCACCGTTAGCTTCCGTTGCGAGGGTGAATCAGGAATTTTCCTTCAGCAGATTTTAGGATCTGACTCCCAGTGCAGCCCTGGAAATAACGAGGATGGTAGGTTTTGAGGATCTAGTCCTGCTTCCAACTTTTGCCTTTCAGGAAGTCTCTCTGTCCTGATGATCTGCCCCGTGCCTTCTGTGGGGTGGCTCTGTACCTTGGACAAATGTGTCTTAGCAGTTTCCTGCCTCAATCCCAGCCTTCGACAGCCGTTTTTTGACCCTCGTGATGTCCCGCTGTGCTCGAGGAGATTTCCCTCAACTTTCCTGCCAAGCCAAGGCTTCAGAAGGCATTTCCTCACCTTGCACTTGTAGAAGGCCCTGTGCACCCCAGGGGCGTCGCTCAGAAATTCTGCCCTTGACCTTGGCATTCTACCCCTGCGCACTTCGTGACGAACGGGCTGATGGAGGAGATGGGCTCTGTCGCGGGCTTCCGGTGCTCCGGGCCGTCGCGGGCTTCCGGATCCCGGGCTTCCGGATCGTCGCAGGCTTCCGGTTTCCCGGGCCTCCGCGGGCTTCCGGTGCCCCGGCCCGTCGTGTTCATCCGCGCGAGGCCCTGACAGGCTCCAGCCGCGTCTCCTCCTCACGGTGAGGGTGGGTTTCTTCTCCCGCTGCTTTTCTGGGGACGAAAGCAGAGGCGCTCTTCTCGCCTCAGAAAAGGTTCCCTCCTCTTTCAGCTTCGTTCGCCTTTCATGCTTTGCATCCCCAGTTCTCTGAAACTCTTCTGTAGGCTTTTTGGCTTGTTCTTGTCAGGGGTGAAGGGATTCTCACTACCCTGTGGTTCTCTCCGTGCTGACTGGAAATGGAGGCCGTGCATCCAAATCTGAGACACAACTGGTGGGGAAAGGCTTCGGGGAATTTTGATTTAATCTAAAAAGAAGCTAGATGAATTATTAATTTTTCATGTTGTAGTTCTACGTCTCCCTAGTGTATGTCGGGTTGTTCTAGGTACTGGAACTAGATGAACAAGATAAATGTGAAACTTATGTGTTTTAGGGGATGATGTGGACAAAAAGAAAATAAACAATTACGCTAAACATTTAGTTTTAGATAATGGCAAGTCCTTTGGGGGAAATGAAGTGGGTAAATGGACATATTAAACTGAGTTTATGCACTATCTTGGGTTTACCAACCTTACCTAACCCTGTGCCCATTCTGGCTGTTTATTTCATTGGGTGGATTGGCCCTAACAACTGCTTACACCGTCTTGGAGTCATAAAGCTGCCACAGTCCCAGTGGCAATCCAAAGAGACCCATCCCTGGCCCTTCCCTACCTGGAGTGGACACGTGAATCCTCCAGCTCGTTCAGCAGCTTCCTGTAAGAGCCACGCCACACAACCTGGAAGTGTGCAGACCTCACACCCGCTAAGGGGGCTATTATTTTAAAAAAGATAAAATAATAAATGTTGATGGAAATGTGGAGAAATTGAAACCCCTGTGCATGGTAGGTAGCAATATAAAATGGCAGCGTTGCAATGGAAAACAGTATGGCAGTTACTCAAAATTAAAACCAGAGTTATCATATGATCCAGCAATTCCACTTCTGGGTAATGTCAAAAGAACTGAAGCGGGATCTTGAAGAGAGATTTTTCCCTCTATGTGTACAGCAGCATTACTCACAATAGCCGAGAGGTGGGAGCAACCCAAAGGTCCATCAATGGAGGAATAAATAAACAAGATGTGGTTATAAATACAGTGGACTGTTACTCAGCATTAACAAGGAACGACGACTCAGTGGACATGAGTCTGAGCACACTCAGGGAGATAGTGACGGACAGAGAATCCTGGCGTGCTGCAGTTCGTGGGGTTGCAAAGAGCTGGACATGACCTAATGACTAAAGAACAACAACAACGATGAAGGAAATCCTCTCGCGGACCGCAGCCGGGAGGAAACCTGAAGCCGGTGCACTCGGTGAGATGAGCGAGACACCACGAGGTAAATACTGGACAACCGCAATCATATGCGGGACCGACAGGAGTCAATTCCTGGAGACAGAAAGTGGAATGTCGCGGCTAGATGGCTGGGGAAGTGGGGTGGGAGTTGTTTTTATTTTTTCATGGGTACAGAGCTTCAGTTTTGCAAGAAGACAAGAGTTCTGGAGATTGGTTACACAAGGTGAGTGTACTTAGCAGTACAGGACTGTATGGCTGAAAATGATGGTGAATTTTATGCCGTGTGTATCTTACCACAGTTAGAACAGAACCTTATAAAGCAGACTTCAAGGAATTGCAGACAGCAGATTGGAAGGCGCGAAAAGATAAATGGCTCCTTCTTTCTTTCTGTGACCCCTACAGTGTCAGACTGTAGCATACTCAATAATTTCATAGTCCTTTTGGAGATGCTGTGAGACCAAGGTTTTTTTTTTTTGGAAGCCATGACCAGCTGAACAACACACACCCCTGAAATATGCTCCCACATCCCTTTTATAATCTTATTTTCTTTGGATTTCAAACTTGTTCCTTCTGCCCAACAATACACTTTAGTATTTAACTCTTTTTTAAAAAATTATTTTTATTTGACTGCACTGGGTCTTAGTTGCAGTATGCGGGATCTAGTTCCCAGGCCAGGGATCGAACCTGGGTCCCCTGCATTGGGAGCCCAGAGACTTAGCCACCGGACCACCAGAGACGTCCCAGTGTTTAACTCTTGAATCAAGTTTTCTTTTCTAGGGAACCCAGGCTCAAGCAGTAAGTTTGTTTTACAGTAGATGGTTTGTTAGGGAAAATGTTTTAGGAGAGATCCCTTTTGAGCTGAAGGTTAAATTAGGAAGTAGCATGCAGAGAGGTTTGCGAAGGGTATTCCAAACAGTGAGTGCAAAGACCCCCACATGGGAACAGCTTAGTGTTTTTCAGGGTTGATGAGAAGGGTAATGTGGTTGGTATGAAGTGAGAAGGAAGGTCAGTGACTGGAGAGGAGGTGCGGAAGGGAGCCCTGTCTGCTAGGGCTTTGGAGGCGTGGGAAGGATTCTGAAATTTATTCCAAATGATAGAAGCCAGTGGAGGGCAGTTAACTCACCTGAGCTACAGCTTTATATAGATTGAAGCCTGGCGTGCTGCAGTCCACGTGGTCGCAAACAGTCGGACACGACTGAACAAATGAACAACAATGGCTGTAAAGAATCTTTTTGTCTATAATTAAAAGAACAAACAACGAGACACATGTTAGTAGTAAGGATGTGGAGAAACTGGTACCCTTGCAGGTTGTTGGTGGATATGTAAAATGATGCAGCTGCTCTGTAAACTAATTAGGTGAGTCTTCATCCGGTTAAACCATATGGCCCAGCGACTCGACTCCTGTGTATGTATCCCAAAGAACTGAAAACAGGAATTCAGACAAAAACTTTTGCATAAATGCTAATGGCAGAACCAGTCATAATTGTCAAAGGTGAAAACAACCCTAACGTCCGTCAACTGTAAAATGGATAAACTAAATATACTGTATGCATATATGGGAATACTATTCAGCCGCATGAAGGAACGAACTTCTGGTACATGCTGTAACGTGGATGACTCTTGAAAACATGCTACGTGGGGGAAAAAAAAAAAAACAGACCCCAAGTAGAAACTATTCTGTGATTCCATTTATATGAAAAATCCAGAGTAGGTAATCCATAGAGACAGAAGGCAGATCAGTGGTTGCCAGGGGCTGGGGAGGGGAGGAATGCAGGGTGGCTGCTCATGGGCGCAGAGTTTCCTTTGGGGATGCGGAGGGTGCTCTGGGAATGGTGTTTGTATATCATGCAAATGGACTACCTGCCGCTGGGCTATGGCTTTCACATGGTCTGTGTCATGCTGCACGAGCGTTCTGGTTTCTTCCTGAACAGCCTTCGGGTGGGGTGAACCACGACCGAGACTGGTGAGAAGGGGGAAGTTCCTGTGCAAAGAATTAAGTCAAGCAGGGCGCTCAGTTAGGAGAATTGCGTACCAGTGCAGGCAAGAGATGGTCGTGGCTCCGGACACCGTGGTGATGAAGATCTCAGAGGAAATGAGCGTGGGGTCAGGGAGGGAGTCTGAAGAGGCAGGTGGAAGGCAGCGAGATGACCCTTTCCCAGATGGGGTCTGAGAGCACGGCACACCCGCACAGGAGCTTCCTGTTCTGAGGGCCCTGGCACATTTCAGTGGGCTGAGGACCGCTTGGTTGGTACAAACTTTTATCTAAAGATAGATAACCAGGTCTATTCGCCTCTGACGGTTGCCTATTTCATTGTTGATAATTTTTTTTTGGGGGGGGGGTGTCTTACTGTTAGTGGAAGAGGAAACAGAAAAATATGCAATAGTTCCAATGCTCCTCCTGACTTTTATGAATACAGTGGAAACTGTTCATGGTTTAATCATTAGATGTTTTACTGCTCTCTAAAATGGGTAAAACCTTTTTTTAAATATTCCCTTCGCTTTGGAAATTCATTTGGGGGCCAACTGGCTGCTTTACAATTTCATGATGATGCTGATGACTCCCATGTTTGTGCAAGGGTTTTGCTGGAGAATTC
Organism: Philantomba maxwellii; assembly: GCA_006410695.1. Lineage (NCBI taxonomy): Eukaryota > Metazoa > Chordata > Mammalia > Artiodactyla > Bovidae > Philantomba > Philantomba maxwellii. The sequence goes on along the minus strand of SJYS01017322.1, from coordinate 120,366 downwards.
CGTCCTCCCTTCTGTCATCTCCTGAACTTGAACTGGCCTGCAACAGGCTATAAAAACCATTTTGAGTTTCTGCAAAACAGAGTTAGGTTAAAACCTCAAACAAGGGTTGGATTGTTCTACATTTGTTTGATTTTTTTTTTACTATAAAAGAAGAAAAAAAATGTATAAACGCTAGCTTTTTCAACAAGTCAAATCATTTTGTGTAAGAGAAATGGTACCAGAGAATTCAGTAACTTTTCATTTTGATCAGCCAGTTTTGTGTCTCATTAGATCAGTGGTACTCTCTTCCTCAATTGGGGCTACTCTGAGGCTTTTAGGCAAGCCTAGATAAATGGGAGTGAGAGAAAGTAGTAATTGGGACCATGAAAAGCCTGCTACCCTATCTTTTCTGTAAACGGGACAGCTCAATTATCTGAAAAGTATTTGTGTAGTGGAGACGCAAGTGGAGTGAATAATAACCTGGATGGATGCTAAGGAAAGAATTCCTGTGGCAAAGAATTGAAATCAATGTGCTCAATTTTCCCAGAGTGCAAACGTTAGTAGATTTGTTCAGTGTTATTTGTTTTTATAACCAACATAATACTATTTCCACAAAAGGGAAAAAAATTAAGATCAGGAATCATGCACGCCCCATGAGCATGGGCGATTTCCAAGCTGACAGGAGTTAGGCTCACCTCTGGGCCACAGTGCATTAAAGTCTTTTTCCATCTCTTACGTTTCTGAAGATCAGGGAGTTCCTCTGTATAATGGAAACTATCCCATGAAAAGGAAACTGGGATAGAAAACTACTTGTAAAAATGTGTTTTATTGGAAAGTAACATGCCCAGGCGCTGTAAGTTAGCACTTTTCAGTGCAAGAATATAAAAATAGGTCAAGTGATACATTAAAATAGATCATGGTGAGGTTGTTCCAATGACTATCACAGATAAGCCAGTGACAGCATGTCATAGATAATATGGATTTTCTTCCTGGGAAGTTTCAGCTATAACTAGATAGGTTCAAAGGGGCAGTCATTCATAAACCCATAGGGGATAATGGAGTTCTTTTTGCTCAGTTTCTCTTCTCACTCAGATTAGTCTGCCACCTTCCTTATAGGCCATTTCATCTTAGTAATCCACCCCTGGGAGGAAGACAGGTGACCGCACCTCTTGAGTACCAGTTGCTCCCTTGACAGAGTGCTGGCTACGGAAGCGGCTCTTCTTTGGCTTCGACTTCGGCTATGTTGAAAATTCTGGAACAGAATGGAGTGCAGTAAAATGGGACGAACCCTAAAATATTAAATTAGAAGCAATATGTTCTCTATCTAGTGCAGTATTTTTTAAAAGTGGAATCGGTTTCCAGTATTTTAAAATTGGAAATTTATACACACACACACACACACAAATCCCAGGAAAATTGACTCCTGGGCATATATCTGGAAAAGATGAAAACTCTAATTTGAAAATAGAGATGTACCCCAATGTTCAAAGCAGCGCTGTTTNTGTTAAGTTTCATTAATGGTGTCACAGGAATTTCCTTATTATGGCTGAATAATATTCCATTATGTGTGTACACATGTGCACATGTATGCATATGTGTATAGACACGTATCTGTCTATATGTGTATATGTGTGTATATGCACACACCACACATGTATCACACTTTCCTTACCCACTCATTTACTGATGGATAATTGAATTGGCTCCATGTCCTGGCTATGTGAACCACGCTGCAGTGAGCATGGAGAGGCACAGAGTTCCCGTCGAGATGGCTATTCCGTCTCCTTGACTGCATACCCAGAAGCGGGATTGCTGGGCCACACGATAGTTCTAATTTTCTGAGGAAACACGATGGCTACACCAGTTTGCATTTCCACCGACTGTACCGGAGTCCTCTTTTCACATCCTCGCCAGCACTGGTTGCCTCTGTCTTTCTGAGAACAGCGATCCTGACAGGCGTGAGGTGAGAGCTCACTGTCTACTTGACTGGCAGTTTTCTGATGATTAGAGATGCTTAGCACCCGTTTATGTACTCGATGGCTATTTATATGTTTTGCATCAAAATGTCTATTCAGATCCTTTGCCAATTTTTAAATCAGATTATTTGTTCTTTTCTGCTGTTGAGTTGCATGAGTTCCTTATATATTTTGGATATTACCCCCATACCCTGAACCTATTTGTTCAATAAACATGAATGGAGACACTTTTCATATCTGTAACAAAACAGTGCCTATATATAAATGATGAAAATAATAGCTCATGAATCTGAAAGCCTCCTGCAGGCCCACTGGGGGAGCGAATGAAACACGGATAGTCTCTCACGCGATGACAGCAGCGAACCATCCACTGTATTCTCTCACATCACTTCAACGACCTTCTTTCCTCTACTTCAAAACTGCTTCAAGAAAACTCTGTTTTCTCAGTGTACTGACTAACATACGCTATTAACCACATTTGTACTCTGATCTTTATCTATGTTTCTTTAGTTGACACTTAAACCCTTTATTTTAACCNACACGGATAGTCTCTCACGCGATGACAGCAGCGAACCATCCACTGTATTCTCTCACATCACTTCAATGACCTTCTTTCCTCTACTTCAAAACTGCTTCAAGAAAACTCTGTTTTCTCAGTGTACTGACTAACATACGCTATTAACCACATTTGTACTCTGATCTTTATCTATGTTTCTTTAGTTGACACTTAAACCCTTTATTTTAACCTGAAGGTTTAATTTGTTAGCTCATTTATCACTTTTTTCTCTTACTAGGTAAAAACCAATTCTACTAAGCGTCCACAGAGACCTCTGGAGGACCGGCTCTGCAAACCTCCAGCTCTACAGTCAGACTCGTCCCAAGATCTCTGAATGGAAGCCATCATTCATCACCGTAAGGAAACCGGTGCTTCCGAGAGAAACACCGCCTTCACACTGCTCCCTCCCAGAGGCCATGGACTCCTGCTGGGAGATAAACTAACGTGGTGTCAATGATCTCAAACCCAAGTTAGACACNCACACACACACACACACAAATCCCAGGAAAATTGACTCCTGGGCATATATCTGGAAAAGATGAAAACTCTAATTTGAAAATAGAGATGTACCCCAATGTTCAAAGCAGCGCTGTTTACAATAGCCGAGACATAGAAGCTGCGTAAGTATCCATCGACAGGCAAATGGGTACAGAGGATGTGGTGCATACATACAGTGGAAGACCACAGAGCGGTGCAGAGAATGAGATAACGCACTTGCCGCGACATGGATGCCACTGGAGATGACCATGCTAGGTGAAGCAAGCCCACGGAAAGACATCACGTGATGTCACTTACATGTGGAGTCTGGAAAAATGATAGAAATGAACTTATTCTTAAAACAGAAATAGACTCACAGAGCTAGAGAAGGAGCTTATGGTTAGCCAAGGGGAAAGGGGAAGAGAGGGATAAATTGGGAGTTTGGGATGAACTGATAACAAACTACTATATATAAAATAGAGAAACAATGAGGACCTCCTGCGTAACACAGGGAACGGTATTCAATGTCTTGTAATAGCCTATAATGGAGAAGAATCTGAAACAGTATGCACGTATAACTGAATCACTTCCCTGTACACCAGAAATGTGGTAAGTCCAATTTTTTAAAATGGAAAAAATAAGCACTAGAGGACTGTACCCGTGGAGTCGTATTCGCATGTGGCCACATCAGCTGTTGCCAAGCAGGAACGCTCTTCAGGAGGTTCAAGGGCACAAAGATCCCCGGGGTGGCTTTTTTCTTACTCCTTGTCAGCACTGCTGGTCTGTTTTCCCTGCCCAGGTCCCCTAGAAATTTGAGTTGAAAACCCCATGTTAATGAGTATGAATGAGAGCCCCATATTAATGAATGGGAACCTTTTTGTGCAGTGGAGGTGGCTAATCAGAACCAGTTGATGCCTTTCTGACCTTAAACCCTAAAAGTGCAGAACCAAGCCTCACAGTCCTCTCCCACTTTGTCCTCTTCCTTTCTGTTTGCAGTTTGCTACCACATAACAGTAGTTAATGGATTCGTTTGTGAGAGGAGCTGTGGAAAAGAGAGTGGTGTGGGAGAGCTCTTCGTGGGGCTGGCTGTCTTGGGATATCTCTGAAAGAGGATATGACCCCATCTAAAAGGGAGGGGGTTTCAGGATGGGGAACACGTGTATACCTGTGGCAGATTCGTGTTGATGTATGGCAAAACCAATACAATATTGTAAAGTAATTAACCTCCAATGAAAATAAATTTATATTAAAAAGAAGAAGCTTGCAGCAGGAGAAAATAATTATCTTTCTTCCAAATTGCTGTAATCTTCCTGGAGGGCAATTTATTAGAGCATTTATAAAAAGCTGTAAAAGTGTATATATATATATATATCCTCTCACCCTGTAATTTCATACCTGGAAACATATTTCGAAGGAAGAAGCAGACATGGGGTCAACCCACATATGGTGATGGTATTGCAAAAAATAAATATTTAGATTGTGTCTATATTTAAAGTTAGAATANAAAAGTGTATATATATATATATATCCTCTCACCCTGTAATTTCATACCTGGAAACATATTTCGAAGGAAGAAGCAGACATGGGGTCAACCCACATATGGTGATGGTATTGCAAAAAATAAATATTTAGATTGTGTCTATATTTAAAGTTAGAATAGATTATGGCATATTCTTATGAATTGAAGCTTTGCCACCACTGAAAATAATGTTTGAAAGAATATTCAATGATGGGGTAAATGTCGATAATGTGTTATAAAATGGACCAAAGCAATAACATTCCAACTCTCTGAAACTCACATTTATTTGCAGATATACAGGGAAAACCCAGAACTGTTTCATGACAAAATGTTAATAGTCATTATCTAGAATGGTGACTTTGATTTTTTTTCTCTTTTTTATAATTTGAGTATTTTTTTTTCTGCTAATAATAATTTTTTTAAACAGGAAAAAAGTTTATTTAAAGATTCTTTCTTCCTATTCCCTTTCTCACTTTCCCACAATCTCCTTCACAACTGTCAGCAATTGGAATTAGGTGCAAGAATCAAAAGGTCAGATTGGTCACCAAGTGACTGATTTTAGAGCATCTTAAGAACCAGTCTGCACAAGTCCAAGTTCCAGTTCAGACGACACTCTGGCTTCATGAGCTTCAGGAAGTATTTCGCTTCTCTGTACCTCCGTTTCCCCAACAGTAAAATGAACGTGTGACAGTACTTACACCCTTGGATTGTTGGTGTCTCCCAGAATGGAAGCTTGATCTCCTGCTCCATGGCTGCGAGCATTTTCCTCCTTTCTTAGTAATTTCCCTTCTCCAGATCTTCCCACAAAGATCTGAGATCTCACTCCTAGAATTAGCTGCTTATTCCATCTCCCTCAGTGCTTTCCTGATGGGAGTCCTTGAAGGACAAAGTCCAGAAGGGAATGAGGTTTTCTTTTTAAATTTTTTATTGGAGTATAGTTCCTTTACCCTGGTGTGCTAGTTTCTGCTGATGGTGAGAGAGTTAATTCTTAGGTAGGTTGATAAGGAGTCTGGGAGGGGGAAGAGGAAGGGATTCAAGGCCCTTGAGGGGGAGAAAGGGACAAACTTTTTTTCTACATTATTTTGTCTTGGTCACAGAAGATTTTTTTTT
>SJYS01017322.1:82474-102306 GCA_006410695.1 Philantomba maxwellii | reverse complement strand
GGAGGATTTGGATCTCCTTGAGTCCAAGTCTGTGACAGTATCCACCACTTAAGAAGAAATAGAGGCATAAGAAAGTCGTAGAGTGAAATTCCTCAGAGAGAGAGTGAGCGTTTTTGCATCCTGGGCTTGTTGTGAGACTCTCTGGGGTTGCGGTTTTTCTTGTTTGGATTTCTGGTGCGACAGTAAGCTATAAACATGGTGGGGGCTTTCCTGGAGGCTCAGCGGTTAAGCCTCCGCACTTACACTGCAGGGGTGCAGGCTGGTCCCTGGTGGGGACACTGAGACCCCACGTGCTGGGGGTGCAGCCGGAGAGTGAAAAAAAAATATTTGGAGTGGGCTCGTTAGTGAAGGCAGCAGCCTGGCCTACTCTGTCCGTAAACTTGAACGATGTTGGGTTTTCTGCAAGACTGCAGACCCAGGAACTGTTTAACGAGGTTTCCCGTGAGAACAAAGGGAGGATATTTTAGAATATAGATTGCTAAGAGGCATCCCCTTAAGCTGTCAGGAGCATCCGCGTTAAGATGCTGGGTGTTCAACATCGATTGTCCAAGGTGATAACTCTGAGCAGGAGCTAAGGAAAAGAGGAGGGTAAAAGAAGCTTGCACGCTCACTAAGAGTTATTATACCACTCAAGTTGCCAGTGAGAGGTATATCTCAAAAATAAAGGCATGTCCAATATGCTTCCCTTACTTGTTCAAACATGGGAGCACAGACAGCAAAACCGCTGAGGGTTATTGTGTCATAAGAAGCAGTTTCTCTTAACTGTTTTTAAGTGGAGAGTATCCAGTCCCCATCGTGTTTGAATTTTAGCACATAGACACCCTAACTGAAAAATAAATGGATAGAAAGTCAACACATGTTCTTTTGTACATGGTATTGATTGAAGGCTTGTAGATTCTGTTTGTTTAGAGTTTGAAAAAGGATGCACATCAAGAGGAAAGAGCTTTTCATCAGCACTGTTTTCTTAATTCAGGTACAGCTGATTTACAGTGCTGTGCTGGCGTCAGGCGTACAGTAAAGTCATTCATTTTTATATCTGTATATTCTCTGTATACAATATATGTATGTAAGTCATTACAAAATACTGAGTAGAGTTCCCTGTGCTACACAGTAGGGCCTTGTTTGTCTGTTGTACATGTATTAATACCAGTGCGCACCTGCTAATCCCAAATCCCCAGCTTATCCCATAAGTTTGCTTTCTAATTCTGTGAGTCTATTTCTGTTTCATAACTAATTTGCATCATTTTTTAGACTCCACATACAAGTGATGGCATGTGGTATCTGTCCTCTGTCTGATTTACTTTGCTTAGCATAACAGTCTCTAGGTCCAGCCATGTTGCTACAGATGACATTGTTTCGTTGTTTTTTTTAAGGACTGAGTAATATTTCATTGCATACATGTGCCACATATTTATCCATTCATCTGTAGATGGACATTTAGGTTGCTTCATGTCTTGGCTATTGTAAATCGTGTTGCAGTGAACATTGGGGTGCAAATATCCTTTTGAATTATAGTTTTCTCTGGATACGTGCCCGGAANAAAAATAAAGGCATGTCCAATATGCTTCCCTTACTTGTTCAAACATGGGAGCACAGACAGCAAAACCGCTGAGGGTTATTGTGTCATAAGAAGCAGTTTCTCTTAACTGTTTTTAAGTGGAGAGTATCCAGTCCCCATCGTGTTTGAATTTTAGCACATAGACACCCTAACTGAAAAATAAATGGATAGAAAGTCAACACATGTTCTTTTGTACATGGTATTGATTGAAGGCTTGTAGATTCTGTTTGTTTAGAGTTTGAAAAAGGATGCACATCAAAAGGAAAGAGCTTTTCATCAGCACTGTTTTCTTAATTCAGGTACAGCTGATTTACAGTGCTGTGCTGGCGTCAGGCGTACAGTAAAGTCATTCATTTTTATATCTGTATATTCTCTGTATACAATATATGTATGTAAGTCATTACAAAATACTGAGTAGAGTTCCCTGTGCTACACAGTAGGGCCTTGTTTGTCTGTTGTACATGTATTAATACCAGTGCGCACCTGCTAATCCCAAATCCCCAGCTTATCCCATAAGTTTGCTTTCTAATTCTGTGAGTCTATTTCTGTTTCATAACTAATTTGCATCATTTTTTAGACTCCACATACAAGTGATGGCATGTGGTATCTGTCCTCTGTCTGATTTACTTTGCTTAGCATGACAGTCTCTAGGTCCAGCCACGTTGCTACAGATGACATTGTTTCATTGTTTTTTTAAGGACTGAGTAATATTCCATTGCATACATGTACCACATATTTATCCATTCATCTGTAGATGGACATTTAGGTTGCTTCATGTCTTGGCTATTGTAAATAGTGTTGCAGTGAACATTGGGGTGCAAATATCCTTTTGAATTATAGTTTTCTCTGGATATGTGCCCGGAANCATCTGTAGATGGACATTTAGGTTGCTTCATGTCTTGGCTATTGTAAATCGTGTTGCAGTGAACATTGGGGTGCAAATATCCTTTTGAATTATAGTTTTCTCTGGATACGTGCCCGGAAATGGGATTGCCAGATCCTATGGTAGCTCTGTTTTTAGTTTTTTAAGGAACCTCCATATTATTGTCCATACTGGCTGTACCAATTTAGCTGCAGGAATCAAAATAGTGTGGTGCTGGCAGAAAAACAGAACCAATGCAGCAGGATAGAAGGCCAAGAAAGAAACCCACGCACCTACGGTCAATTAATCTACAGCAAAGCGGACAAGAATACACAGTGGGGAAAGGCTCTTCAGTGAGTGGTGCTGGGAAGCGGAACAGGTACATGTAAAAGAACGAAACATTCTAGAACATTCTCTGACACCATACAAGCAAAAATAAACTCGAAGGGATTAAAGACCTATATGTGAAACAAGATAGTATAACAATCATAGAGGAAAATATAGGCTGAACACTCTCTGACCTAATTTTCAGCAGTGTCTTTTTGGATCCACCTACTAGAGTAATGGAAATTAAAAAAAAAAAAAAAAAAAGCAAGTAAACAAGTGGGACCTAATTAGGCTTTACAGTTTTGCACAGCAAAGGAAACCATAAACAGAACCAGAAGACAGCCTACGGAATGGGAGGAGATGCCTGCAAATGATGCAGCCGACAAGGGATTTATCTCCAAAATATGCAAACAACTCCTACAGTTCAATGTCAGCACCTGTCGTGACTCCCATATAACCCAGAGAGCAGCCCACATGCCTGTGTCTCTACTGCGAGCTGTGACAGAGGTGAGGTGCAGAAGAGAGTTAACTGGGACCATGCGTCCACACAGTCCGGCTAGGAGAGCATCTCTTAATGGAACTGAACCGCAGCCTCAGACGTTGTGAGCTGTTCCCTTGTGCACCTATCCACACCTCAGCTTTTCCTCCCTTTAAAGCCTGCATTCTTATAATACGCAAGAGTATAATGGCTGGTTGCAGGCCTTGGAACTTGAATATGTTTATGTTGGAATGTAACCATGCACACCTAAGCAGGACCAGTCTGAGTTTTTCTCTCTGTTTACTACAGTTTTTCTTTCTTTCTTTCTTTCTTTAAAGTGGAAATAGCCTTGAGCCTATATGTCAGGGTTTGAACTTCTATGTCATAGTGTATTGTAAAGATCAAAAAAAGAAAACATGGGGAAAATATTTTAAAATGTAAGGAAAAGGAATAGTCTGGGAAGATGACAGCTTGTTCTCTTTTAGTCCTGTTTCCAGTCTTTCTCACCTGAGCCGAATGACTGCTAGAACTGGAAGGAGGTTGGTTGGAAGTAAGCCTTTGGTTCTGCAGGAGTTATGGTGAGTCAGAGTCGTGGATGAGTTCCTAAAGACCAGTACCAGAGGGAACTGCAAGGAGACTCAGAAATATCAAGTCTTGAGAAAACCATGACCTCACCTCTGTGTGGGCCCCTAGCAGAAGGTCACCATCTCCATGTGTGCGACTGGGCTCCTGGTGCTCAGGAGGCCAAGAAGCATTGACTGGATGGATGGAGTCCTCCCCGCCCTTAGGCTGAGAGAGGGAAAACAGACCAGGGATCCAGTAAGGGATTCCCCATGATGCCTTCAGAGGCTCGTGGAGTACAGAGCACTTAACTTCCCACTGCTCACAGGCTTCAGAAACCCCAGTAATTACGCTTGAGAAGAGCGAATTTCCTGGAGCTGAAAATAATTTTAGTGCCAACCTTTTTGGTTTAACTGAAGGAAAGGATGGTCAGAGTAGAGACTGAATCCAGGGAATCAATGGGAAAGAAATTCCTAAAACAGAGAGCAGAAACACAAAGAGAAAAATTATAAGAAAAAGATAAGAGACATGAAAGATAGATGCTGGACATCTAGATGCACATAAAACTTAGGAAAATTTATCTGAAAACCTGAGTCACAGGATGAAAGAGCATGTTTAGGTCCAGGAAGTTCAGTCCAGGAAGTATGGATGAGAAGAGAAAAGACAGCTGCAGGGGCACACCTGGAAAGTCTGAGGACCTTCCTGTGAGATCAGGATACACATAAAGGGAAAGACCCAGGCTATTATGCTTGAATTTCCAATCCTCATAATGAAATCTAGGAACAGTGTTACAGTTCCTAGAGATAACAGATTTCAGGAGTTCAACCTGAGAATCTCTTACAAAAAACTGTAATTCACTTGGGATGCTAAGCAATTCAATTAAGACTTTATAATAATTCAGATAATATATCTCTGAGGAAAACATAATGTTCTAGAAGAGAGTCTAACTGAACAAGTGAAGGAGAGATGAATAATCAAGCCAGGGAAATGTGGCATGAAGTGGAGATGGTGCACAATGCATCTGAGAATGAATCAGTGCTTATTTGTGTGTTTGCTTAGATATAGATGGGTAATGATAGACTGGGATGATAAATATAATTTAAGTGTGATATAAATGCCAAATATGATTACTGTGATGGAGAGGAGACACATGTATTAGAAATTCAACTAATAGTTTAGAACTAAAATTGCTAAATTCTTAGTCCTAGGACTTGAGGGAAGGGGAAAAGTAAAACCATTAAAATTCTTCAATTTTGATGGGAGGGTCAAAGAAAGAAACGTCTGTATGTAATCTTATGGAGAAGTGGAAAATTATAGAACAGCACATTTCATTGGTGTAAACGGTTTTTATTTTTGCTTCAAACAATTGTAGAGAAATAGGTTTCAAAAAGGGAAGGTAATCATCAAGGAACGGGGGAGAAATCTATTAGCATCATCTCCAAATGAGCATAGGAGAATAGCACTCAGCCATAATCAGCAAGCTAGAAAAACAAGAGAAAAGTAAGTAAAATGAAGAAGGCTGAGCGCCGAAGAATTGATGCTTTTGAACTGTGGTCTTGGAGAAGACTCTTGAGAGTCCCTTGGACTGCAAGGAGATCCAACCAGTCCATTCTAAAGGAGATCAGCCCTGGGATTTCTTTGGAAGGAATGATGCTAAAGCTGAAACTCCAGTACTTTGGCCACCTCATGCGAAGAGTTGACTCATTGGAAAAGACTCTGATGCTGGGAGGGATTGGGGGCAGGAGGAGAAGGGGACGACCGAGGATGAGATGGNGTTGGAGAAGACTCTTGAGAGTCCCTTGGACTGCAAGGAGATCCAACCAGTCCATTCTAAAGGAGATCAGCCCTGGGATTTCTTTGGAAGGAATGATGCTAAAGCTGAAACTCCAGTACTTTGGCCACCTCATGCGAAGAGTTGACTCATTGGAAAAGACTCTGATGCTGGGAGGGATTGGGGGCAGGAGGAGAAGGGGACGACCGAGGATGAGATGGCTGGATGGCATCACTGACTCGATGGATATGAGTCTGAGTGATCTCCGGGAGTTGGTGATGGACAGGGAGGCCTGGTGTGCTGCGATTCATGGGGTCGCAAAGAGTCGGACACGACTGAGCAACTGAACTGAACTGATCTGAGGCCTCTCAATGGCAAAAATGCATGGAGCCCTGGGCTAGGGACTTCTATCAAGGCCCCTTTTGGACATCAGAAGACCTCCTGCTATCAATGACAGCCGATAGAATAGACTCCATCATTTCCGTATTACCTGGAAACCGTAGATTCCTCATATTCTTCTTAGATCCACACTGATGATTGTTTATAAACAAGTGGAAACATTTTGCCTACTTACTGGCCACAGAGATAATTACATTTGAAGCAACACTCCTGTGAAAACTGAAGTCAGTCAGTCACATAATCAAATTTTACACTCAGCTAAATCAGGCCCTCATGACAAGCCCACCCAGAGAGAAGAAGTCCTCTGCTTCATCAAGTTTCTTAACTCCACCGCTTCTCTCTTGAATTGGCAGGGAGCAGCTGTCTTTGTTGTGAATACCGTTTTTTGGCCAGCTGTCAGTAGAGTTTTATTTCCCATAGACTCTTTTGGCCTTGTGCCCTTCCAACACCTCAAAGACTTAGGGAGTCAGATCTTCAGCCTTTCCTTTAATAGGTGTAATTTAATACCCTGCTTGTTTGCACAAATGCCAACGTTGTAACCTTCATCAAACTGTGTATAAACTGGCTGCCTGCTGGCTGTGAACTGGCAAAGTGAAAAATGCGTTGCCCTGGAAGCCGCAGCTCCGCAGCTTTCCGGGATGTTTAATTAGTTTAGTTAGNGGAAGGCCCCCATAGGATCCTGCTCAGTTACAAATGCTGGGATTGTTTTATAGTCGGCTATTATGCCACTTTGGTAAACGGTGTAAATGAATGCTTTGGGTACCAGTTGATGTATAATCACACAGACCTTCTGGTTTAAAACAAAGCAACTTTATTATGCTCACAATTTATTAGTAAAGGTCGAGCAGGGCTTGGCTGGGTGTGGCGTCAGCTGGTGTCACTCGGTCACTTGCAGCGGGTCACTGGGGTGATCTTGGAGAGTCCGGGAAGGCTTCACTGGCTTGTGGTCTTACTGGTCTGCAGCTTGGGAGGCAGAGCAGGGGCCCTGGTCTCAGCTTGGTCTCTCTCCTCTGTGAGTTCCAGGTCTTTCCCGGATCATCTCTCTAGCTGGAGCATCTGACTAGAGTATGTGTTCTAAGAACCCAAAAAAGAGCTACAAATCTTCTCACGTTGCTTCAGAAGTTGCCATGTGTCACGCACATTGCATTCTTTTGGTTTCACAGGACTAGCTCGTGTTCATGGTGGAAAAGGACCATACAACTGCATGAATACTGGGAGGCTGACTCTTTGGGGGCCCGTCTTCAAGACAAGACATGGCAACGAAAAGCAGCCTTTCTTCTAGGAGTGTTCATCTGTATCTGTGTGCCAGCTAATGGTTACACATTAGTCGGGCATGTGTCCGAGGTGTTTTATTGCAAAAAAATGCTTAAAAAAATACTAGAGTCATCTCATGGAGTGGCTTGCAATTTTCTGAAATTGTGTCCTGGGATAGAGATCGGCTAGAGAGATCAGAGGTGAGTATGGCCAAGAGCAGGCTCTTCTTTAGAGTCAATATTTCCTAATGTTTCACTTCTGCTAATTGCAGATTGAAGAACATGTTTCCTGGTCATTGCTCCCACCAGGCTATGTTGAAAGCCACCCCTTCACCTCAGGGGCTCATAATAATAAACGTCTGTTCCCTCCTCTCCTGTCCGTAAGTCAGCTGTGCTCTGCTGGGCTTAGCTGAGATCGTTTGCAGTCAGCTGGATTAGGATTCAGAATTTGGGTGGGTCCAAGTATGTCCCACCTGTCTCCTCATTCTGGAATCATGGTAGAATTATGAGCTTCTGGTGAAATTCAGGAGCTCTAGAGGCTAAAGCAAAGCATGCAAGCACTTGTGAGACATCTGTCCATGCACTGTCCACTTACATTCACCGGCCAAATCAAACCACACGGGTAAGCCCAAAGTCAAAGCACTGGGAATTCTCTTCTCCCCACAGGAAGGCATAGGGGAAAGGAATACCTGTGAACAGCTGGCATTCTCCACCATGGAGAGCCGGGCATGGTGGAATAAAGAGCCAGTTCCCTGGGCATTCCTGAATGGATCTGCAGTTTTTCCATTTGTAAAGCTCTCTCTCCCATCCAGTAGAAGAGAGCGTCATCTTCTGATAATTTTTAGGAGCACTCAGAGTTCATTCCAAAGCTTTGGATTTTAATTGTCTAACATACAGAAATTATTACCCTTTTTTTGAACTTTCTGTTATTTATATTCATACTGTGTTTATGCAACACCAACACCATATTTAGCTATTGACATTGCATAAGGAATTGGTCTTTGCCCTGAGGAATTTATTTCAGAGCAATTCAAGCTGCTTAAATCAGTGTCAGGCTCTCAACTTTGAACAGACAGCTGTGGAGAGGAGATAAGCTTCTGAAGATGCAGCAGAAATGGTGTTTATAGAGGGAATGAAAGTGGGAGAGATGAGAGGCAACCACGAAAGGGAGAGTTTATCCAAACCTGCAAAGCGAAGNGGAAATCCCATGGACAGAGGCGCCTGGTGGGCTACAGTCCATGGTGGCATCAACACTCTCTATTTTCTGCACTATTTTACTTTCTTATGTTACCTTGAAATTACAGTCTTAATCTGTGCCATATATATAATATCTTTAGGTCATTGAATTTTGCATAGTCCCATGAGCAGTTTCCCAAATTTCTCTTTATCTGTTGTTTTTATTTTAACCAAGAGGGAAACAAGCAATCTTAAAGAAAATTAAACACTGTATGTGGATATTGCTTAGGTATTACAAGTGCTTTTTTAACCCTGATGTTTTGAAGTCTTTTTCCAAAGAAAGTGTCCGAGCAAGATCCTCTGATCACTCCTTCTTGGCCTACTTTTGCTCTCTTTCCGGTCCTGCTTCATAGCTGTTGCTCTCTTAGTAACGTTTCCTCTTGCTTGGCCACAGAAGAAACAAAACAACGAAACAGACTGGCCAGCCCACTTGCGCCACTTGCAGCAAGAACAGAAACACTCACCTAATCCGGCCATGAGCGTTCCAATGGACAAAGCTTGGGTTCCTTGCAGACCTGAACTCCCAGAATATATTCAAACAGATAGATGGACCCGTGAAATGCCCTGTAATCAGATTGAATCTACCTTTTCCTTTGCTTTACGGCGTGGGGCGCGCAGGATCTTGGCTGCACCACGTGGGACCATTAGCTGAGGTCTGCAGGCTCTCTAGGTGGGGTGTGAGGGCTTAGTTGCCCCGTGACAAGTGGGATCTTAATTCCCCAACCAGGGATCAAACCCATGTCCCCTGCACTGGAAGGTGGTTTCTTAACCACTGGGCCACCAGGGAAGTCCCACAACTGGGTCTTGAAAAGTGGAGGAGGGAGGCCGAGGACAAACCAGCGTCTGAGGGATGCTGCGATAGGAAGGCTCGGCTTGAGGGATGCTGCGATAGGAAGGCTCGGCTTGAGGGATGCCGCGATAGGAAGGCTCAGCTTGCCGTGAACGTGAAAGGGGTCGGAATGGCAGTGCAGGGTCCAGCAGCTGAGAAGGCAAGGGGCCAATTCTCCTCTAAGCCTCCGGAAGGAACGCAGCTAGTCAATACCTTGAGTTAACCCAGGGTGACCTGCAGTGGAGTTCTGAGCTCCAGAACAGTAAGATGATCAATCTCTGCTGTGTTAAGCCAATAAGTTTGTGGATAATTTGTTACGGTAGCAAGAAAACTATTAGACTCTATAGCCCGTAAGTGTAGTGGGAAGAACAGAGCTGAGCACAAAATCTGGGGGTGGCCGTACAGTGGGGAGTGCGGATCATTCCCCTGCTCTACCGGTTACTGGCGAGAGGTTCACCTCTCTAAACTTCGGTGTTATCACCTCCAGAATGGGCAGAAGATGCCCGCCTTTCAGGTTTCTTTTTCCTATAAATGAGAGATAATATGGGCTTAGCTTTAAGCATCTGAACTCTCTCCCTGGCTCTGACCAAGGCTGGGATTCAGGGTGCTACCACTGAGGAGAGAGAAGCTGATTGTGATAGGCTGGGGAATGTAGGACGAGGGGGAAACTGAGGTACACAGGTGGCCGGGTCAGTATGGGCTCAGGAAGAGAGTTGGTGACCGGGAGCTCAGAGATATAGGGATATATAGATAGGCTGTGACTGTCTGTGGGCAGAAAGCTAGCAGACTGGTCCGGCAGGACCGAGGGGACGAGGTCAGGACTGGGGTTACTGGGGCAGGTCCCGGGGCAAGGGTGGAAGCAGGAGCTACTGACTGGGCAGGGGTCCTGTAGGCAGTCTAGGCACCCAGTGGTAGTGCAGGGGGCTTCCTAGGAGGTGCTAGTGGTAAAGAATCTGCCTTCAATGCAGGATATGCAGGAGACCCAGGTTCGATTCTTGGGTGGGGAAGATCCCCTGGAGGAGGGCATGGCGGCCCACTCAGTATTCTTGCTTGGAGAATCTCGTGGACAGAGGAGCCTGGCGGTCCACAGTGCATGGGGTCACAAAGAGTGGAATATGACTGAAGTGACTTAGCATGCATGCATGGTAATGCAGTAAATATAGATTCTAGCTATTACCTTATCATAGAAAAAGCAAGAGAGTTCCAGAAAAACATACTTCTCCTTTATTGATTATGCTTTGACTGTGTGGATCACAACCAACTGTGGAAAATTCTTAAATACATGGGAATACCAGACCACCTCACCTGCCTCCTGAGAAATCTGTATGCAAGTCAAGAAGCAACAATTAGAACCAGACATAGAACAACAGACTGGTTCCAAATTGGGACAGGAGTACATCAAGGCTGTATACTGTCACCCTGAATATTTAACTTCTATGCAGAGTANATAACCAAGTAATAATCCCTTGTATATATCTCTTCTTTATCCATCCATCCACTGAGCTTGTTTCCATATTTTGGCAACTGTAAACAACGCTGCAGTGAACATGGTCAGGTGCAGATATCTTTTTGAATTAGTGTTTTCATTTTCTTCGGATAAATATCCAGAAGTGGAATGGCTGAATCATATGGAAGTTCTATTTTTAATTTTTTGAGGCACCTCCATACTGTTTTCTGTGGTGACTGCACCAATTTACATTCTCACCAGGAGTGTTCTGGTTCTTGCCAACATTTGTTCTTTGTTCTCTTTTTCATAACAGCTATTCTGATAGGTGTGAGGTGACATCTCATTGGGGTTTTGATGATACTTCCCTTATAACTGATGATGCTAGGCGTCCTTTCCTGTGCTAGCTTCTGGGTGCCTGTGGCAGCTTCAGCACGGGGCCAGGAGGATGCTGTGACTCCTGTGTGCTGGCCCCAGCTGGCGTGGGGGTGTGATACAGCAGCTGGCCGGAGCAGGGCAGTGGGTGCTTTCTGTGCTCGCAGGTAGGCGGGAGCCCAGTAATGTCTTCCCCCAGTGCCTCTGGCCCCAGGGAGACTTTCACCTGTCTCCCACCCCACCAGCCAATGCTCCAAGATTAGCAAATGAATATCCTTCAGTTAGACCGGGTGTCTTTTGTGCTGAGTCCCGGAGTAACTGAGACCACAGCATGTCCTTTGAAAGGGGAAACACAGTCCTCTCCAGCCCTCTGGGCCCTTGGACGCAAGCCCCGGTGGTTTTCTGCAGGCATGAGGAGGCCCGTGTCTCTGATGCTTGTCCAGGGGTCGGGATGCCTGGCATGGAGCACATACCTTTTCTCTGGGAGAAGCTCAAACTTGTGAGATCCCTTGCTGTTGTGGGTCACCACGCGGGGCAGGGCTCTGATGAGCCCACATCCCTGCCTCTTGCATCCATCTCGACTTGGCGCTTTTTACCGCTGGTTGTGCAGGAGTGGTTCAGCCAGTTTGCAGTTCTTTTTCAGAGGACATTGTTCCATGTGCAGCTGAAATGTGCTGTGTCCTGGGGGCGGGCGGGCCGGTGCTTGAGTTCAGGATCTTTCCACGCCGCCACCTGGACTGCCATCTCACTTTTATCTAAATTGGGATGATTATGCTTTGCTACAAGAACCCATATGTCTATTATCAGTATCATTTAACCATTCTTACTGTGGGTAGATATACATGGCTTCCATAAAGTAATTACTTATTATTATGCCTTTTTAAGTGATTGTTGAAAGCTTCTTTACAATTATATCCAACGATGCAATGGTTAGAATACTAATTACTAATACTGTAGCTGTTAAATGTATAACAAGTTTTAAAAAATATTTTCTTCCTGATTCTGTCAAGTGACCTCTGCAAACATTAAACTACCATTGGTTGGTACTATTTTATGGTAATACATCTTCCCCAAAGTTTTGTTTTTAAAAAATAAAACCATTGAGAAAGATTGCCCAAATATTATTACAACTTCATAAAGACTTAAATAAAGATGACTGCTCTGCCAGGGAAGAATTTTTGAGGAAAACTCATTCCTCCTATGTGTAGATATACGTGGTGGAAATACCCGTTGTATGACTTTGCCTTCTCCATGAACTTTGTTTTCTCACATTCTTTCTCAGGTCACTTTCTTTACAAAGGAGATTTTAAGGGATAATGCCTTGTTGGTTTCTAAGATTCTATCAATACTCTCTTTATAGAGCAGCTTGGGGCGTTCTCCGTCAGTGGACAGAGTCTCTGCTTCACGAGGCTTCCTTGTGAGCTTGGCAGGGAGATGAGCAGAGTCAGCAGTAGCTGCAGAGTGGAGGCAGGCCCCGGCTCACGCTGCTTTCAGCATAAAGCGGGCAGAGGTCGTCCCATCAGTGGATGCTTATGGAGCGTCTACTGAGAACGCCGGAACCCTGCGCACGTTAACCGTGCGTTCTGAGCAGTTTGTCAGGTTCACGCTGCTTGGCATCGGCTCTTTCCATCAGTGTTTGTTTGTTTTCTGCTTTCGTGTTTTGCTTTTTAACTTTTACAATGCTGAGTTGCTTTCAGTCATACAACAGTGTGACTGAGTGGAAGCCGCTCAGTCGTGTCCGACTCTGCGATCCCACAGACTATCCAGTCCATGGGATTCTCCAGGCCAGAATACCGGAGTGGGGAGCCTTTCCCTTCGCCAGGGGATCTTCCCAACCCAGGCATAGAACCCAGGTCTCCTGCATTGCAGGTGGGTTCTTTAGCAGCTGAGCCACCAGGGAAGCCCACGGCAGTGTGAACCAGCCAGAACTACACACACATCCCCTCCTCCTGAAGCTCCCTCCGTCCCCTCCTGCCCCCCATCCCGTCATCACAGCCTGGGCTCCCNCCTTCGCCAGGGGATCTTCCCAACCCAGGCATAGAACCCAGGTCTCCTGCATTGCAGGTGGGTTCTTTAGCAGCTGAGCCACCAGGGAAGCCCACGGCAGTGTGAACCAGCCAGAACTACACACACATCCCCTCCTCCTGAAGCTCCCTCCGTCCCCTCCTGCCCCCCATCCCGTCATCACAGCCTGGGCTCCCATGCTGCGCGGCGCTCCTCACCAGCTGCCCGTCCCACCCTGGGGGCGAATGCGTCCTGATGCTGGTTCCCCCTTTGTCCCCCGCTCCTCCCACTGTGGCCAGCAGTCCATTCTCTAGGTCTGCGTCTCCATTCCTTCCCTGAAAACAGGCTCATCAGGACCATTTTTCTAGATTCAATACATATATACATTAATATGCTGCATTTATTTTTCCTTTTCTGACTTACCTCACTCTGTATAACAGGCTGTCGGTTGTTAAAATATGTAAGCTAAGGGTCTATCAGAATAAGTCATCCCAGGACTCAGCTCCAAAGTCAAAGTATAAGTGACATTATTTTTGAGAACCATCAATATTATGATTTATCCATTATATGCGATGGAATTAGTCTTCAAACTGCTTTTTTGACAGGTGATTTTGCTTGATTAACGTGGTTATAGGAAAATCCCATGATCAACACTGTCAAAACCAAGCATCATTATATGTCTATGATTTGGAACACTCTAAAGATGATTAATTTAGAAGAAAATGGGGACATTGCTTTTGAAAATGTATGCCTTCTGTTTTATCGCAATATACTGTTGAACCATAAATAACCAGTGTCAAAATATATCGTCTTGTTGCTGAGATGTTTTGACATCTGACCCTTCTGCAATAAAAACTTTGCATGTATTTTGCTTCCATAAATATATGTTGCTTCATGAAAAAAAACATACTATTCTATATTTCATATAGCTGTTAAAGCTCCAATTTTAGAATTATGCATATTTAGATGCACAATGCAGAGTGGAAGTAACATTTTTTTATACAAGTCATAAAACTGGTAAATTGTTTCATATTTTCTCTTTGCTAGAATAGCTTCCTTTGAACCGAAAAACTACTTTCAAGGCTTCTCGTAAAAGTAAAATTATGAGTCAAAATGGTTTGCACAAAACAGATTTGTTTGTTTTACATATTTTGAATTATTCTAGAAATAACCATATGCTATTCTCTCATCATCTTTTGTTACAGAATCAGAAATAGTGCCATCGTTCAATAGAGCGATACAAAGTGACTACAGTCCCTACATAATGTGTGACAACTTTGCATCATATCAATTTTCTAAAAAGACTAAGCAGACTAAAATATTTAGTTTTATAAGATATATAGTTAAAAATTATACTTCTTAGAAGGATGATAGCAACCGATGAAGATTATACAAGAGAGAAATGTGTATTAAGTGACCATTCTAAAATTCCTTTCGCTCAACGGTGATTCCCTCTGGGTCCATGAAACACTCTCTGGTTAGTCTTGGGAAGAAAGTCACGGTTTATTTCCTAAACTCACAACTGGGACCACGGTTGCAAGGTTTAAACAAAACCTTGGCAGCACCCCACTTGCCTGTGGTGAAGGTAGGGACCCGTGGCTGTGATAACTGGGCTGTGTTGCCCTCTCTGCCGTGGCAAGGATGGTCAGAGAGTGCTGGGTTCAGATCTCGTATCCTGCCCTCCGCTGCAATCAGAAATCACTTCCGTTTCTCCTGAACTCCCAGAACTGTAGCACTCAGGTTGCAGGGGTGTAACATCTGACCTTGCGTGAAGGCATTCCAGTTCGTATCCCGTTTCTCCAGCTCAGTTGCATTTGCTTTGAAGGGTAAGGATTGCACCTTGTTTATTGCTGTGACTCCTAATACTGTCTAGTCCAGGGCTTTCCACCTGGTGTGTACAGTGAGCTAACTGCTGTAAACCTTCAAGTTGGGCACTTCCAAAGATGTGAACGTGCATCCAGTTCCAGCAGGAGCCAGAACCCGCGCCGCCGATGTCAGCACGAGCACCGCCGCGGCTGGGCTCCGTCTGCGCCAACGGCCGCTCAGCCCCGCCGTCTCCCCACCCAGCCAGCCAGGGCCCTTCCTGCCTGTCCACCCGATGCCGGCCCCGGGTGCCAGCTGCTGTCCTCGAGTGCCTCTCAGGGTGCTGTACTGTAAGATTTAAATGTTCGGGTTTTCTTTTTGGTTCGTTTTTTGTGTATTATTTGTGTGAAAAGTGCTGTAAACCTATTACAGTACAGTATTATATAGCCAGCTGTGTTAGATGGGCACCGAGGCCACATTTGTTGGGCTTATGATCAAATTGGACTTACAGACATGCTCTTGGAACAGAACTCATTCGTATGTGGGGAACTTACTTTACTCAGTATAGGTGGACTGAAGGAAACTAAGAGATAAAAGTGTCTTCAGAATTAAACAGAACTACAAAATCCAACAAAACAGAAAAAAATTCGAATACGACATAGACTATAGAAGTTCAGTTATGGAAGACTGTTGATCTAAGAAACACTGGTCGGATTATATTTAGTTCTATCAAGACGGCCTGAGTGGAGCAGCAACACGAGGTGTTAAGAAGTTCTTTCTCCTAAGTCTTTTTTTTTTTTTTTTAAACCAACTCCTATACTTTATAAACTATACTCCTATAAAAAGCAGAGACATCACTTTGCCAACAAAAGTCCATATAGTCAAAGGTATGATTTTTCCAGTAGTCATGTATGGATGTGAGACTTGGACCATAAAGAAGGCTGAGCGCTGAAGAATTGATGCTTTTGAACTGTGGTGTTGAAGACTCTTGAGAGTCCCTTGGACTGCAAGGAGACCCAACCAGTCCATCCTGAAGGAGACCAGTCCTGGGTGTTCATTGGAAGGACTGATGCTGAAGCTCCAATTCTTTGGCCACCTGATGCAGAGAGCTGACCCACTGGAAAAGATCTTGACGCTGGGAAAGATCGAAGGCAGGAGGAGAAACGAGTGACAGGGGATGAGATGGTTGGATGGCATCACCGATGCTATGGACGTGAGTTAGAGCAAGCTTTGGGAGTCGGTGATGGACAGCGAGGCCTGGTGTGCCGCAGTCCGTGGGGCCGCAAAGAGTCAGATGTAACTTGGGGACTGAACAACCATCACCTGCACGTTGACTTCACGGGATCTAAGCCTGCTAACGTCTGATGCTTTGGAGACTAACCGCTAGACCACCACCTCCTATCAGGCCTGATGGTGACAGGCAGCAAGTTCTCAGCCTCTCAAAGCCTTTCCCCAGTGGCTCTGCACCCCCTGGGAGCTTGCTAGATCACAGATGTGCTGAATCAGAGTCTGCATGGTAACAGGCTCCCCAGGTAACTAATCTGTGTGTTAAAGTTTGAGAAGTACTGACCTCAGACCTTTGTCTAAAATGCTGTTTCTTAAGCCCTCTCTCCTGTGGATTCTGATGTACCAGAGGGTTTCCTCAAATTCATATTTTATCATAAAGCAAATTTATAAACTACTCCAGTCAGGGGCGGAGTGTTTTAAATGATGACCTGACAAGTTCGAATCTCCTTAAAGAGCTCCAAACGGTCTACAGGCAGGAGAGGAGGGATCAAGAGAAAGGACAAATGTGTGTTATGAGCGCACATCAATATTTACAGTTGGGGTGTTCCATATTTCTGAAGAGCAAGCCGGTGTTTAGCTGATAAACAGTTGTTGATTTTTTGTTTTTTTTTCTAGCTCTTTCTGATGGAAATATTCTAAGACTGGAGTTTATGTTCCCTTCCTTTGGCAATATAATTCATGGTTTAAGGATGACTATCAGTTTGATGTGTATATTTATACTATGATGTTACGAAACAGCATCCTGGGGCATCCAGATGAGATGGCGCATAAGGAAGGAGGCACACAGGTAGAAAAAATATGTGCGTGGGGTGTGTGTGTAACTTAATAGTTGCATGCGTATTCACAAACAAAAATCCACACGGACACTTCGACGTAGTGTGGATGTATATCCCTAGGAAACAAAATCTGTCTTCTTTTGTCACAACTTTCATTTCCTCCGGCTGCATGCGCAGGGCTGCTCTTCCCCACGGCGCGCAAGCTCCCCGTTGTGGCGGCTCCTCCTGTTTGGAGCACAGGCTCTGGGTGTGGGCCCAGTGGCTGTGGCGCGTGGGCTCAGCTTCTCTGTGGCATAGGGCATCTTCCTGGACCGGGGATCAAACCCGTGTTCCCCACATTGGCGAGTGGATTCTTACCCACTGCACCGCCAGAGCTGTCCACAAAACCATTTTCTGAAGTGATGCTTTTATCCAGAGCCTTGGAATAAGACATGGCTCTCAAGAAAGCTTTCATTTGGATTCTAAAATTAGTTTCAAAACTATAGTAATAAATGTATTTAGTCAGACCTACTGCCAAAATAATGAAAGCTCTATCTGAATCAAATATGCTGTACGCTTTCTNGCTTTCTTTTGGATTCTAAAATTAGTTTCAAAACTGTAGTAATAAATGTATTTAGTCAGACCTACTGCCAAAATAATGAAAGCTCTATCTGAATCAAATATGCTGTACGCTTTCTTCCAGCGCGCATATGCTTTCTTCCAGCGCGCGCCATGGCGGGGATGCTTTGTTTCAGAGCCGTTCCATGGCCCGGAGATGAATCGGGAGTTCTGGAGACCCGGGGGCTCCCTGGAAAGGATGTCTGGAACTAAAACGCGGGTAGCACAGAGAATACACGGGCAGGTTTGCGCTTGTAAAAATAATGACCTGACCGACAAGACTGTGTGCTGAGAACGCGGCCCTTTAAGCTCAGCCACAAAGGCTCCGTGGAAGCAACGCCGAACGGAGACTGAACAGAACGTTCTCCACGTGGGCCCCGTGGCACCGGCCCTGTGCGCTGGGCCTGCGGCCGTCAGTTGCCGGGGGTCCCGTGTGATCTGAGGAGTCTGTTGTTTGAGTTTATGGTTCTGAATTCTGGTGATTTAAGGCTATTGTGAAACGATGCCTCAAACTTTCCTGTTTCTCATAAAGCGCTCCCATTTTTACCCACGCACAATCCTGCNGGAACGGAGACTGAACAGAACGTTCTCCACGTGGGCCCCGTGGCACCGGCCCTGTGCGCTGGGCCTGCGGCCGTCAGTTGCCGGGGGTCCCGTGTGATCTGAGGAGTCTGTTGTTTGAGTTTATGGTTCTGAATTCTGGTGATTTAAGGCTATTGTGAAACGATGCCTCAAACTTTCCTGTTTCTCATAAAGCGCTCCCATTTTTACCCACGCACAATCCTGCGTGTCTGCACGACCCACTGTCCTCCTGCCAGCAGACACGGTTTATGACGGGCACTGTCTTTCATGTATAGACTAGTCCTTCAACTCCTTTGAGTGGGGGCCTCTCATTTAAATGCCATACACGTTGCTTTTGAAGCAGTCATGGTCAGCACGCTTTGACTAGACTTACCAAGACGGAGAGACGCCCTTTGGGAGCTTAACATTGCTTCAACAAATATGTATTCAGTAACTTCTGCGTAATATGAGTGACTGACTCAAGGGGTAGGGATACGGGTAGCTGTGATCCCTGCCCTTAGAAAGCTTAATTAATTAATTGACTGAAGTGGAGATGACTTACGTTGTTGTGTTAGTTTCTAGTGTATAGCAGCGTGATAACCGTATATATCAGTTCAGTTCAGTCGCTCAGTCGTGTCCGACTCTTTGTGACGCCATGGACCGCTGCACGCCAGGCCTCCCTGTCCATCACCAACTCCCGGAGTTCACTCAAACTCATGTCCATTGCGTTGCTGATGCCATCCAACCATCTCATCCTCTGTCTCCCCTTCTCCTCTCCCCCTCAGTCTTTCCCAGCATCAGGGTCTTTTCCAATAAATCAGCTCTTCACAAATCAGGTGGCCAAAGTATTGGATCTTCAGCCTCAGCATCAGTCCTTCCAATGAATATTCAGGACTGATTCCCATTTTTTTCATTTTCCTGTTTTTTTCCATTCTAGTTTATCACAAGATATTGAATATAGTTCCTTGTGCTATATAGTAGGTCCTTGTTTATATATTATATTGATAAGAGTGTATCGATATCAAGTTCATCCCAAACTCCTAATTCATCCCTCCCTCCCACCTTTACCCTGGTAACCATAGATTGCTCTCTCTGTCTGTAAGTTTGCTTCCGTTTTGTAAGTAAGTTCACTGGTGTCCTATTTTAGATTCCACATGTAAGGGATGTCATAGGCGCTGTGCGGACAGCTTAGTTTAACGCTGGGACGGGCAAGGGAGGGGCCTGCAGAGGGAGAGAGACTGATGGAAGCGGAGAGCTTGTCAACACCCAGGGGACCTGGGGACGCAGGCGCGTTTCCAGAAGAAGCCGCTCTAAGCGGGTCTCGGGTGGTGGCAGGTGGGGACAGAAGGCGATGGGCTGGGGCCCCGGTCCTGGGAAGAGCGCACGGGCCTCCCCTGTGGAGGGAGCCCTCAGCTTGGGGGCCGGAGGGAGGCGGGCGGCGCTGGGAGGAGCATCCTGGCCTGGGAGCATTTGCATCGTGCTGACAGGTCACTCAGAGCTCTCCCGGGTCTCTAGCTTAGGACTCACGGCATCCTCAGTGGACTTCTGCCGAGTCCACATTCTCTTCTCTCGTTCGTTTATGTTCTCATGTTGGCAGTCAGTGTGTATAAAGCCTTAATCATCCTCAATGCTTGGCGAAATCTAATTCCTTCCTTAGCTGTTAAAGACTTTACATAAGGAAACCTCTCTCTCTCTCTCTCTCTCTCTCTCT
>SJYS01017322.1:55181-65432 GCA_006410695.1 Philantomba maxwellii | reverse complement strand
TTTTTTTTTTTTTTAACCATTCATTGATAGATTTTTAAGCTACTGTTGTGAATAGTGCTATGAACATGTGTGTACAAATCTCTCTTGAGGACCCTGCTTTCAGTTCTTTTGGGTAAAGACTCGGAAGTGGCATTGCTGGGCTGTATGGCTGACTCTATAAATTTTTAAAGAACTGCCATCCAGTTTTCATCGCAGCTGCAGCATCGCGCGTTCCCACTGATGGTGCACAGGGGTCCCCATTTCCCACCTCCCCATCAACACGTGCTCTTTTCTCTTTCGGTAGCCGCCCTCCTGATGGTGTGCGGGGGATCCAGTGATGACCTTGACTTGCTCTCCCCTAAATGAGCCATATCAGGCACCTGCTCGTTCGTTTATTGGCCGCTGGTCTTCTTTTGTTTAACAGAATTTTAGGATCATTTGTTTATGGCTGCGCGGGGTCTGCTGCAGCATGCAGACGTTCTCTAGCGGCAGCAAGCCGGGCTTCCTCCGGTGGGAGGCGCGGCGTCCCTTGCTGCGGGCACAGGCTCTGGGCGCGCGGGCGGCGGCGGCGGCAGGACGCGGGCTCCAAGCTGAGGCCCGCGGGCTCGGTTGCCCCGCAGGTGAGGAATTCTCCCGGAGCAGGGAGTGAACCCGTGTCCCCGGCACCCGCAGGCACNAGCCGGGCTTCCTCCGGTGGGAGGCGCGGCGTCCCTTGCTGCGGGCACAGGCTCTGGGCGCGCGGGCGGCGGCGGCGGCAGGACGCGGGCTCCAAGCTGAGGCCCGCGGGCTCGGTTGCCCCGCAGGTGAGGAATTCTCCCGGAGCAGGGAGTGAACCCGTGTCCCCGGCACCCGCAGGCACTTTCACCCCGGACCCCGAGTCTGCCATTGCCTTCTCCGGGGGAAGTGCCTACACAGTGCTTTGCCAGCTTTTTAAGCAGGCCGTTTGCTTTTGTTACTGAGTTTTAAGTGTTCTTTACTTACCTGGTGATTTTCAGATACATGATTCGCAAATATTTTTTTCCATTCTGCAGGTTGCCTTCTCACTCTGCTGACTGTGTCTTTTAATGCATGGAAGTTTTCAACTTCGATATAGTCTAATCTATTTTTATTTTTGTTGTTACTTGACCTCATTTGGTGGTTTCAGCGTTACAGGATGCAAAGTCTTTAAAATTCTGACCACATTCAGGGCAGAGTTTCTTCCAGATTCCATTGTGGCGGGTCTAGGACTGGACTCTAATGCCAGGCCCACCAAGTTCTCTAGTTCAGATGAAACTTTGTAATGTCAGTATCACCAAGCCTGTTTAACTTTCTAATTCAGAGGAATATTAAATCACATCANGTCTAGGACTGAACTCTAATGCCAGGCCCACCAAGTTCTCTAGTTCAGATAAAACTTTGTAATGTCAGTATCACCAAGCCTGTTTAACTTTCTAATTCAGAGGAATATTAAATCACATCATCTGACACAGTGCTGCATATGAAGTAGATAACCAACAGGGACCTTTCATATAGCACAGGGAACGATATTCAATGTCCCGTAATAACCATAATGAAAATAACCTGAAGGTATATGTGTGCATATATATCTATTATATATATACATATAGCTGAATCGCTTTGCTGTACACCTGAAATGGATAGAACACTGTAAGTCAACTATACTTCAGAATTTTTATTTTAATGATGAGACAAATCACATCATCTGATTCTAGAAAAATAGAATAAAAATTCCTGCATCAGCACAACAGCTTTCTTTTCTCAGTCTCTCTACTGGCCTGACCTGGTCATTTGCTCCAACTTTCTTTTTCCTCACTTTGTGGGCGGCACGGAGCAATTTAATCTCACAGGGAGGTGGGTTCATTATCTTTCATTCTTGATTCGCGTTGACCCAAATCATAAAGCATTAATTTCAGAAAGAAAAGATTTCATTGACTTTTGAGGGAAGAGGGTTAATTTTATGGGCCATGCATGGTTACCCATAGTTTGGTGCAAAAGAAATTCAAACACTGAAGGATATCTACAAAAATAAAAGTGAATGATGAAATAAGTGTTTTCACTCTGCACACGTGCTGTGGATAAGCTTTCTGTCCCAACATGGGATGTGTTCTCAGGCAGTCATCTCTCAGTCGTGGTAAATTATGTGAGCGTCGATCGGTACTGCAATTCTAAGCTTAAAAAGCTATAAGTGTAGGGTCACAGATGAAGCTGTCTTAAAGCAGATACTCTCTATATAATATAATGTAAATATCAGCTTAGAAACTCTGCACACATAAAATATAGATTCCTGAGAGAGAAGTGACTGAAGATGGCTTCTTAAAGAAAACACGCACTTATTCATTAAAAATGGAAATGCTGTCAAGCGTCACACGTGAAGGTACAGTCTGGAAGGAACGTCTCTAGGCCCTGAATTCCATGGAAGGAGGTTGAAAGCATGCTATTGGGAAAACCAGGGACAGGAAGAAGGGCGGAAGTTCTACTCTATCTTTTAAAATTCGAATGTAAATAATTCATGTTTTACTTCTCATCGAAAAGAGGGGAAAGTATTGTTTTTCTTCCCGTGATTTCCCACAGGTGGTAAACAGCAAGCTGCGGGAATGACAGAAAGGACAGGAACCACGGGGGTCCTCTCCCGCCTTCTCGTTTCCAGGAAGGGAGTGGAGAGGCTGAGCCACGGAGAGACGGCCCCGGGCCCCACGGCTGTGACGCGTCTCCCGCGGCCCCGTCTCTGAGTTTGCCGGTGGGGGGACCTCAGCCTGGGCGCCAGGACCCGCTCTTCCCCTTCTCAGCCTGATCCCAGGCGGCCAGAGGCGGGGACGGCCCTCCTGTGACCCAGATGCCGTCTCCCCCGCCTCTGCAGGCGCGAGCTGGTTTCATTCGTTCTGGTGTCCTTTGTTCCAGTGCAAAATGAGCGATACTCAGACAGCTCTTTTATGTTTTGGTTTTACATTCTACTCCTGCTAGTACATTCACATGGAATCATTCTCAAAGCAGCTGAAACTCTCCATTCCATCACAGAAACAGAGGCTGCGAGGCAGTTCAAATCTGTTTTCTTTCTTTCTTTCTTTCATGAGTGACGCATCACATTACAAGTCGATTGTCAGGAGTGTTTATGTAGCTGAGGTCGCCTTTCTGAGCTCACCAACCCAGACACGGCTGATTGGAAAGTCAGCGCTCCTGAGTCCAGCACTGGGCAATCGGCAGGGCCATCAGAGGTGCTGCTGCTGAGTCGCTCCGGTCGTGTCCGACTCTGGGCGACCCCACGGATGGCAGCTCACCAGGCTCCCCCATCCCTGGGATTCTCCAGGCAAGAGCACTGGAGTGGGTTATCAGAGGCGCAGGAGTGCTCTTTCTAGGTTCAGATCACGCCGTGCCTGTGTGCACGACCCTCAGCACACGCAGTTTAAATACCATTGGGACTGAAAGGCCACACAAACGTTACCTGAACCCTCCCTGCCACCAGATGGAGGCAAAAAGGTGTGTCTAAAGACTTCAGAGTCAACTTTGGTGCTTTTAGTGACTCGGGAGATTTGTAGAAGGTTTAGGAGTGTCAACAAATCTTGGAGTCTAGCTCAAAATCTAAATGAATGAACAAATGCGCAGATGTACTGCTGTTTACATTTCAATGTAGGGAAAATACTGATCAAAACCAGCAGGGCCTTGTGCTCAGAGAAGATCGAAGGGGGACCCGGTAACTTGCAAGTCACAGGTGAAAGCCAGGAGCAGAGTGTGACTTCCTTCTCACCTTTTCTGAGCTGGCGTTGGAGGTCGTGGGCTGAGGCTGTCGGCCTGGGCAGAGACTTGCTTCCTCGGCTCCAGTGCAGGGAGGCTCACTTAGGCATCACCTTCACCACCAAGGTCGCTGCTGCCACCAGCCCCCAGCCGTCGGCGGTTTCTCTGAGAGCCTGCTGAACGGGGTGCACATTACTAGCAGTGTGAGCTGGTAGTTTTCTGTTGTGAAAACTCCTATATATCCTGGTTCCTCCCTTCCTTGGAGCAGACCCTTAGAAAGATCTGAGAGGCCGCTTTTTTGGGCTTAAGTCCTCAGAAGGTCTGTCGAATAAAAGGGTTCTCAACTTTTAGGGTTTCTGTGGTGGCTCGGCTCGTAAAGGATCCACCTGCGATGCCAGAGACCTAGGTTCGACCGCAGGGTCGGGAAGATCCCCTGGAGGAGGGCATGGCAACCCACTCCAGTATTCATGCCTGGAGAATCCCATGGACAGAGGAGCCTGGCGGGCTACAGTCCATGGGGTTGCAAAGAGTCAGGCATGACTCAGCAACTAAACCACCGCCGCTTCAACTTTTAGGCTGCATATATATATATATGTATATATATATGTACTAAGAGGAAGACGTTTCCCTCTACTCTCCTTGGCTGTTCTGGCTGCTCTAAGAATTAAACTGACATGAGACAGATAACAGGAGAAAGTCAGACAGGATTTATAACACGCACACAAGAGGAAGATGCAGGAGACTGAGGAACTTGCGGAAATGGCTGAAACTCTCCCTTCAAATAGCATCTTTGGCTAAAGACAAAGGAGGATGTCGAGGGTAGTGGTTTGGGACTTCGAAGGTCGAGGAAGACAATTCACAGGAAGATGAAAGAGCAAATGTGAGATAGACAGGTGTTTGGTGGCCCGGCAGAGACAGGAGGACCCAGAGCCTCGCACCAGCCCGTGTTCACTGCAGATTATCACCGACGACAGCTGTGCTCCTGTGGGAGACGTTTGATCTAAATTCTTCGGCCAGCTAAGGGGTTCAGAGGTTCTTCTTGAGTCCCTTGGGTCTTGATCATTTGCAGCTGGAAATCATCTGCATTATAATTTTGAGGTGGCAAATTTTCTTCCCCCACAGAATTCATGCTTGGACACCACTGAGGGGCTTAAGCAGGAGGAGTGAGACAGGACTTGCGTTTCAGAACATTGGAGAACGCTGGGGAGACTTGCCTGGCGGTCCTCCTTCCAGTGCAGAGGGTGAGGGCTCAGCCCTGTGTGGTGAGCCAAGGCCCACAGGCCTCACGGCCAAAAAGCCAAACCACGGAACAGAAGCAATATTGTGACAAATTCAGTTAAAAAAACTGGTCCGTAGCAAAAAAAAAAAAAAAAAAATCTTAAAAAATTAAAAGAGAAAGAACAGGCGGATTGAAAAGATGAGAATAACTGTTTCGTGAGAGCAGGGTTTTATATGTTTTATTCATCACTGTGTCTCCACCTCTAGGAGGTGCTCAGTAAATCTCTCTTGAATATACAAGCAGTTTGTGTGTGTCTGTGTTTCTTTTGAGATTTTGTTAAGCAGCCGTTTTGTCCGTAGAGTCCCTTCATCTCCTTATAAATTTACTCCTTGGAAAACAGCTTTATTTATTGGAAGTTTAACCGTTCCTCACAAGGAATTTTTAAATTTTTGGTTGTTATTTCTTCTGTATATTTTATACACACAAATCAGACCTCTCAGAAGCTTCAGGGAAGGGGCCTGCAATTCGTGTCCTTTTGGATCTGTTGTACATGACTTTTTATACCCGCCCTTTTTTTGTAAATCAAAGCTGTGCACTGAATGACTTTTCCCTTTACAAGAGCTGGGTTTTCCTTTTTTTGTTAATTTAACAGCTTAGCCAATAAAACACCCTTATCTGTTCCTTACACATTCACTTCTGTTTTATTTGCTCATTTCCTCCTTTACTGTTTTACTTGATTTTGTAACGGGGGTGTTTAAATCGTGCTTCTTTGCCTCGTCTCACCTCTGTGGATATATTTTAGATTTCCAGAGAGCGCTGTATCTTCCTTTATTTGTATAACAAAGGTGCATATTGTTAGCAGAGCTCCTTGCCTGCCTGCCTGGGGCCATGACTGCACCTCTAGTGGTGAAACTTAAACATTTGTAGAGATAACAGGTCTAAGCTCTCCTAAACACACAGCCCTAACCCCGTCCCCGGAAGCCTTCTGAAGCTCCTCCACTGACCTCATTCTTCTCACTCCAACTCACCCTCCAGCTGAACTCTCAGTATTGGAAAACGCTGGTTTATGGATGTCATTTCCTCACGTAATACCTTTTCTGGATTCTTTATCTACAGAATAGATTCTCGGCACAGTAATGCACGCTCAGAGGCCCCTTACCGCATGACACCCCCTGGTACAGCAGCTCCTTCCTCTCCTCACCGCCTGGAGCCTGGCCCTCCCTCCACTGTGATCCACGGTGCCCGATGCGGGGAGCAGCCTCCCGCCTCTGTTCGCGTCTGTCTCTGCTTTTCATCACATCAAAATCCTACTTCGGCTTTATTTTTTAATTTTTTAAAGTTTAGTGTATTGAAGTGTAGTTGATTTACAATGGCGTGTTAATTTCTGCTGTACAGTCAAGTGACTCAATCGTGTATGTGTACACATGATTGAATATATACATATTGATTGAGTATATATATACACGATTTTTTTAATGTTCTTTTCCACGACGGGTTGTTGCAGGTGGCGAGGATAGTTCCCTGTGCTCTGCAGCGGGGCCTTTTGCGTCTCCACCCTGCGTGTAACGGTTTGCGTCTGCTGGCCCTGAATCCCAGCACACGCCCCCACCCTCCTTCCCCCGTGGCAATCACACGTCTGTTCTCCGTGTCTGTGGGTCTGTTCCCGTTTCATAGGAAAGTTAATTTCCGTCGTACTTTAGATTCCACATACAAGGGAAATCATACAGTGTTTCCCTGTCTGACTTATTCTCTCAGCACGATCTTCTCTAGGTCCTCGCTGCTGCAGCAAGCAGCATTGTTCCTTCCTTTTTTATGGCCGAGCAGTATTCCATTGTATGTGTGTACCGCATCGTCTTTATTCGTTCACTTGTGGGTGAAGATTTAAGTTGCTTCCAGGTCTTGGCTGTTGTGAATGGTGCTGCAATGAACATAAGGGTGAATGTATCTTTTTTAACTATCGTTCTGTCTGGGTATATGCCCAGGGGCGGGATTGCTGGGTCATATATTCTTTCTGTTTTTAGTTTTTGAGGAACTTCCAGACTGTTTTCCATAGTGGCTGCACCAACTTAGGTCCCACCAACAATGTACGAGGGCTGCCTTTTCTCCACACCCCCTCCAGCGTTTGTTATTTGTCGATTTTTTAGTGATGGCCTTTCTGACCGGTGTGAAGTGGTGCCTCACTGTAATTTTGCTTTGGAGTTCTCCAATAATTTTCAATTTTGAGCATCTTTTCCCGTGCTTCTTGGCCATCTGTGTGTCTTCCTTGGAGAAATATCTGTTTGGATCTGCCCGTTTTTTGATTGGGTTGTTTTGTTGTTGTTGAGTTGTATGAGCTGTTTGTACATTTTGGAAATCAAGCTCTTGTGGATTGCATGGTTTCAAGTATTTTCTCCTTTTCTGCTGGTTGCCTTTTCCTTTTCTGTGTGACTTCCTTTGCTGCACGCAAGCTTGCAAGTCTGATTAGGTCCTGTTTTGTTTATTTTTGCTTTTTGTATCTATTGCCTTGTGACACTGACCTCAGAAAACATAGGTACAAACATCTGACTACTTTGAATGTCTCTTCAGTGCCTTTCCCAAACTTCTTGGGCCAAACTGATGCTCATGGAACTTTACTTACGCTTCTGTTTCCTTGACCCTCTGTCACACTTAAATTGACCGCATACCCACTCTCCTTCCTGGTCTGTGAGCTCCCTGAAGGCTGAGGGAGAACTTGAGTGTCACTTTATCACCAGCGTCCTTAAACAACCGGGAGCTCAGCAAATTCTCAGTAAACAAGTGAGGAGCTGACCACATGAGTGACTATATTTGTAAGCCTGAGTTGAACCGCTAGGCCAGCATTGTTCTCCCTGTCTCCAAAACATTGATGTCACATCAGGAATTCTGAGATGCTGTTGTTGGTGAGTCAAGCCGAAGCACATTGGCTCATCTTGAAACTCCAGCCAGAATAGTTGGGGAAAGTTTCAGTCTTAATGTAAGGTATCTCTGCTTTTATTCTTCTTTCTGAAATGACACCCTGTTAATAGTTCATACATTTCCTACAAAGATATTTAAGTCAAAGTTTTTACTGAAGAATAGCATGCATACACGAGTGGACAGCGTGATGAATTTTCACAGGGATGACAGCCGGGAATGGGACTCAAGGCTGTAACAGACATCACTGATGTGCTGAAGTCTGCCCCTTCAGTCCATCTATTTTCACCTGCATGCCGGGAAGACAGAGCCTCACACACTGACAGCTCCTCTTGCCCGTGGAAACATGTCCATGAGGGGTTAATGCCTTTAGGGCAAGCCTCCAAGCCTCCTGGGCAGGGCAGTCTGGTCCTAGATGGCTAAGCTTCCCGTCTTCTGGTGGGACAATCTTCGCACTGGAAGACGGGAAGCTTGTGTGTCCATGTGAGTCCTCAAACAGTGACTAGGTATCTCCTATATTTAGAACATAGCTCAAGAAATTCCCCACATAAAGTTTTGCTAAAAGGATTGTGTTGTTCTGTGCACTTACACACAGAAATTTTATTCTACATAAGCATCACATAAAAACATTGTATTGTATATGTTATAGGAATTTGGATATTAAACAAAAAGAGATAGGAGCGTGAAAAGATATTTGCTCAGAAGACAGTCCGCTGGCATTTCTGCACACCACAGGGGCCAAGGTTATTATCCCACTCTGGAGACAGAGTCAAGGCTGCGAAAATTGGCAGTATAATTGTTACTGAACCAAACTTGGGTCTGCTCGCCCGTGTGCAGTGAAGCCAGTCTACCGGCACTTGCATTGTAGTGAAAGAAGGTGAAGCGTTTACTGCAGGAAGAGAAGCAAGGAATCCAGCGCAGCTGCTGCTCGAAGCCCTGAGCTCCCCACACGGGTTTCAACAAAGCATTTTTAAAGGTCAAATGACGGGGGGGTTCTCTGACTGGTTGATGGTGAGGTAACTAAATGGCGTCACAGGAGTTAACATTATCAACCCTTAGGCTCCAGGAGGCCGGGGGGCTGTGTGCTTCTCATCATCAAGTGGCCAGCATCTTTGCTTTAGTGGGGGTTTGCGCATCTGTGGAACAACTCAGGGGACACACATCGGATGCTATTATCTAGGTACTTCAGAGAGCAGTTACAGCAGAGGGCATGGAGGAAGGGTCTCTTCCAGGAAGGGTCCTGCTTGCTCATACAATAACTGTAAATTGATTGAATTCATTTACTAAAGCGAAGAGAGTTTTAGATGGGATTAAAACGAAAGCTAAGCCATATACACTCGATAAGAATGACACCTAAACTCTAAGAAATTTTGAAAATAAAAGACTGAAATATTGAGTACTTAGGAACAAAAAATATAAAATAGATAAAGAAGAACATCACTTGGTGTTAGAGAAAACAGCATACTAAGAATATATAACTCTCAAGATTTTTATACTTTTAACAACCGCAGCAAGATTCATGAACCATAAAATAAAAATTATTACATTTTGGGAGAATTCAANCGCAGGGCTCCCGAGCCCACAGTTATGGTTCACAGGAGAGGAATGTCTTTTATATCTGCCCTCATCCATCCATCACCGGTCTTCTCGCTTGTCATCTGTCGGTCTATCCTCTCACCGTGGGTGTTTCAGAACAGTAGCCGATGGATGAGAAGGGGCATTCATAAACGGAGTAAACTCTGTTTTGTATTTAGGCTTTAAAAAAGACCAAAGCTAAGATTATGAAATGAAATAAAAACCAAACCGAGCTGTAGTCACAACGTCATGAGTCTTGAAAGGCAGGCAGACAGGAGAGTTTAGGCACGAATAGAGAGTCCCTCCAACCAGTCTTGAAATACTCGGGAGGTCCGGCGTTCTGCCTATGAGCATGACCCAGTGCTGGTGTCCGCCAAAGGACTAATCAGCCTCAGAATAACCAGAGATCGGGGACAGCTAGAGAAGTCAGAGGGATGAATGGAACCTGTGTTTTGCTACTGGTTTTATTGATTCAAGTATCTTATAGGAGTACTGGAATTCACTGGTTATTTTGGAAAATACCTCTAGGATTCTACAGAAGTCAACAGACACTCCAACCTTCACTTTTTACAAAGTACACCATGAGGCCCAGTTCCAAAGATGCCCCAGAGTTACAAGTGGAACCTGTGATTATTTTGTTGTTTCTAGCCTTTTTTTTCTCCAATCCTCTAATTTTCTCCCTAATAATCTCCCTTGATTGCCATTTCCCAAGTCCTTAGAAGGGATGGATCTTCTTAGACATTATGAAACAGAGTGGAAATGATTTCACTGGGTGGTCAGTGATCATCTCAGAGATGAAGATGCTGTTAAGGTTGCTAGGCAGAACCCGGGGGGGTTAT
>SJYS01017322.1:37990-55018 GCA_006410695.1 Philantomba maxwellii | reverse complement strand
GTTATCTTCTGAGCATCAGTTCTGAAAAGTTTCAGATTTAGGAAAACCAGTCTCATTAACACATGGTTATAACAGTAACAGCCAGAGACTTTGATTTTCTATGTTCAGATGAGATTTTTATAAAGTAGCAAAAATCTAAATACAATAACCAAAATACTTCACAAAGAACTACAAAAAGAAAAATGAGTCCCAAGGGAGAATAATCATACATACCCAAGACTGTGAATGAATTTCTAGAAGAGTGTTACCCAACAGACCTTTCAGTGACGAGGAAATGTTCTATTAGCCGCACTAACACTGCAGCGAGCTGGCCACACGTGGCCATCAGGCATTTGGCAGTGGGACTGAGAAGCTGAATTTTCACTTTTACTGAATTTTAATTAATTAAACGTAAGCATAAATGTCACATAATTACTGCATTATACAGCAGTTCTACTCATTTCTTTTCTGAAACTGTCAGTTCAGTTCAGCCGCTCAGTTGTGTCTGACTCTTTGCGACCCCATGAATCGCAGCATGCCAAGCCTCCCTGTCCATCACCAACTCCCGGAGTTCACTCAGACTCACGTCCATCGAGTCCGTGATGCCATCCAGCCATCTCATCCTCGGTCGTCGCCTTCTCCTCCTGCCCCCAATCTCTCCCAGCATCAGAGTCTTTTCCAATGAGTCAACTGTTCACATGAGGTGGCCAAAGTACTGGAGTTTCAGCTTTAGCATCATTCCTTCCAAAGAAATCCCAGGGCTGATCTCCTTCAGAATGGACTGGTTGGACCTCCTTGCAGTCCAAGGGACTCTCAAGAGTCTTCTCCAACACCACAGTTCAAAAGCATCAATTCTTCAGTGCTCAGCCTTCTTCACAGTCCAACTCTCACATCCATACATGACCACAGGAAACTGTCAGTCATAATTCTGTACGATAAGAAAATTTGAAACTGAAGAAACATTTTCTATGTTTTATGTTATATACCTCAAATCATTGTATTTTAAATACTGCATGCAATTTATAAGAACTATTACAAGGACATGTTTGGTTGAATATATGCATTTTCAAAATTACATTTGACACCATAGTCTATCTAGTATTTCAAATGTTTTTCCCATTGACATTGCACATTTTTATTCAGCTCAGTTTAGTTCAGTCGCTCAGTTGTGTCCAACTCATTGTGACCCCATGGACTGCAGCACACCATGCCTCCCTGTCCATCACCAACTCCAAGAGTTTACTCAAACTCATGTCCATTGAGTCGGTGATGCCATCCAACCATCTCATCCTCTGTCGTCTCCTTCTCCTCTTGCCTTCAATCTTTCCAAGCATCAGGGTCTTTTCAAATGAGTCAGTTCTTCACATCAGCTGGCCAAAGTATTGGAGTTTCAGCTTCAGCATCAGTCCTTCCAATGAATATTCAGGACTGACCTCCTTTAGGATGGACTGGTTGGATCTCCTTGCAGACCAAGGGACTCTCAAGAGTCCTCTCCATACCACATTTTTAATATTTTTACAAATTGATTTTAGCTAAAGACATAAAATATGCTTATGGCAATATTAAAACATTTGTAATTTCAGGTTTCATTTACTGAAAAAAATCCTACTTTTAAAAAATAGTTTTATTGAACTGACCATAAAATTCACCTACTCAGTGTAAATTTTAGTGGTTTTCAGTATATTTGTAGAGATGTACAACTAGCACAACATAATCTAATTTTGAAATATTTTCCTCCCACATCATCCCCATCAGCTGTCACCCCCGTTTACCCTTTGGACCCTGGCAACTCCACTCTTTCTAAATCTGCTTAATTCTGGATGCCTGACAGTAACGGGATTATAGGCAAGGGAGTAATGTGTGACTTTCACTCTGAAATTCACTTCTTCACCCCGGAAACCNATATTTTCATCACACATCATCCCCATCAGCTGTCACCCCCGTTTACCCTTTGGACCCTGGCAACTCCACTCTTTCTAAATCTGCTTAATTCTGGATGTCTGACAGTAACGGGATTATAGGCAAGGGAGTAATGTGTGACTTTCACTCTGAAATTCTCTTCTTCACCCCGGAAACCTATTTCTCTACCTGAAACAAAATAGGTAAATATGGTTAAGGATAATACACTCCCCTTCTAGGGATGTTCAGAAGGTTCTGGAGAACAGAGACGGATAAAACATCTGCAGAGCCCGTGGCCAGAAGGCTCATCGGGAAGGACGCCCGTGTCTCCCACGGAAAACCACCGCGCTCGGCGCCGCAGAGAGGGGTCCAGGCCGCGTGGCCGCCGCGGGCCGGGTCTTGCCCTTTCTGCTCCCCGCGCGTTTTGCGGGGCTGCCTGCCAGGAAGGAGGCGTGGAGCGTGCACGCTTCGGGGTCAGTGCGGGGAGCTCCCCTTCGTCTCCCTCTCAGTGGTCTCCCCTGGGAAGGCGCGCGAGGCGGCTCTGCTGCGCACCCCGCCCGCCTCTTTCTCCCGGTGCCAGGGGTGACTCGCCGGAGCCTTTGCCCACTCCCCCTGCAGCCCGTCTCTGTGCCCCGAGGGCCTGGGGGCCCGATCTCTGCAGAGCCAGGCGGAACCAGGCTTTGTTCTCTTCCCCAGGGCCGAGGCTCTGTCTCCTAGAATTAATTCCCTGTCAGTGCAGGCCCCGCAGTTTGTGAGACACATCCAGATATTTTTCTGAACACCAGAAAAATGTGGGAGCTAAACCCAAACTGGAAAGTCCACACTTTTTCTCCTGTTGGTGCCTCGGGACAGCTCAGTAGAGAATCTGGGAGGGAGTCTGTAGGGGGCGTCACCTGGTAGGACCATTACAGCTTCTCCCCCATCCCGGATCGCTGCTCTTGCTCCTGTGTGTAGAATTAGCTTTTTTTCCTCACACTTGGCATGATGGTTCTCAGTTCTTCAGTGATGCCAAAAACCCACCCTGTTTCTCATATTCAGTAAATTGACATAAACCTGCTTTATGAATAGACCTGCTGTTGCTGCTAAATCGGGTCGGTCGTGTCCTACTCCATGCGACCCCATAGACGGGAGCCCACCAGGCTCTGCGTCCCTGGGATTCTCCAGGCAAGAACCCTGGAGTGGGTTGCCATTTCCTTCTCCAATGCATGAAAGTGAAAAGTGAAAGTGAAGTCGCTCAGTCGTGTCCGACTCTTGGCGACCCCATGGACTGCAGCCCACCAGGCTCCTCCGTCCATGGGATTTTCCGGGCAAGAGCACTGGAGTGGGGTGCCATTTCCTTCTCCAAATGAACAGACCTAAGTGTAGTCAAAGGCTTGTCTAGAAAGTTTGTCTTGAAAAGAGCTGTATGTATGCCAGTGGCAGCGAGACAGCTAGCTGGAAAAGTAAGCATTTCATTAAGCATTACAGGTAAAACATTAGAGCTGTTAGGCGTTGTCTGGTAGAACGTGATCCCAAAAAAAGAGACTAGTTAACAGCTTTCTGTTTACAGAAATCACTGAATTCAGTCACGTGAGTTGTCTGCGTGCCCAAAGTTACTCACAGTCTTAACACTGTATGTGTGTGTGTGCACGCACACACACTAAGCCACTTCAGTCCTGTCAGATTCTTTGAGACACAAGTTGAATAAAAAAATTAGTTATTTCCATCACTAACACCATGGAAAAATGAGCAGGCTAAAGAGTATGGAATTTCTTGAAAAGCTATTTAAGTCAGTATGTTTTTCAAAGTGAAAGGATCCAACATAAATCCAGGCCTATGGCAGGAGAACTCTTTCACCGCCTACGAAATGGGGGAGAATCGTCTCAGACTTGCAGGGTTTTGAGATTCCTGGGAGTTAGGTGGTCCACGATCCTTCGGTGGTTCCGGTCTCTAATTGCGTTTCGTGGACAGAAGAGCCGAGGGCACAAGCAGTGACTCCGCTCCGGGGCCAGAGCCGGGCGGGGAGGGGCTGCCCCGGGTGCCGGAGGACGGAGGCTGGTCTCCAGACAGTCGGGCCTGTTCCCTCTGCTCAGCGCGGTACTGTTTCCCACGCTCGTGTGTTCTCAGGGTCACCCTGCTTTTCCCTTTCTGCTTCCTCCTCCTCTGTCTCAGCATCATAAAAACTGTCCCTGGGGAGTCTCTTCTTTTTTCTGATTTTATTACTTTTTTAAATTAAAGTTTTCATTTTGTCTTAGAGTGTGGACAGTGAGCAAGACTGAGTTTCGGGTGGACGGCAGAGGCACTCGGCCGTGCACACACGTGAGTCCGTTCTCCCGCAGGCTCCCCACCCGGGCGACCGCGTGGCGCTCTTCTGCCTGCATCTGCTCACGAGGGCACGAGGCTCAAGCCTTCCCGAGTCCTTTTGATTCCTTGGGTTTCCGTTCTCCCAACCTGTGTGCAGTTTAGAACTGGGTGGAGACAGAAATGGGAGTAAAACAGACAAGAGTAACCCCGGATTTTTGACGCCGGGGGAAACAGAGGCTTTGGAATCATGCACCCGTGATGCAAGAGGGGGAACCACAGGCGTGCTCAGGAGAGTCCTGGTGCTCTCGGAGGAGGTGAGGGCTGGTGTGCAGCCAAAGGCTCCGATACGGTCTGCGAACTCTGATACGGACGTTTTTCAGCCTGCTGAGTGTTCTCCTCTGCCTGTGGCATTGGGTGAATCCCAGGTGAAAGCAGGAATACCACCGTCTCTTCAGAGAAGGAGAAATATCCTGTGACGTTCCCTATACCTGCAATCTAAAGAAATGATACAGATGAACTTACTTACAAACAGAAAGGGGCTCACAGACCCAGGGAATGGACTTGCGGTTACCGGGGGGAAGGGTGTGGGGGACGGACGGCTAGGGAGCCTGGGGTGGTCACGTCATTCTCTGTCTCTAAAATGGGTCACCAGCGAGGACCTACTCTATGACACAGGGAACTCTGCTCGAGACCGTGAGGCAGCCTGGCTGGGAGGGGCGTTTGCGGGAGAAGGGGCGCCGTGTACGTGAGGCTGAGTCCCGTTGCCGTCCACCTGAAACTGTCCCAACACTGTTAACTGACTCTACTCTAGTACAAAATGCAAAGCTTTTCTTTAAAAAAAGAATACAACATCTCTTGATCCACGTTTACTGGTTTGGGAGGTCACATTAGTGTCCTGACGAGCAGTGGAGATCCGACAAGACACTCTCCGTGCTCTGAAGGAAATTACGGTTGAGTAGCAGGAACTTGCAGGCCAGCAGGCTCAGTGCATCCTTCTATGGAGCAATGGAGGAAGTCTGGATTTGGGAGGCAGCCTTGTAGGGAATGCATGGCTTCCATCTGGGGAGCCTGGAAGGCATAGCCTGGTAGGTGACATTTGACTTGGGTATTGAGGGATGAGTTTTCCAGGTTAGAAGGAGCAGAAAGGGAACAGCTAGGGCACAGGCCTTGGGAGAAAAGTAGGCGTGTAGGCAAAAAAGCTTTCCGTTTTCATAGCCTTGGGCTCTACCAGACCTTGGAATGTCAGTAAGAGCACCCTTGGGGTTCTTTTCCTTTTTAAAAAAATTTTATTGAAGTACATTTGATATAAAATGTTGTGTTAACTTCTTCTGTACATCAAAGTGACTGAGATTATATATATGCAAATATATGTGTGAATATGGACTTCCCAGGTGGTGCTAGTGGCAAAGAACCTGTCTGCCAACGCAGGAGACACAAGAGACGCAGGTTTGATCCGTGGATGGGAAGATCCCCTGGAGGAGGACATGGCACACCACCCCAGTGTTCTTGCCTGGAGAATCCCATGGACAGAGGAGCCTGGCGGGCTATAGTCCGGGGGGTCACAAGCAGTCAGACACGACTGAACACACACACACACACACACACANACAGAGACGGAAAAAACATCTGCAGAGCCCGTGGCCAGAAGGCTCATCGGGAAGGACGCCCGTGTCTCCCGCGGAAAACCACCGCGCTCGGCGGCGCAGAGAGGGGTCCAGGCCGCGTGGCCGCCGCGGGCCGGGTCTCGCCCTCTCTGCTCCCCGCGCGTTTTGCGGGGCTGCCCGCCAGGAAGGAGGCGTGGAGCGTGCACGCTTCGGGGTCAGCGCGGGGAGCTCCCCTTCGTCTCCCTCTCGGTGGTCTCCCCTGGGAAGGCGCGCGAGGCGGCTCTGCTGCGCACCCCGCCCGCCTCTGTCTCCCGGTGCCAGGGGTGACTCGCCGGAGCCTTTGCCTGCTCCCCCTGCAGCCCGTCTCTGTGCCCCGAGGGCCTGGGGGCCCGATCTCTGCAGAGCCAGGCGGAACCAGGCTTTGCTCTCTTCCCCAGGGCCGAGGCTCTGTCTCCTAGAATTAATTCCCTGTCAGTGCAGGCCCCGCAGTTTGTGAGACACATCCAGATATTTTTCTGAACACCAGAAAAATGTGGGAGCTAAACCCAAACTGGAAAGTCCACACTTTTTCTCCTGTTGGTGCCTCGGGACAGCTCAGTAGAGAATCTGGGAGGGAGTCTGTAGGGGGCGTCACCTGGTAGGACCATTACAGCTTCTCCCCCATCCCGGATCGCTGCTCTTGCTCCTGTGTGTAGAATTAGCTTTTTTTCCTCACACTTGGCATGATGGTTCTCAGTTCTTTGGTGATGCCAAAAACCCACCCTGTTTCTCATATTCAGTAAATTGACATAAACCTGCTTTATGAACAGACCTGCTGTTGCTGCTAAATCGGGTCGGTCGTGTCCTACTCCATGCGACCCCATAGACGGGAGCTCACCAGGCTCTGCGTCCCTGGGATTCTCCAGGCAAGAACCCTGGAGTGGATTGCCATTTCCTTCTCCAATGCATGAAAGTGAAAAGTGAAAGTGAAGTCGCTCAGTCGTGTCCGACTCTTGGCGACCCCATGGACTGCAGCCCACCAGGCTCCTCCGTCCATGGGATTTTCCGGGCAAGAGCACTGGAGCCATTTCCTTCTCTAAACGAACAGACCTAAGTGTAGTCAAAGGCTTGTCTAGAAAGTTTGTCTTGAAAAGAGCTGTATGTATGCCAGTGGCAACGAGACAGCTAGCTGGAAAAGTAAGCATTTCATTAAGCATTACAGGTAAAACATTAGAGCTGTTAGGCGTTGTCTGGTAGAACGTGATCCCAAAAAAAGAGACTAGTTAACAGCTTTCTGTTTACAGAAATCACTGAATTCAGTCACGTGAGTTGTCTGCGTGCCCAAAGTTACTCACAGTCTTAACACTGTATGTGTGTGTGTGCACGCACACACACTAAGCCACTTCAGTCCTGTCAGATTCTTTGAGACACAAGTTGAATAAAAAAATTAGTTATTTCCATCACTAACACCATGGAAAAATGAGCAGGCTAAAGAGTATGGAATTTCTTGAAAAGCTATTTAAGTCAGTATGTTTTTCAAAGTGAAAGGATCCAACATAAATCCAGGCCTATGGCAGGAGAACTCTTTCACCGCCTACGAAATGGGGGAGAATCGTCTCAGACTTGCAGGGTTTTGAGATTCCTGGGAGTTAGGTGGTCCACGATCCTTCGGTGGTTCCGGTCTCTAATTGCGTTTCGTGGACAGAAGAGCCGAGGGCACAAGCAGTGACTCCGCTCCGGGGCCAGAGCCGGGCGGGGAGGGGCTGCCCCGGGTGCCGGAGGACGGAGGCTGGTCTCCAGACAGTCGGGCCTGTTCCCTCTGCTCAGCGCGGTACTGTTTCCCACGCTCGTGTGTTCTCAGGGTCACCCTGCTTTTCCCTTTCTGCTTCCTCCTCCTCTGTCTCAGCATCATAAAAACTGTCCCTGGGGAGTCTCTTCTTTTTTCTGATTT
The DNA here is from genome assembly GCA_006410695.1 of Philantomba maxwellii. NCBI lineage: Eukaryota > Metazoa > Chordata > Mammalia > Artiodactyla > Bovidae > Philantomba > Philantomba maxwellii. The sequence continues at coordinate 47,323 of SJYS01017322.1, read as the reverse complement.
TATTACTTTTTTAAATTAAAGTTTTCATTTTGTCTTAGAGTGTGGACAGTGAGCAAGACTGAGTTTCGGGTGGACGGCAGAGGCACTCGGCCGTGCACACACGTGAGTCCGTTCTCCCGCAGGCTCCCCACCCGGGCGACCGCGTGGCGCTCTTCTGCCTGCATCTGCTCACGAGGGCACGAGGCTCAAGCCTTCCCGAGTCCTTTTGATTCCTTGGGTTTCCGTTCTCCCAACCTGTGTGCAGTTTAGAACTGGGTGGAGACAGAAATGGGAGTAAAACAGACAAGAGTAACCCCGGATTTTTGACGCCGGGGGAAACAGAGGCTTTGGAATCATGCACCCGTGATGCAAGAGGGGGAACCACAGGCGTGCTCAGGAGAGTCCTGGTGCTCTCGGAGGAGGTGAGGGCTGGTGTGCAGCCAAAGGCTCCGATACGGTCTGCGAACTCTGATACGGACGTTTTTCAGCCTGCTGAGTGTTCTCCTCTGCCTGTGGCATTGGGTGAATCCCAGGTGAAAGCAGGAATACCACCGTCTCTTCAGAGAAGGAGAAATATCCTGTGACGTTCCCTATACCTGCAATCTAAAGAAATGATACAGATGAACTTACTTACAAACAGAAAGGGGCTCACAGACCCAGGGAATGGACTTGCGGTTACCGGGGGGAAGGGTGTGGGGGACGGACGGCTAGGGAGCCTGGGGTGGTCACGTCATTCTCTGTCTCTAAAATGGGTCACCAGCGAGGACCTACTCTATGACACAGGGAACTCTGCTCGAGACCGTGAGGCAGCCTGGCTGGGAGGGGCGTTTGCGGGAGAAGGGGCGCCGTGTACGTGAGGCTGAGTCCCGTTGCCGTCCACCTGAAACTGTCCCAACACTGTTAACTGACTCTACTCCAGTACAAAATGCAAAGCTTTTCTTTAAAAAAAGAATACAACATCTCTTGATCCACGTTTACTGGTTTGGGAGGTCACATTAGTGTCCTGACGAGCAGTGGAGATCCGACAAGACACTCTCCGTGCTCTGAAGGAAATTACGGTTGAGTAGCAGGAACTTGCAGGCCAGCAGGCTCAGTGCATCCTTCTATGGAGCAATGGAGGAAGTCTGGATTTGGGAGGCAGCCTTGTAGGGAATGCATGGCTTCCATCTGGGGAGCCTGGAAGGCATAGCCTGGTAGGTGACATTTGACTTGGGTATTGAGGGATGAGTTTTCCAGGTTAGAAGGAGCAGAAAGGGAACAGCTAGGGCACAGGCCTTGGGAGAAAAGTAGGCGTGTAGGCAAAAAAGCTTTCCGTTTTCATAGCCTTGGGCTCTACCAGACCTTGGAATGTCAGTAAGAGCACCCTTGGGGTTCTTTTCCTTTTTAAAAAAATTTTATTGAAGTACATTTGATATAAAATGTTGTGTTAACTTCTTCTGTACATCAAAGTGACTGAGATTATATATATGCAAATATATGTGTGAATATGGACTTCCCAGGTGGTGCTAGTGGCAAAGAACCTGTCTGCCAACGCAGGAGACACAAGAGACACAGGTTTGATCCGTGGATGGGAAGATCCCCTGGAGGAGGACATGGCACACCACCCCAGTGTTCTTGCCTGGAGAATCCCATGGACAGAGGAGCCTGGCGGGCTATAGTCCGGGGGGTCACAAGCAGTCAGACACGACTGAACACACACACACACACACACACACATGCATAAATATATCGAAATCTTCGTTTTCATATTATTTTCCATTATGGTATTCTATACGTTGATGTATGTGTACTGCCAAATGGAGTTTTTGCTCAAAATTGCCTAATCCATTAATCTTCAGGTGTTTTCCACATTTTCCGCTTGAGTGACTCCAGGAGACTCCCTGACCTCTAAAGGCTGAAGGACCAGAGTTAAAATAGCAGCAGTATCCCCAAACGGTGAACATTTACAGAAAAGACCATTCACTTAGAGGAATTACGCAGGGAAATTAGGGGGAAAATGTGGGCTGAATGCCCATCATTTATTAGCTTAGAATCAAGCCAAGTATAATCTGGGGGTACTGAGTAGAGACGCCTTTTTGAAGTGACTCCTTTGGCCCCTGGTGCTGCAGACTTGCGCCGCTGTGGCCGGCTCGCGTGCAGAATCACGCAGATCGTGGCCCAGTGCCCGAGACGCCATTTCTCTTGCTCCGTGGCCTCTGAAGCGTGTTTGCTCTGAGACTCAGCTTGCTCTGGCAGCACTTGGCCTTACTGGATTCTGCTTGCGCTGCGCTTCCTGTGGGGCTGACGGAAGTTCCCTGCTGTTTCCAGCACCCATTTGCTTCTGCTTCCAGCGAAGAGCTTGCTTCGTTAGCTCAGTCTGATTTCCCCTGTGTGTCTTCTTCCTCCAGCGGGTTTCTTCGGTGCAGAAGCCCTTGCAGGCAGGAATGTGACCTCTTGGGCAGATAATAACAGCAGCTCTTGGAACCAGCACACGCAACCAGCCCTTCTAGACTGTGCAAATGGATGCTGCTCAGACTTGCGTGTATGAAAGAATTATCAGGGGAGCTCGTTAGAAGGCCAGATCTGATTCCAGAGGTTTGGGGTGGGACCCAGGGCTCTGCATTTCTTTCAAGTTCTCAGATAATGTCAATTCTACTGCTTCATGGACCACATTTTGAACATCACATCTTGGCCACAACCCAACATATCTCAGGCTCTTCATCTCTTTCCAGAATTCACTGCTGACTAGCTCAGTATCCCTACCATTATTTCTACTAATTTCCCAACAACCCAGCCTGAAATTTGTGGACATGTTGCAACCCATTAATTTTCCGTGAAACCTCTAAGTCTATGGAGCACTGTCTTTTTATTTGAAAAGCACTGTAAAATGAACATGAACCTCAGGGTTTCTGCATTTGAGAAAGGCTTTTGCACCCTCCCGGGTGACATTATATTTGCATGGAGGTTTAACCACATCGGTATCATAATTGCTCATCACAGATCACCAGACTCCCGGCAATGATGATGGATGGCTTGAAGATAAGGAGCCTCGTGATTCTTATCAGACTTTACACAGCCAACTAAGCCACAAAGAGGTCAAAGAAGACAATCCTGTAATATTTTCATATCACATGGAGGATGAGTGTTGCATAAGAAAAATGAATGGACGTTATAAAGAGGTGGTTATTCAATCACATCTGAGGTCATGTCCATTTGTAGTTTAAATTTCAATATTTTTATGAATAGTTCTCTGGCTATAAGCTAGGCAATTTTATCTCCTCAATTTTCAGTGAGTCTTAGAATATGATTTAAAAAAATGTTTAAAAAATGTTTGACTTAATTAATTTTTTAGCTGAACTACACACGGCTTGTGGTATCTTAGTTTCCCAACAAGGGATCAAACTCAGGACCCAGCAGTGAAAGTGCCAAATCCTATTCTAAATTCACAAACATCCACTTGCATTTTTAAACAAAATAAATTGTATGTTACATTTTTCCAGTTTTATTCAACACTTCCCTTGGGGTTTGCCTTATCTTGCAGATATACTGTGTCACTATCGTGGACATTTTATCACTTGACAATGTGTTGACATTTTTTAGAAAATAATTCTAATGCACTGTGCCAGACATTTTCTAATGCTTGAAATAGCTAGTGACATAAAATACTAATGTGCAAAGCTATTTAACCATTACCTAAAAAGAAATAGAAAAGAAAGTCCTTGGTCAAGACATTTTGAAAAAGTTATATGTGGATTTGTGTGCGTGTGTCCCAGAGTTTCTTTCATTGTCTGATGAATATTTTCTTGCCAAATAAGGATTTTAACAAAGAATGTGTTGCCAGATTTAACTAGAAAGACAATTAACCTCAGAAAAGGATCCAAAACTTTGGCTTTTTTCAAACCCCAAAGATCTCAGGTCACTGATGGCTCAAGGGAAAAACAAAAATCTGTTTACAAATGGCCAGGGCCAACTTTGAACTTTAAAGAAACTGGAAGAGAAAAGGAAACATGAAAATCTGCGCTCTCTGTTCCTGTCTTTCTCAGGAATTACTAGGTCTGATCCAAGAAGTGTTTAAAGAGGCCTGACTTCAGAAGGGAGAGATGACTAGAGAAACCTACAGAAATATACTACATGGTGTTAAAACATCCAGTGTTCATGAAGGTTTATGTTTTCTAGGGTACTGAATAAAAGCCCCCAAAACCCGCCATGCACCAATTTTCTGAGAAGAAAGAGGGAGTGAGAGACTGGCTGGCAATTGGGGGGTGGAGTTTATGCTTCAGGTCACACTTGCCAAGCAGTAATATAACTTTTGATAAAATATGCATTTCACGGGGTAGGCTCGTTCTGCAGAAACTGCCTTTTCCCGGTCCGACTCCCTCTGGTAAAGTGGTCCAGCGCAATCCGCGGTGTGCTGTGGGTACCCGAGCGCCTCTCGGGGCAGTTCTGAGGGAGACGCGGCATTCCAGGCTGTTTCGCTCCTAGGACTCCTGCAGACAGTCCGGGTTTCCGAGGGCAGAGCCGCTGTGGAGGGCCTCCCGGCAGCCCTGGATGTTTTCACCTGGATGTCGCAAAGTCATTTCTACCCATGTCTCTTTAGCTGAAGCAGGTGCTGTGGTCCATCTTTTGACACCTCAGAGGGTGGTGAAATGCAACCATCTTGTGTGCCGGAAAAAGCCTTTGTGGTAAGATTTCCCCACAAAGTTCTCTGTGTTTATTTCCGCGTCTCCTGATTCTTCATTTTTCCCTCCATATGGCACTTTGTTGGCTTCTGCAACTCTCACCCAGACCATTGTTTAGCCTCATCCGTAACATTCCCTTTTCCCAATTTCCTGGCCTTGTCTATCTCATTGTTTTTCAGTTGTTAAGTCATGTCCAACTCTTTGTGACCCCATGGACTGCAGCACGCCGGGCTTCCCTGTCCTTCACTATCTCCCAGAGTTTGCTCAAACCCATGTCCATTGAGTGGGTGATGCCATCCAACCATCTCCTCCTCTATCTCCCTCTTCCCCTCTTGACCTCGATCTTGCCCAGCATCAAGGTCTTTTCCAATGAGTTGGCTCTTCACATCAGTGGCCAAAGTGTTGGAGCTTCAGCTTTAGCATCAGTCCTTCTAGTAAATATTCAGGTTTGACTCCTTTAGGGTTGCCTGGTTTGATCTCCTGGCTGTCCAAGGGACTCTCTAGAGTCTTCTCCAGCACCATCATTTGGAAACATCAGTTCTTCAGTGCTCAGCCATCTTTATGGTCCTGCTCTCACATCCATCCATGACTATTGGAAAAACCACAGTTTTGACTATACAGATTATACAGTCGGCAAAGTGACATCTCTGCTTTTTAATATGCTGTCTAGGCTTCTCATAGCTTTTCTTCCAAGGAGCAGGCATATTTTAATTTCTGTCTATCTCATGGATTTCCCTGATGGCTCAGATGGTAAAACGTCTGCCTACCTTGCGGAAGACCCAGCCTTGATCCCTGGGTTGGGAAGATCCTCTGGAGAAGGAAACGGCAACCCACTCCAGTACTCTTGCCTGGAAAATCCCATGAACAGAGGAGCCTGGCAGGCTACAGTTCATGGGGTCACAAACAGTCTATCTCATACGGGATCACAAAATAACTTTCCCCAAACCAAGGGTCTTCCAATTTAACCTCTGCCCCATTTCACCCATACTTTCCTTACTGACCTGTTTCCTAATATGTCATGACACTGCCAGGTTAATGTGGTTGGGGCCACATAGCTGGGATCACCAGTAGAGAAGGACACATCCTAAAGCAGCCTCACCCCCCATAGCTGAGGACACACTGCAGAGGACGGTCCAGGAACGAGCCTACCCTGCGAGAGCAGACTGATGACGGAATCAAGCATCCATCCAGACCCGCGGGTGGCACGGAAAAGACCCACCCAAGAGAGCTGCGGGTGGCACGGAAAAGACCCACCCAAGAGAGCTGCGGGTGGCACGGAAAAGACCCACCCAAGAGAGCTGCGGGTGGCACGGAAAAGATCCACCCAAGAGAGCTGCGGGTCCCCTTCCAGTTAAGCTGAGAATTAGGTGCATTGACTTCACATATATTCCTGCAGGCAGATCCAGCAGGAAGCAGAACCTCAGAGAACTGGGATCTAGGGGCACCTCATCACTGGACTGTGCTGAGGTAGGGGGATCCAAGGTGGAGTGCAGAAAGATGGCAAGTTATGAAGATCGGAACCCATGTTAGGCATGACAGTGAGGATTTAGAGACACAGTCATCTACAAGGCACCGGCTTTTCAATCCTTCACTGCCACTTCTAATGAAACACTCAGAACCCCAATATAGGAGTTGAATGGCAGCAGAGATGCTCCGGCTGAAGTCACTAGCCTCCCCCCTTTCTTCCTCTAGCCTAGCTCTACCCCCCAAATTGGCTACCAACATGGCTCTATGCGAAAGATTTTGCCTGCAGTACAGGATTCAATCCCTGAGTCAGGAAGAGCCCCTGGATCAGGACATAGCGATCTACTCCAGTAATCTTTCCTGGAAAATCCCACGGACAGAGGAGCCTGGTGGGCTACAGTCCCTAGGCTTACAAGAGTCAGACATGACTTAGCAACTAAACAACAGCAGCAGTCTCAGAAGTAATGTCTCAGCATCCCTCGGGTTCCACCAAGCAGCGACGTAAAGGCTTAGCTGAGAGGCCCATGGCAAACGTGCAGGTGCAAGACTGGACTGGGAGTGAGACACTGGGGAGAGTATCCACACGTGTGTGCTCAGTGACCCCGTGGACTGCAGCCCGCCAGGCTCCTCTGTCCAGGGGACTCCCCAGGCAGGAGCACTGGAGTGGGTGCCATTTCCTCCTCCAGGGGAGCTTCCTGACCCAGGGACTGCACCCATGTCTCTTGTGTCTCCTACATTGGCCAGCAGATTTTCCACCGCTGTGCCACCCGGGAGTGAGAGGCTGGAGGTGAAACTCCAGGAGCGCCAGCAGTCAAGCCCCTGAGCAGCACTGGACCGAGATCCTGTGTGATGAACCAGGTCAGGCTTTCAGCCCCGGCAGACTGAGGCACAGTAGACCTCGATCTGGAGGCGGATGGACCTGTGGAGAGGGGCTAAGCGACCCTGAATGTGTCTCCTGGTTTCCATGGAAGCAGGCTCCCTGTGATGCTCAAGGGCATTTGTGCTTTGGATTCCAGACCCTCACACACTTTCAAGAACTTTGCTCCTGAGCTGCTTCCTCTTGTGCGTCACCAATGCCTTTCTCCACACAGGACCGTTTCTGCAAGCATGTCTCACTCCAGAGCAGTGACACTCAAGGTGTGGTTCTTGCATCCCCAGCATCAGTGTCACCTGGGAAATAGAATGCGAAGTCTCACTGTCTACCCCAGACCCATTGAGTCAGAAACTTTGGAGCCCCCAGCATTTATTCTCAAGTAAGCCCACCAGATAATGCTGATATAAGGGAGAGCCTGAGACCCAGTGCTCCAGAGAACCCGCTTAAAAACAAACAACACAACCACACTTCGGGGGGCTTCCTTGGTGGTCCAGTGGGTAGGACTCCATGCTCCCAATGCACCGTGCCTGGGTGATCCCTGCTCAAGGAATTAGATCCCACATGCAAGACACAACTAAGACCCAGGGCAGCCAAAATAAACACATAAATATATTAAAAAGTAGAGTCAGTGGCAGTCTCCTGTAGTCAACATATTGATGGATCATTTAAAGAATAATACGTATAAATATATAAAAAACACTTCCTTGGCCTCGATTCTCCCACAACCACTGTCCAGTCTCCCACCCTCATCCAGGGGAAGCCCCCTTAAACATCTTGTCCACGCTTGCCCTCACCTGTCATGTCGCTTTGAATGTGACTTTAGTCTTACCACTCCACAGAAAACGTCCTTTTCAAGTCTCCCAGAATTTCCGTCCCAAGATCAGTGGACACTGCTCTCTTCAGATCTAACTCCGTCTCTCGCACGTGTGTTTGAGTTGGTCTCACCCTTGCCGGGTCATCTCCCCGCTTGACTCCCACAGTAACACGTGCTTTCTTTCCTTCCCTGAGCCTTTAGTTTCCTTTGCTGGCTTTTCATTCTCTAATCTCTAGAGATGCGTGTTCTGCGGGCATTGGAACTCTGCCTGTTTCAATTCCTCCTCTGCCCAAGGGTGATTTCACCCAGCTTTGAAGTATAAGCCCTCTCTCTATCTGATACCCCCAATTTAGATCTCTAGTCTGGGTTTCTCTGAGCCAAGGATCTGCAAATTCAATTCTTCCTTCTCTGCGTCTTCAGTATCACACGTTTAGAACAGAAACACTGAATCTCACTCCTGGACACACACAGCTTGGTCTCTGCTCAAACATCATTCCTTAAAACTGCCATTGCTGTCTACATTTTTATCAAATATCCATTTTCAGGCCCATATCCTGACTACCATGTACTAGCTGTATAACCTTAAATAAGCTTCATGACCACATTTCACCTTGGCTTTGTAATCTGTGAAATGCGTATCTGCAGAGGATGTAGAATTGTGGTGCTTTAACATATATGTGTTGCTTAGTACAGCCCCTGGTGTAGAGCATTAGCCCAGGATTGTGTGTGTGTTGAATGTCTGCTATACACAAGGCGTGAGTGTGGAGCAGGGCACAGCATGGCCTTTGACTGACAGTCGATCCTGTGTGCTAAAGCTGATGGCCACCGTGCAGGGGGTTCTCACCAGGAACCACCTCCAGGTGGCCCACCACATGGTTCTTAGAGATGCTTAAGATACCAACACCATCAATACTATGGCAATCAATAAGTACAATCCTGTGGTCTGTTGGAAGCTGCAGTAGAATTAATTAACCCTCCTTGCTTCCACATTTTCCCATATAACTGTGATTTGCTCACCCGGTGTGACATTGGCTTGACCGTATGACTGGATTTAGCCATTTCATGATTAAAAGATACTGTGTGAGTGGGGTTAAGCCCTCTCAGTCCTTTACCATGGCACGACAGAATTCTTTGCTGTGATAGGTAGACCCATTCCCCTCAAAGGTGTCCATCAGTTCAGTTCAGTTCAGTCACTTAGTCATGTCCAACTCTTTGTGACCCCATGGACTACAGCACGCCAGGCCTCCCTGTTCATCACCAACTCCTGGAGTTTACCCAAACTCATGTCCATTGAGTCGGTGATGCCATCCAACCATCTCATCCTCTGTTGTCCCCTTCTCCTCCAGCCTTCAATCTTTCCCAGGATCACAGTCTTTTCAAATGAGTCAGTTCTTCACATCAGGTGGCCAAAGTATTGGAGTTTCAAATTCAGCATCAGTTCTTCCACTGAACACTCAGGACTGATCTCCTTCACAATGGACTGGTTGGATCTCCTTGCAGTCCAAGGGACTCTCAAGAGTCTTCTCCAACACTGCAGTTCAAAA
>SJYS01017320.1:139012-196114 GCA_006410695.1 Philantomba maxwellii | reverse complement strand
AGTAGTCATGTATGGTTGTGAGAGTCGGACTGTGAAGAAAGCTGAGCGCCGAAGAATTGATGCTTTTGAACTGTGGTGTTGGAGAAGACTCTTGAGAGTCCCTTGGACTGCAAGGAGATCCAACCAGTCCATCCTAAAGGAGATCAGTCCTGGGTGTTCATTAGAAGGACTGATGCTGAAGCTGAAACTCCAATAATTTGGCCACCTCATGAGAAGAGTTGACTCATTGGAAAAGACTCTGATGCTGGGAGGGATTAGGGGCAGGAGGAGAAGGGGACAACAGAGGATGAGATGGCTGGATGGCATCACCGACTTGATGGACGTGAGTTTGGGTAAACTCTGAGAGTTGGTGATGGACAAGAAGGCCTGGCATGCTGTGATTCATGGCGTCACAAAGAGTCGGACACGACTGAGCAACTGAACTGACTGATCAGTATTACACTATCAAAAGTATCGTAGTTTTGTAAGAAGTCTTCATTAATATCTAGTAAGAAAATCTAGCCACCTACTCTCACTTCAGTCTTTTTTAGGTATTTCCTTGACTATTCTTAGGACTTTGCTCTTCCATATATATTTTAGAATCAACTTTATTTATTTTTGATATTTATTTATTTGGCTGCACCAGGTCTTAGTTGTAGCACATGGAATCTTTGATCTTCCTTGTGGGATGCAGGATCTCTAGTTGCAGCCTGCGGAATTTTAGTTGTGGCATGTAGGATCTAGTTCCCTGATCAGGGATGGAGCCTGGGCCCTGTGCTTTGGAAGCATGGAGTTTTAGCCTCTGGACCATCAAAGAAGTCCCTAGAATCAACCTTAAAGTTTCAGAAATGCTTGACCTTTTAAAAATTGGAATTCTGTTTACAGATCAATTAGAAGAAATTGACCTCTTTATGATATTTATTCTATCTGTAAATATGGTCTTTGTTAATGATTTTCTGCAAGATTTTATATGTTTCTCCATACATGTGTTGCATGTAGTTCTTTTAAGTATTTATTCATAGGCTTCTTTTGATTTTTGTTGCTAGTATGAATTATATCTCTTTTTAAATTCTTTTTTATTTGTTCCTGTTGAATAGAAATTCAGTTGCTTTCAGTTTATCTTATACCCAGATATCTTGACAAATTCTCTTATTATTTCTATTAATTTTTATGTAGATTCTTTGGATATTTCTATATAGACTCTCATATATGCGAATAATGATTTTATTTCTTCCTTTTCAGGAAGGGATATTTATTTTTCCTTTTCTTTATACTTTTATTTCTTGAAAAGAAACAATGATAGTGGATATTCTTATCTTATTTATGATTTAAAATGGTTCTAACATTTTACCATTAAATATAATACTTCCTATAAAATTTCAGTAGATACCTTCTATCAGACAAAACACATTTCTTTTTTTAAAAAAATAGGGTTTATTTTTGAGATAAGTTTTAGCTCACAGAATATTAAGTGGAAAGTACAGAGAGTTCCCATATATCTTCTGCACCGCCCTCCCTCCACCCTAGCCTCGCCCACTGTCAACATCCTGGACTAGAGTTGTGCATGTGTTGCAATCAGTAAACCTACACTGAAATATCAGTATCACTCAGAGTCCATAGTTTTTATTAGGGTTTTCTCTTGGTGTTGTACATTTACCAGTTTGACAAATGTATAATGACATGTATCAACCATTGTTGTATCATGCAGAAAAGTCTCACTGCCCCCAAAATTCTCTGCTATGTCTATTCATACATTTCTTCCCTCCACCCCAGGCAGCCGCTGATCTTCGTAATTTTCTCTTTTCCAGACTGTCATACAGTTGGAATCATACAATATGTATCCTTCTCATATTGGCATCTTTCTTTTAGTAATATGCATTTAAGTTTCTGCCATGTCTTTTCATAGCTTGATAGCTCGTTTCATTTTGGAATTGATTAATACTCCGTTGTTTGGATGTACCACAGTCTACCCATTTATCTACTAAGGACATCTTGGATGCTTCCAGGTTTTGGAGATCAATCATTAATAAGGTTTCCAAAAACATCCACGTGCAGGTTTTGTGTGGACGTAAGTTTTTAACTCATTTGGATAAGTACCAGGAGTACAGTTTCTGGATCATACAGTAAGAGTATGTTTATTAGTTTTATAAGAAGCTATCAAGCTGTCTTCCAGAATGACTGTACCATTTTTCATTTCCATTGGCAATGAATGAGAGTTCCTGTTGCCCCACATCCTCTCCAACATTTGGTGTTGTTAGTATTTTAGATTTTAGTCATTCTGATAAATATGTAGTGGTGTCCATTATTGTTTTAGTTTGCAATTGTTGCAAAGAGTCAGACACGACTGAGCGACTGAACTGAACTGAACTGAACTGAATGACATAGGATGTGGAGCATCTTTTCATATGCTTATTTTCTGTTTGTATATCTTCTTTGGTGAGATCTCTGTTCATGTATTTTGCCCTTTATTTACTTAACTCTGTCAAGTCTTAGTTGTAGTGTGCAGGCCCTTTTTTGCAGCCTGTGGGCTTCTCTCTAGTTGCAGCCTGTGGGCTGAGTTGCCCTGCATCAAGTGGGATTTTAGTTCCCTGACCAGGGGTTGAACCCACGTCCCCCGCCTTGAAAGGCAGATCCTCAACAATTGGACTACCAGGGAACTCCCTTATCCATTTTTTAATAAGGAAAATATTCTTTTCTCAGATTTGTCTTTATAACTCGTCTTCTCATTCTCTTGATAGTGTCTTTTGCAGAGCAGACATTTTTAATTTTAATAAAGTCCTGTTTATCTAAATTGGAATAAATTATTTCTTCCATGGGTTCTTCCTTTGCTGTTGTATCTCAAAATAATTTCCAAACCCAAGGTTATTAAGATTTTCTCCTATGCTGTATTCTGGGAGTTCTATAGTTTTACACTTTTAATTTAGATCTTGGATCCATGTAGAGTTAATTTTTGTGAAAGATATAAGGTCTGTGTCTGGATTGGTTTTTGTTTTTTTTTGCATGTGGATGTCTAAGTCATTGCACCACTGTTTCTTGAAAAGACAGTTTTTATGCCACTGAATTCCCTTTTCCCCCTTGTCAAAGATCAGGTGATTATATTTTGGGGGGTCTATTTCTAGACTGTCTGTTCTGTTCCACTGATCCATTTGTCCACTCTTTCACCAATACCACACTGTCTTGATTATTGTATCTTTCAAGCAAGTCTTTTTTTTTTAATTTAAATTTTATTTTTTTACTTTACAATACTGTATTGGTTTTGCCATACATTGACANGGGGTCTATTTCTAGACTGTCTGTTCTGTTCCACTGATCCATTTGTCCACTCTTTCACCAATACCACACTGTCTTGATTATTGTATCTTTCAAGCAAGTCTTTTTTTTTTAATTTAAATTTTATTTTTTTACTTTACAATACTGTATTGGTTTTGCCATACATTGACATGAATCCACCACAGGTGTACATGAGTTCCCAACCCTGAACCCCCCTCCCACCACCCTCCCCATATCATGTCTCTGGGTCATCCCAGTGCACCAGCCCCAAGCATCCTGTATCCTGTATCAAACCTAGACTAGTGATTTGTTTCTTATATGATAGTGTACATGTTTCAATGCCATTCTCCCAAATCATCCCACCCTCTCCCTCTCCCACAGAGTCCAAAAGTCTGTTATTTACATCTGTGTCTCTTTTGCTGTCTCGCATACAGGGTCATCATTACCATCTTTCTAAATTCCATATATATGTGTTAGTATACTGTATTGGTGTTTTTCTTTCTGGCTTACTTCACTCTGTATAATCAGCTCCAGTTTCATCCACCTCATTAGAACTGATTCAAATGTATTCTTTTTATTGGCTGTGTAATACTCCATAGTGTATATGTACCACAGCTTTCTTATCCATTCGTCTGCTGGTGGACATCTAGGTTGTTTCCATGTCCTGGCTATTATAAACAGTGCTGCGATGAACATTGGGGTACACATGTCTCTTTCAATTCTGGTTTCCTCGGTGTGTATGCCCAGCAGTGGGATTGCTGGGTCATAAGGCAGTTCTATTTCCAGTTTTTTAAGGAATCTCCACACTGTTCTTCATAGTGGCTGTACTAGTTTGCATTCCCACCAACAGTGTAAGAGGGTTCCCTTTTCTCCACACCCTCTCCAGCATTTATTGCTTGTGGACTTTTGGATTGCAGCCATTCTGACTGGTGTGAAATGGTACCTCATTGTGGTCTTGATTTGCATTTCCCTGATAATGAGTGATGTTGAGCATCTTTTCATGTGTTTGTTAGCCATCCGTATGTAAAGCCAGGCAGTGTCAGCTCTCCAACTTTGTAATTCTTTTTTAATATTGTGTTGGCTATTATGAGTATTTCGCCTCTCTTATATAAACTTTTGAATAAGTTTATTAATAGCCACAAAATAACTTGCTGGGATTTGAATCGAAATAGTGTTAATCTAGTAATTAAATGGGAAAGAACTAATTAATCTATTAATTAATAGATTAAGTTAGGAAGAACTTCTGACAGTAATGAATCTTCTTATCCATTATCAAGGAATATATCTCCAGTAATTTATTTCTTCTTTGATTTCTTCCATCACAGTCTTATAGTTTTCCTCATATAGCTCTTGTACATATTTTGTTAGATTTATATCTAAGTATCTTATTTGGAGAGTGGTGTGCTAATCTAAATTCTATTGTGTTTTTAATTTCAATTCCGTTTTCTCATTGCTAACATATAAGAAAATGGTTGACTTTTGTATGTTAATCACTTATTAATTCTGATAGTTTGTCGATTTGTGTTTTCTACATAGACAATCATGTCATCTGTGTGAAAAAACAGCTTTATTTCTTCCTTCCTAATCTGTATTCCTTTTATTTCTTTTTCCTATTTTATTGCACTAGCTGGGATTTCCAATATGATGTTGAAAAAAAGTGGTGAGAGGGGACATCCTTGTTTTGTTTAAGGGATTTCTTTTTATTTAATTTGCTAAGATTACATGAACATTGAATTTTATCAAATGATCTTTTTAAACTTGTTGAAGTTATCATATATATATGTAAATAAAGTTTATAAATATTGTGGGTTAAATTTTGAGATTTTTCTGATGCTAAATTGTTCTTACATTCTTAAAATTCACCCAACTTGGTTATGATATGTTATCTTTCCTTTATATCACTTATTTCAGGATTTTTGCATCTTACTGAGTAATATTCACTTATAGTTCTCCTTTCAGATACTTCTCTCATTTGATTTTAGTATCAGGTATTTTGGGGGCCTCATAAAATGAATTGAAGAGTAGTCTTATTTCCTATCCCTTGAAGAGTTTGTATAAGATTGGAACGACACATTCTTTGAATATTTGGTAAAAATTGCCTGTAAAACTGAGTTTGGTTTTATCTTTGTGGGAGGATTTAAAACTATGGTTTCAGTTATCTTAATTGGCATAGAATTTTTAAGACTTTTTATTTCTTCTAAAGTCAATTCCCCCATCCCTAGGAATTTGTCCATTTTGTATATGTTTTCAAATTCATTGGCATAAAATTGGTTATAGTATTCCCTTTTATTTTTAAATCTTCCCTGGATCTGTAGTTACATCTCTCTTTTTATTCCTAATATTACTCTTTTTGTGTGCTTTGTCTATTTTTTTCTTAATTCATTGCACCAGAGGTTTGTCTCTGTTATTAGTTGTTCCAAGAACTAATTACAGGCTTTGTTGGTTCTCTCTATTGTATCTTTATTTTCTATTTTATTCATTTCTGCTTTTATATGTATTTTCTTCTTCTTTTTATATTTTTTTAGTTTGTTTTGCTGTCCCTTTTATAATTTCTGAGATGGATTGCTTAGCAGATTAAATTTCAGACTTTCTCTTTTTCTTTAATCATTTGCAAAATATTTTAAAACGCTACTTTACTGCATCCCATAATTTTTTATATATATTATTGGCGTTATTGTTCAGTTCTAACTAAGTATTTTAAGTACCCATTATGCTTTGATTGACCCAATAAGTCTTTAATTTTCCAAATATAGAGAAATATGTTTCTGTTTTTGTTATTAACTTGTAATTTAATTTTACTGTAGTTGAAGAACATTCATTTATATCATATCACCCATTATGATTATAATTATGACATTTTTTTGTAAATGTTCCATGTGCTTGAAGAGAATGTGTATGCTTTGTGTTCAATAGATCAAAAGTCTTGTGTTATTCAAAATTTCTATAACTTTACTAGTTTTTCTTTATTTGCTCTATTAATCATTGTGAGAAGTTGAAATCTCCCACCAAGATGGTAGGCTTTGTATTTCTAGCAGCATTTGCAACAGCTTTCGGTTCCTAGAAGTTTAAAACTATTATCATTAGATAACTCCATCACTAAGAGGATGAGATGGCTGGATGGCATCAACGACTCGATGGACATGAGTTTGGGAAAACTCCGGGAGTTGGTGATGAACAGGGAGGCCTGGCATGCTGCGATTCATGGGGTCGCAAAAAGTCGGACACGACTGAGCAACTGAACTGAACTGAATCACTTTTTAGTTTAATCTACTTTATCTAGTGTTAATTTGACTATACCAGCTTTATTTTGAATAGTATTTGCATGATATATCTTTTTCTGTCCTTTAACTTTCAACTTCTTCATGTCCTTATGCTTTAGGTGTGTTTATTGTGATTAGCAAATAGTGGGAGGTGTAATTTGTTTTGTTTCCTTGGTTCATTTTGGTGTGGTCTCAAGTTTAGTCCATTTTTCAATTATGATTACTAATGTATTTAGACATGTTTCTGATATCTTACATTTTGCTTTCTACTTCTGCCTTTCCTGTGCTTCTTTTTTGCTTGTTTGTTCTGGCTTAGGTTTTGTTGTCATTTGTTATATTTTGGTTTTTTGATTGATTGAGAGAGGTTGGTTCCCCATCACCCCTCCCGCCCCTCATTGCTTTTCCTCTCTCTGCTGGTGTGGAAGTTATAGACTCTAAATAAAAGTCTAAGGTTAATACCTTAAGCCTTTCCCCAGCAGTACAAGAACCCTAGAACGTGAAGGTGAACGTGAAAATCATTCAGTTGTGTCTGACTCTTTGTGACCCCATGGGCTATACAGTCCATGGAATTCTCCAGGCCAGATTACTAGAGTGGGTAGCCTTTCCCTTCTCCAGGGGATCTTCCCAACCCAGGAATCAAACCCAGGTCTCCTGCATTGCAGGCGGATTCTTTACCAGCTGAGCCACAAGGGAAGCCCAGGAACCCTAGAGCACTATCTCTAATTTCTCTATCCAAACTTTTTCCTACTGTTGGACGATATTCTAGTTCTGTCCTTGTTTCAACTCCATAAATTAGAGAGCATTGTTAGTTTATAATACAAAGGTTGTTTAGCTCTACCTCCATGCTAGGCTATTCTGTGCTTAGTCGCTCAGTTGTGTCTGACTCTTTGCCACCCCATGGGCTGTAGCCCACCAGGCTCCTCTGTCCATGGGGATTCTCCAGGCAAGAATACTGAAGTGGGTTGCCATGCCCTCCTCCAAGGGATCTTCTCAACCCAGGGATTGAACTCAGGTTTCCTGCATTGCAGGCTGATTCTTTACCACCTGAGCCACCAGGGAACCCCACGAATACCTGAGTGGGTAGCCTATACCTTCTCCAGGGATCCTCCTGACCCAGGAATTGAACCAGAGTCTCCCACATTGCAAGCGGATTCTTTACCATCTGAGCCACCAGGGAAGTCTTCTACCTCCATATCTATGAACTTATTTGTCCTTCATCAGTTTTATTGCACATTTTATACTTTCCTTCTGGGATCATTTTCCTTCTTCCTGAAATTTATCCTTTAGAAGTTCTTTAAGTAAATCTGTCTGTCTGTCTTGTTAGTTTGACATCTGAAAATATCTTTTCTTTCATCTTCATTTTGAAACGTATTTCTTGAAGTATCCATTCTACGTTGAAAGTTACTTTCTGTCAGCACTTCGAAAATATTATTTCATTGTCCCTGGCTTCCATTTTTTTTTAAAAAAAGCCTGTTGATATAATTGGCATTCTTTTAATTGGCATTCTTTTGTGAGTTATCTGTGTTTTCTCTCATTCTTTTTTATGTTAAGATTTCTACTTTAGTGTTCTGAATTCTCACTACCCTTTAAGTAGATATGGATGTCTTTAATTTTTTCCCCTCCTTTTAGGTCTTAAAAATTCTCAGCCATTCTCTCTTCTGGCTTTGCTTCTTTTCCATTTTTTTCTTTGCTTTTGAGACTTGATTAAGATATGCATGCATGCATGTTAAGTTGCTTCAGTTGTGTCCAACTCTGTGACCCTATGGGCTGTAGCCCCCCTGGCTCCTCTGTACATGAGATTCTCCAGGCAAGAATACTAGAGTGAGTTGCTGCCCTCCTCCAGGGGAACTTCCCAACCCAGGGATCGAACCCACGTCTCTTATGTCTCCTGCATTGACAGGTTGATTCTTTACCACTAGTGACACACAGAAAGCCCCTGATTAAGGTGTATTATGCTTTTTTACTCTGGCCTACAAATCTCTTATTTTCTAGCTGCTTGTCTCTCTGATCTGAATTTTGTGAAATGTCTTCAGCTTTTCCAGTTCATCTGTGTCTAACTTGCTATTTTATCCATATAGGTTTTAAAAAATGTATTTTAATAATTACACTGTTAATTTCTCTAAATTCTGTTTGATTCTTTTCAAATTCCCCTGGTTATTATTGATAGTCTCTTGTTACTTGCTCATATTTTGATATTCCATTCTTTATTTCTTTAAACATTTCACCTGTATTAGTTTACAATCTAGAGCTGATAGTTTTAGATGTTGAAATTCTTGGGGCGGGGTTGGGAGAGGCCTACTCTTGTGGTTCTTTGTTTCTTCAGGTTCTTCCTCTGCTTGTTCCCTTGTGTGCCAAGTAATTTTGATTGTGAGCCCTTGTGGATGATCTTTATCTGTGGGCAGCCTGGTGGCCTGAGATCAACATGCTTTCCTCCCTAGGGGAAATCTAGAACCTTGGAACCCTCAGACCCATGTTGCCCCACACAGCAGCCAGGTCCCCAAGCTCAGTGTAGCAGTTGGTCTAGCCCCCATACTTTGCTCCAGTCTTGATGTCAACACCTGCTTCAGGGCAACCCCACCCCTCACCAGTCTATCTTTGGTTCATGATTTCCTCCCTTTCTCTCCCTTGGCCTCTGAGGCTTTCCTTATCTTCCAGGGTACAAGCAACTCAACAAAAACTGTATTTTATGCACAATCTGGGCAGAAAGGCCCAGAAGCAAAACCTTAGTTTCCTCATCTATAAAATGGTCACCAGTCATAGTAACAATAATAGTAACAACTACCACCCTACAAGTTGTTACAGGTTCAACCGCTGGGTGAAGATCCCCTGGAGAAGGAAATGGCAATCCAGTCCAGTATCCTTGCCTGGGGAATTCCATGGACAGAGGAGCCGGTGGGCTACAGTTCATGGGGTCGCAAAGAGTCAAACAGGAGTGAATGACTAACTCTTTCACTTTCATAATAATGATAGTAGTAACAACAACTACCCCACAAGTTGTTACAAGAATCATAGGAACTCATATATGGCAAAGCACCATAAATGTACTATTTTAAGAATCAGCTATTGAGGGGACTTCCCTGGCAGTCCAGTGGTTAAGACTTCACCTTCCAATGTAGGGGGTGTGGGTTTGATCCATGGACAGGGAGTTAAGACCCCACATGACCGGAGGCTAAAAAACCAAAACAGAAAACAGAAATAATATTGTAAAAAATTCAATAGAGACTTAAAAAATGGTCCACATCAAAAAAAATAAAAAACAACTTAGAAAAAAGAATCAACTGTTGATGTGTTGCTGATCTTTTACACTGCTGCACTATTTTATTTAATCCTCCAACAGATCTGGTTCTGTCATCATCTCCATGAGGAAACTGGTTTCAAGGGGATAACAGTCACCTGCCTCACTGTTGCTGTTATCATTAGTGTTACATTGTTGAAGGAGAGGGAAATGGGAATACTTGTGAGTAGAGCAGAAGCGGGGAGTGGGGTGCCTGCTTACTGGTGTGGAGCCATGTGGTACGATGGGGAGTGCTGGACTGGGACTCGGGAGAAAGGGTGGGTTCTTGCTGGGTCCTCTTGAGCCAGCTCAGCTCAAGGTTTGGGGTGCTGGCTGCAGAATCCCAGCCTGCTCATTTCTTGGGAGCAGAGGTGTGTGCTGTGGATGCAGGAGTGTCTCTGGACATCATAAGTCACCCCGGAGGTGCAGCCCCAGTAGTTTCCCTGGGAGGGCTATACTTCTCTGATGTCCCTGGGTCCCTTCTGTGTCTCATCTCTGTGTGCGGTGGAATTCTTGGTGCCCTGTTTTCTATTTACCACTTAGCTCTTTGAGCAGCAGAGCTCCTTGAAGGCAGACACTGATTCTTCTTGGCTCTTTGGAACCTGGCAGGGTCCTGGCATACTGAAGGTATTCAGTGCATGATGGTGGCAGAAATACACAACAGATCTTCTCTACTGCATCGCATCGTGCATGATCTTTGTAAGCCTTAGTTCATTCATCTCTGCGCTCACTCCTTCCCTGAGTATTGCGTTCTGGCATCATCCCACATTCACACTGGTGAATGGCTGGTGCATTGCCCTCATAAGCACATTTGTATTTGTCATTCCTGGTGGATAGATTTGGGTTTGGCAAATATGATCTCTGTTACCTATCTACTCCAGGTCCTCTCCTCATGTGTGACATGGAAAAAGGCTTTGGATTTAGGCAGCCCTGGATCCAGACTGGCTTCTCCGCTTGCTGGCTCTGTGGACAATGGCATAACCCCTGCAAGCTTCAGTCTCCCTACCTCTAACATGGGAAGAGGAATGCCAGCCTCCCAGGATGTGGAGAGATTTGCGTGCTGTGGGCTCATGGTGAGGGTGAGGGTGAGTTCCTTGCAGTTTACCTGGCTGACCTCAGGACCTGCTCTGTTGGCCAGTATGGCTCCCGTGGGCCCAGGTCTTTCTCCCTCCACACCTTAGGATAGCAACTCCATGGACTGCTGGGCCCGCAGGCTCCCTTTGGCCTCTGCCAAGCCCAGCCTGTTCTGTGGCTTCCTGAGAGTGAGCTAGGCCCCCACCCCAGGTCCGTTGCTCTAGTTCTTGGCCTGCCAGGAGGCAGCTGCCAGCCAACTGTTTACCTTGGGAACATGGTCTCCTCTCCGGCAGTGCTTGCCAGCCGTGGAGCGAGGGCAGATTTATGAACTCGGTCACACAGAAACTATTTAAGGCCCTGGTTGGCCAACAATAATGTAAAGACATACAGTGCCTGTTTGAAAAAAGATTGCATTTAGGTGCCCACACTTTGGTCTGATTTACAGCATAGGCTGAGGCTCCAATTAGCAGTCACAGCCGTCTTTTAGCTGAAACCTAGCGCCTTTCAGGATTATGCAGACTTTCCAGGGCCTGGACTATGATGAAATTATAGCTGGAGGCTTGTAAATTCATTCACCGTTTATAAATGCAGTATATTCTTAACTGCCCAGCTATTCAGCTTACCTGCAAGGCCAGGGCCACTGTGGCCTAGTTGCTTATCAAAGTGACCCTAGGAGATTGTTCGGAGAAGGCAATGGCATCCCACTCCAATACTCTTGCTTGGAAACTCCCATGGACGGAGGAGCCTGGTGGGCTGCAGTCCATGGGGTCGCTGAGTCAGACACGACTGAGCGACTTCACTTTCACTTTTCACTTTCATGTATTGGAGAAGGAAATGGCAACCCACTCCAGTGTTCTTGCCTGGAGAATCCCAGGGACGGCGGAGCCCGGTGAGCTGCCATCCGTGGGGTTGCACAGAGTCGGACATGACTGAAGCGACTTAGCAGCAGCAGCAGCAGCAGGAGATTGTTGGAAAAAGGAACCCAGTCTCAGTCCTGGCTCTCTACCCCTTGCTGTGTGACCTTGGAGAAGTGGTTTAGCCTCTCTGATCCTGAATTCATTCATTTATAACTTGACGAATGTGACAGGATGGGACTTGGGAAGAGTGGTAGACACTCTGCTTTGTGGAGATGAAACAAACTGGTAATGCCTGTAGAGAACCCATCACAGTTCCTGGCACATAGTAGGTGTTCAGTGATGGCAGATACATTAGAGTTGCTAAAAGGGACAAAAATCTCGCATGGGGCTGGCCTCTTCTCTGGTCCTCTGCCTGGCTGGCTGGCAGCGGGGAGCAGGAGCAGGATGGGCAGCACAGGATGGTCTGTGGCCTGTGGCCCCTCAGGCAGCAGGGCCTGGAGCCTTGAGAGCGGGGTGGATGCTGCACCCTGGAGTGGACCCGAAGCCTCATTTCCATCATGGGCTGCATCTGAGTTGTCTGCTGAGCAGGCTGTGGCTGAGGCCTTCTAAAACACCTACTGTGTGCATTGTTGGCCCAGGGCTGGACTCGGCAGTCCTTGTTGAAGGCCTGGGAAAGCCAGGTATGCCAGTGTTTAGGCCAGCCCAACTCTGCCGCCAGTCTTCCCAGCGCCCCTGCTACCTTCGTCACTGCAGCTTCTGCCCTTACAGCAGTGGGGGAGGAGAAAAGCTGACATCAGGATGCTGTGTGGATACGTTGATCAGAACCATCCACGGGGGGAGCCCCTGCCCAGCATACAGGGAGTGAGCTCTCATCACAGTAGGCTGGGCGCTGCAAGGAAACTTAGTCCCTGGGCAGCAGTGGGCCTGGCGACCTCTGGAGTTCTTCTGCTCCCTCCATCCTTGGACGCAGCTGCTGCCCTGGGCGCTGGATGGAACTAGCTCTCCTTTGGCTGCCCTGTGAGCTATGAGCTTCTCTAGCTTTGTGTTGGATTTTGTGTATCAAGGAGGTGGGCCCTGCCCACAGCAAAGGGCAGTTAAAAATTATATTGCTGAGTGTTCAGAATGACAGCTGTGGAGATATAGAGGGGCCTCTAACCTGGCCTGGGAAGTCACGTTAAAGTGACTGGGCTTGACTCTGAGGACAAGGGGAGCCGTGGGGTGAGAATGGATGGGAGGAGCAGGCCTGGCAGCACCTCACCTGTGTGCTGCCCCAAATCCCAAGCCTGGGCTCCCATCACATTACTTACACGCTGTTTGACAGTGTGCCCTTGTGGCCTGGCAGGCAGTGTCCAACGCAGGCCTGGTTCAGCCGGCCCCAGCTGGCCCCATGCTTCATCATCCAGAGCCCCGTTCCCCATCTAATCAGCGGCTCCATCCTGCTTTGATTTGGGGCTCTCCTAAGGACATTTGATTGGCAGTAACTGGAGTCAACCATAAGCTCATGCAAAGGGGCAGATTATTTATGTGTTTTCTGCTGTTCTGTTAACAGTGACTTCAGAAGGGCATATGGAATGGATAAGGGACTATTTAGAAATCAGAAATTTGAAGAGACTGGAAAGAACTTGATAAAAACCATTTAGGTACTATAATGTGCTTCATTTAAAAGATATATATTTACCTAGTCTGTCTGATTTTACAGGAAGTGAGTTAGGAGATGTATTCAGAAATGTTATTGGAATGATGAGATAGTTCATGGAAGCTGCTGGACATCACCCTCTGAGCATGCGCCCTGCCCTGTGCCTGCTTCAAGGCAGACCTGTGGGACTCAGAGGGTCGGTTCCTGCCCAGCCGGCCTCAGCCATCGAGTGTGGCTGCTCTGTAGTATCTGGACACCTGCTCCTGCCCCCACCCTGTTCCTCTAGAACCCCAGAGGCTTTCTGGATGCTTCCTCATTTCCTATGTCTGTTAGCAGTTGGTCACCAAGTGCTGATGACTCAAACTGCTCAACCTCTCTGTCCAGCCAGACTGTCTCAGTCAAATTCTAGCTGCTACTACAGTCGTCCCTGTGGTATGGACTTTTCACTCAACCCCCACAGATACCGGGATCCAAATCCTGAGCAGATGCTCAAGTTCCCTGTGTAAAACAGCCTAGTACAGTCAACCTTCTGTGTCCGTGGATACCACAGATACGCAGTTGGTTGAATCCACAGATGTGAACCTGTGAACACAGACGCAGAATGTACTTTCCCTCTGAGTGAACAAGGGCAAGTTCCATAACTCTGTGTGCTCCCGTTTCTCCACCTGTAAATTTAATGGGGGCCAGGATGGTATCACCTAGTGTGGGGGCCACTCTGGGGACTTGATGATAGCACATACAGTATCTAGGTTGGCCAGCAAGTAAGGCACAAGTGTGGCCAAGCAGAGACATTTTGTTTCCAGTCGCAGCCTGGGGTTTAGGGAGGGGAGTGGGTCTGTGATGGTGACCCTGCACCGCTCCTGTGCTGGACACACCCGGCTGCTGCCTGGGGTCGGGGGTAGGGTCACACTGGCTATGAGTGATGGATGCACTCAGTCTGCAGTGTAGCGCTCTCCTCCTCCGCCTGGGAGTAGATGCTTCTCATTTTGGATGAGTGCAGTTTCCCAGCGTGTCTCGTTTCAGATTGGCGGGATTCTGTTGCTCAGTTCAGTTCAGTTGAGTCGCTCAGTCGTGTCCGACTTTTTGCAACCCCATGAATCGCAGCACGCCAGGCCTCCCTGTTCATCACCATCTCTTGGAGTTCACTCAGACTCACGTCCATCGAGTGCGTGATGCCATGCAGCCATCTCATCCTCGGTCGTCCCCTTCTCCTCCTGCCCCCAATCCCTCCCAGCATCAGAGTCTTTTCCAATGAGTCAACTCTTCGCATGAGGTGGCCAAAGTACTGGAGTTTCAGCTTTAGCATCATACCTTCCAAAGAAATCCCAGGTTGCTCAGGCTCTTCTAAAGCGAGACAGCACAGCTCCAAGTTCACTGGGGCGGGGTCACCCCGTGCGCTCCTGCAGGTTAACACTCATCCGCACGCCCTCTCCTGGTCCCCTCAATCCTGCTCTGCGCCACAGCCCAGCCACAAACGAGGTCTGAGGCAGAGGATTTCCAGAATCAGAATGGCCCCAGAGGCCGTCTCATCCCAACACACTGCTTTGTAGGGAAGGCAGCGACCACCCAAGGCAGGAGGAGGGGTGGCCAGGCTTTAGACCTGAGAATCCCTGTGGAGCTTTCTGGAACATGCCAACTTTCCCATCGGAGCCTAGAGAAGCTTCCCTTGCATGGCACTCAAGTCTGCTGAGAGAGACAGCTGCCAGCCCCTCTCAGGTCCCCAGGCCTCCTGCCCTCTGTGTGAGGCCTTTTCCATTCTGCCCTGCAGAGAATGTCTCCTTCAAGCCTCATTGGCCCTGAAGAAGCCTGGGGGAGGGCAACAGAATGACCTTCACTGGTGGCTTCAGCAAGATCAGAGGGGATGTCGGGGATAGGGAGCCCTTCTTAGCCCCCTGAAATGTTGGTGCTCAGGGGAGTGTCCCCCAGCTTCTCAGAGCTGGCCAGTGGGGTCTAGTAACAAATCAGGATGCCTCCCTGATGTGACCCATCCCCACCCACACCTTTCCCCAGTGTCCCTGTCACCAACAGACTCGAACCTGAGTGCAGATCGATAGCAGAAGAGGAAGTTTGCCTCTCTTAATGGGCTGCTTGATTATCCCGTGCTGCCAGACCTGAGTCAAGTCCTGACTCCTCCTCAGATTTGCTCTGTGACCTTAGGGAAGTCACTTACCCTCTCTGAGCTCTGGTTCTCTACTTTTGTAAGTTAATATATGTAAATATTAACTGGTACTCTGGTACTCTGCCTAATCCCTCCTGCCTGCCACTACCTCAGTTATCCAAACATTACCCCCACAGGGCTGTGGTTTGGTTGGTGGGGTTCTCTGGATACCCCCCAAAACCAGTTTGGATTCAAAACCCACTTGCTGTGTGACCTCAGATGATAGTCTTGCCGCTTTGTGCCTTAGTTCAGTCGCTCAGTCACGTCCGACTCTTTGTGACCCCATGGACTGCAGCACGCCAGACCTCCCTGTCCATCACCAACTCCCAGAGCTTGCTCAGACTCATGTCCATTGAGTTGGTGATGCCATCCAACCATCTATCTAATCCTCTGTTGTCCCCTTCTCTTCCCGCCTTCAATCTTTCCCAGCATCAGGGTCTTTTCCAATGAGTCAGTTCTTCACATCAGGTGGCCAAAATATTGGAGCTTCAGCATCAGTCCTTCCAATGACTATTCAGGACTGATATCCTTTAGGATTGACTGGTTTGATCTCCTTGCAATCGAAGGGACTCTCAAGAGTCTTTTCCAACACCAGTTCAAAAGCATCAATTGTTCCATGCTTAGCTTTCTTTATGGTCCAACTCTCACATCCATATATGACTACTGGAAGAACCATAGCTTTGACTAGATGGACCTTTGTCAACAAAGTAATGGTCGGGAAGATCCACTGGAGAAGGGATAGGCTACCCACTCCAGTATTCTTGGGCTTCCCTTGTGGCTCAGCTGGTAAAGAATCTGCCTGCAATGCAGGAGACCTGGGTTCAATCCCTGGGTTGGGAAGATCCCCTGGAGAAGGGAAAGGCTACCCACTCCAGTATTCTGGCCTGGAGAATTCCATGGACGTGTACCTTGTGCCTTCGTTTCATTTGTCATAATTGCCCCTCCCTTCCTTGTTCTGAGGGTGCTCAGATGGGACTGCAAATGTGAAAGTCCCACAAGGACAAGCAGTGGAAGGTGAGATGTTGTGTCCAGGAATGCAAGGTAGTCTGATGGCTTCATGGGTGCCCAACAGCATTCTCTGCACTGAGAGGGGGCACGGATGAGAGGGTCCTTGAGTCAGACTTGGGGAGGCCCAGTGTACTCATCTCTCTTTAGGAACATCCAGAGAAGCTGTGGAGGGTGACGCTTCTCCATCTTGGGAATCCCTGTCTGCTGGAACACCGACTAAATCCTCGTTTTGGCTGACAAGGCAGGCCCACCCACTTCTCCAGCGCCCCTGCCATTCCCCACCTCGCCTACCCTAGTCTGCCCATGCAGGCCTCTTGCTCTACGTCTTCTCCTATCTCAGAGCCTTTGCACTGGCTTTTCATCCTCCCTGGGTCTCTGTCCTGAATGCTTAGAATGACTGGTTCTTTCTCATTCTTGAGGTATCAAATCAAATGCCCCCTCTTCAGAGGGGCTTTCCCTGGACACCCACTCCCTGTCACAATGATTCTGTGCCACCACACAGCCAAGTGCTTTCCCCATAGCACGCTCATGATCTGACACTATCTAATTTACTTATTTGGCTGGTATCTGTGTCACCCCGCCCCCAGCATGTTACCTGCACAAGGGCAAAGGCCACGTGTGTCTTGCTCACCACTGTGTCACCACCAGCTGGAATGGTATCCAGCATCTTGTAGGCTAGATTAGATTAGATGGGTGAGTGTGTGGCTTGATGGGTCATGGTTGGATGGAGCAGTGGTGGATGGATAGGAAAATGCTGCTTCAGCTGGTGGTGGTGGTGGTGGGGTACTGTCTCAGCAGGTGTGTGAGCCAAGGGGAGTGGTCCCTGGAGCAGGGCCATGGAATGAATTCCTGTTCTTGGGGAAGATGGATGAAATAATGCCACAAGTCCCTCCAGCCTTGGCTGTGCTTTCCTGGGGTACCCCAGATTTGAAGGACAACTTGTATTCACCAAGGCCTCCAGGGGTGTGAGGTTGGCTGCAGCTGCCAGATCGGCCAGTGGGGGACATGTTTTAAGAAAGGCAGAGAAGGGTCAGTGGTCCCCTTGTTCCGGCCTGGAGTCAGCTCAACCACCTGTGAGTTGCCTTCATTGGGGCCTGACACCAGCTGAGGACTTGAACAAGTTACTTGTTACCTCTGAGCTGTTTCTTTGTATGTAAAATGGAAATAACACTAGAACCTCCCTGGCCCCCAGATTATTAACTGTTTAAAGGGACCGATTAAGCCAACAGGAGTCTCCTATTCTGTTGCTGAGGAGGTTTGTCTCTGCCAGCCCGTTCCCTCCTCTAGGATTGATGATAAAAATAAAAATAGAAAAATCTTTTAAAGATTGTCTCACGTGGGGCTGCGGTCCATGGTCCCACCAGATCCTCCTCCACCCCTCGGCCTCCAAGCGAGAGGGAGGGGGCCTGGGGAGTCGTCTCTGGGAATGAGTTGGGCGGCTGAGAAGATGGAGAGCAGAGGGGGAATGTTTCTATTAGGCCGCGGGAGTGTTTGCTTTTCTTTCCAAGAACTGGTTGTGGTCATGTAAATCACCCTGGAAGAAAATCAGAGGGTCCCCAAACGCATCTGTTGGTTTTGGTTTTTATAAAAAAGAAAGAAAGAAAAAAAGATGAAGACAACAATCTTCGTGGTCGGCTTAAAAGTATTTTAGTCATCAATGAACAAGGGAAGAATAAACTCCTGGAGCAGACAGGAATGTGGCCAGAGGACATGAGAAGGCAGGCTCAGTGGGACTACGAGTTTCCTTACCATCTGGGTCTCTCCACACAAGGCCAGCCCATGCATAGGGCTTGTGGGCAGGCTTTGGGGTACCTGCCGGGTTCCACTCCTATGGGGACTGCCCTCCACCCATTTAGGGCTGGATGTGTGGTGAGGCCTGGGGAGCAGGCCTGGTTTGACTGGGGAGAGTCCAGGGGGTTCCATCTTTGGGTATGGGCAGGGGATCTGTGAGAATGTGTGTGTGTGCTTGCCCTTACCTGGGTGTGTGTTAGGCATTGGGGGGACTAAGAGACAGTGGGTATATGCATTTGTATGAATACGTCTGTGTATTGTATGCGAGTAATTTGTAGTGTGATAGAAGCGTGTGTGGTTGGAAAGCTTATGGTTGGGCTTGGGGTGTATGTGGGATTTGGTGTAAAATAAGGGTGTCTGTGCAGTTGAGTATGTACGCACTGGGCATGTGGTTGGGGAACTTCCCTCATGACTCAGCTGGTAAAGAATCTGCCTGCAATGCAGGAGACCCTGGTTCGATTCCTGGGTGGGGAAGATCCCCTGGAGAAGGGATAGGCTACCCACTCCAGTATTCTTGGGCTTCCTTTGTGGCTCAGTTGGTAAAGAATCCGCCTGCAGTGCGGGAGACCTGGGTTCGATCCCTGGGTTGGGAAGATCCCTTGCAGAAGGGAAAGGCTACCCATTCCAGTATTCTGGCCTGGAGAATTCCACGGACTGTATAGCCCATGGGGTTGCAATGAGTTGGATACGACTGAGCAACTTTCACTTTGGGGAATATATGGTAGAAATAGACATAATACCCATGGCATACCCCATGTATACCACCTATTAACACCCACAGTGTACCCAGACACCCTTAATACCACACTCACATGCACATCCAATACATGCCCCTAGAGCACACTCTCAAACACACTCCCCCAGTAGACTTGCATATATGTGTGTGTGTGGTTGGGTTGAGTGAATGTGCATCTGCTTATGTGGGGTATGAGTTTGAGTTTGGAGGTGGGTGCTCATGGTTTGTGCTTGTGGTGGGAGCAGTAGTTAGGGTGGCTGCTGTATGTGCAGTGTGCGTGTGTCAGGTGAACGGTCGTGCATTGGGTGTTGACTGTGTTGGGTGTGCATCTGTTTAGAGGAGCGTATCTGAGAATCTGTCTGCTGTATGTTCCTGTGTATTGGGTATGGCTTTGGATTTGTGTGTGTGTTAGGCATGTGGTGGGATGTTGGATGTGGGAGTGTGTGTGTGTGTGTGTGTGTGTGTGTGTGTGTGTTGGATGAGGGAGTAGGGCTTGTACTGGCTGCGAGAAATGAACTCCTGCGCAAGCCAGGCTGTGATTTGAACCCAGGAGCCAGGTCAGCCAGCATGTCCAGGAAAGCAGTGGAGTATAGGGGAGGGAGGGCAGAAGGAAGTGAATGTAAATGTCGGGAGGAAGTAAATGTCGGGAGGACGGAAGAGAGAGCAGGCATGGACGCTGCCCTAGGAGGGGCAGTATTGCTAACAGCACTCTCTCGGGTTCTCACGGGGCCCCTGAGAAAGGCAGCCCCTTCCTGAGGCTTCATGTTGGCCCCCAGGGCTCTGAGCTGCCTGCAGTAGACCGACTGCTTGACTTGGGCCCTCCTGGCACTCTGGGATGCAAGAGGGCAGAGGTTGTTACCCTGTTCGGCAGATGAGAACACCAGACCAGAGAGGAGGGAGGGGCTGGCCCGAGGCTCTTCCTCCTCTCCCTCCCGAGGGCGTCTCCCATCAGCTGGGAGAGGCCTGCATCCTGGGGGCCTGGGTCCTGGGTGCTGAGGGTAGGTGGGCTGCCGCACGTCCCAAAGCACTCCCTGGTGATGTCCCAAGGGCTTCACTGCATCCCCAAGAGGCGGGCGTTCTGAATTTCTCTGTGTGAGTGTGACCTAATCATATGCTAGAAATTTTGCAAAACCAAGAACAGACGACGCAAACCACCACAGTGGAATGTTTTCCTTGGTCCTATTCCCATCCATGTGGGACACGGCACTTAGCACAATGTCTGGCACATAGTAAGTGCTCAACAAGGGGTGAGTTCAGATTCACTGCTGGGGGACTTCCCTGGTAGGGAAGACTTCTCTTAGTCTTCCAGTGGTTAAGATGCTATGCTCCCAATGCAGGGGGCCTAGGTTCAATTCCTGGTCAAGGAGCTAGATCCTGCATGCTCCAACTAAGACCCTGTGCAGCCAAATAAATAAATATTTTTAAAAATTCATTTCAGGATTTTAGTGTGAGAAGGGTGCAAGCCCTGGATCAGTCCAGGCCTCATCTCAAATGAGGTGCTTCACTGCTCCATGCCTCGAGTTCTCACTGGGGTTATTGAGATGATTATTAACAATAATGAGCACTGATGAATTTAATATTCGGGCTAAGAGATTTCCCGTGGTTCCAGGCATGTCATCACGGTCGATTTTCATAGCCATCTTATGGTCCGTCATGAGGACTGTGGTGCATCTACTCAGCCTTTCTCCCACTATTGGATATTTAGGTTGTTTCTAATCTTCCTCTATTCGTATTTTGTAATAGGAACATTTCATTACCATCTTCTTGAATAAAGCTTGTCTGAGCTCCAGCCTGATTGGGCACCCAGAACCCAGATATCAGAGGGCAATGGAACCTATCTCTGTGTGAGCCACTGTTCGTTCTATCCACAGTCACAGCTAAACCTCCAACCCCTGAGGCAAGACTTTCCCTGTTCTGAGCCCTGTGTTCCCCCACACCATCTCCTTCCTGCCCAGACCTACTGCAGAGAAAGGCCAGGGAAGCTCACATGCTAATGTGTTAGTGGGCTGAGCTCCCTCTGGTGCTAATGGCTGAAAACATCACCAAGATTTGCAGTGGGTCAGTTCCTGAGTCAGAGTCTGCAATCTCCACCCAGTCTGAGCATGCACAGCTGAAAGAAACTGAATTCTTCCTGAAATAAAATTGAACCCAGATTCCCCAGGGCCAGCAGAGGAGACAAAACCCTGTGAGGTGGGCTAATCTGGTGGCCCTGGCTTCTGTCTCACAGTTGAACCCCCTTTAGGGGTCCCTGGCTGCTCTGCCCCGTATCAGTCCAAGGAGGCATGGCTTCCCAGTTGGTACCATGGCTCCAGGGTGGGCCACGACCTTCCCTAAGTGCCCCAGAACTTCTGCTTTGCCCCTTCCTAGATGGGTGACTTGAGCAGGGTGCTGCTCATCTGTAATATGGAGATGATGATAACAACAGCAGTAATACCTACCCTGTGGAGTTTTTCTGGGGACTAAAACATTTATTACATGTAAAACACTTGAAATAGGGCTCAACACATGGTAATCACACAGTAAGTGTTAGCTTAGCTCAAACATTACTTTATTTTTGCAATCACATTTCTAATGAGGAACTCGTATATCAAGAACTCATACAATTCAAAAAAATGAAAAAGGTAAATAACCTAAGTCAAAAATGGGCAAAGGACTTGAATAGACATGTCTCCAAAGAAGATATACAGATAGCCAAAAGCATATGAAGAGGTATTCGACATCATTAACTGTCAGGGAAACGCAAGTCTGGACGATAATGAAATTCTATTTCACACTCACTAGAATGGCTGTAATGAAAAAGACGGGCGCTAACAGGTGCTGACAAGGACATAGGCAAATTGGAACCCTCGCACACTGGTGAAAAACAGCCTGACCCTTCTTCACACAATTAAACATAGAATTACCATGTGATGCAGCAGTTCTGCTCCTGGATATATACCCCGAATAAATGAAAACATAGGTCTTCACAAAGTTTTGTACATGAATGTTCACAGCAGCATTATTCGTGATAGCTAAAAAGTGAAAGTGCCCTAAGTACCTATCAACCAGTGAATAAAATGCAATGCATCTGTATAATGGAATATTATTTAGCCACAGAAAGAATGCAGCAATGACGCAGCAACGTGAACGAACCTTGAAAACACTGTGCTCAGCAACAGAAGCCAGTCACAAAAAGACCACCTATTGGATGATTCTAGCTACATGAAGCTTCCAAAATAGAGAAATCTATAGAAAGAGAAAGCAGATTCGTGGTTGCCAAGGCTTATGGAGAGGGAGGAACAACTGCTGATGGCTTAGGGGATGGGGTTTTCTTTTAGCGTGATGAAAATATTCTAAAATTGATTGTGGTAATAGTTGCACAACTCTGTGAATATACTTCAGAACCACTGAATTGTGTACTTTGAATGGATTAATTTTATGGTTATGTGAATTACATCTTAACAGAGCTGTGAAAAAAAAAAGACTTTCTAAAGGCTCATGGAATGCCACAGGGAAGCAGACAGAGAGAATGACATCACCCAGAAAACCTGGCCCCTCTCAGCATTCCTCCTTTGCTTTCATAGGGCAGAGGCCATCTCATCCTCCTCTTGTCAGAGCAGCTCAGCAACTTCTGAACTCCTGCAGGCCTGTCCGCAAAAGCCTGTGGTTGCGCTGAAAGGTGGTGTAGCCAAGCGGTGGGAGCCTGAGCTGGGATAACAGAAGTGTGACGGCGTTGTCACAGGATGAGCGGAAGTCGTGGGCATACTGTGTGGCCCAGAGCAGGGGTCCACATACCGTGGGTAGCCCTCCGCCACTGCTCCTTACTGCCACGAGAGTCTCCCCGACTCCCCCACCCATTAAGGACGAGGCACTGCCAATGACAGCATGCTGAAGTGAGCAGATATACACCTGCTCACTGCTGCACCTACACCCTAGTTCTCCAGTTAGAGGAGTGCACAGACAGCACCTTTTGTTGAAAAGGTCAAAGTCCAGTGTTGGTGTGAGTAGGGAGGTCCTCAGAACTCACCCCGAGCCCCGCCTTCAGATGCGGCATGCCAGAGACAGAAGGGACCCTTGAGACCATCTTCAGGCCCTTCCTATTTACTTATCGACTGCACAGCACGGCAGGCAGAATTTCAGTTCCTCATCCAGGGACTGAAGCCATGCCCCTGCAGTTGAAGCACAGAGTTTTAACCACTGAACCACCAGGGAAGCCCTCCTTTATTTTATAGAGGATTAACTGAGGTCCAGAGAAGGGAGGAGGCATAGTGGAAATGAGGAGGTCAGTTTTTGTATTCGGGTCCCAGTCCGCCAGGAACTTCGAGGGCAGCCTTGGGCAAGAGTCATCTTCAAAAGGTGGCATTGTTGAGAAGGTAAAGTGAGCAGACCCAGGGTCTGGTTAAAACTCGGAAGCTGGAGGGGAGAGTTTCAGCCCCTGATTCAACAGAAACCAGGCCTGTGCAAAGAAGCAATGAGAGACAGGCCAGCAGGGAGGAGTCGGAGAAGCAGGAGGATTCTGTCCTTAGAGTTTTTAAAAGTAAATATTTGTAAAAGTTTTAAATGCTTGTTGCAGAAAACATGGAAAACACAATAAGCATAGATTTGTAAGAAAACCGAGGTCCTCTCTACAGCTCCCTCACAAAGAGACTCTCAATTGGACCTCTTTGGGCTGCTCCTGGCTCCTTAAGGGAGATGGAAATGGACTTTATGAAACGTATTTCTAACAAGAAATTACCGTCATTCTGCTCTGGTTATCCCTGGCAGTCTGGCTTGGCCCGCGTGAAGGGAGAAGCAGACAAATAGAATTTGCCAGACCCGGTTCACCTAGTTTGTGTTCCAAAAAGTACGGTCATTCCGAAGATGATGAAAACCCATTGTGTTGCAAGCGGTTAGCAAAGATGTCTAAGTGTCCGCTGGTGGTGAAGTGCTGGGGATTAGATGTGTTGGTGGGGAATTGCCCGGGGCAGGGCCTGAGAAATGGGACCTTACAGAGAAATGCAGGAGCAGTCGGTGAGAGGTGGAGTAGAGCTCGGGACGCGGGAGTCAAGAGCTAGTTCTCTGTGGATGCAGGAGGAGACGCAGGGGCCTCAGATGAGGACCACCGTCGTGACCACCTTCAGCCCACGCTGAGCCTGGAGCTGCTGCCTTTTTTCTGGGTGTGAGAAGAGTGCCCCTGAGGCCAAAAGTCAGGGAGCAGTGGGCTGGGAGTCTGGAGTCTGGGCTGTCTGTCATGGTGTCACCATTGACTCGCCTGGGCAGCCTTGACCCAGTCTCTGCTCCTTCCCCAGCCTCAGTCTCTCCATCTATGACATGGGCAGACGTATTTTAACCCCTCTTCCAATCAGACCTGTGATTTTAAAAAGAGCTTTTCTCTCTTTACCCAAGGGTGAGGGTTGGTCGCGGGGGGCTGACATGGGTGGCTGACCCCAATTGAACAGATTGTTTTAGTCAGCATACATGCCCCGAGCCCCTGCTGTGAGTACAGTCCACTGCTGGGCCCTAAGTGAGAGGCCAGCTGGTGGGACCAACACCATCCCACATCTGACTCACATCCCCAGTGGTGGGAGAGAGGGACCAGAGGCAGAGAGTTACAGTCCTAAGTCCTAGGGGTTGCGGTGAAGGAAGGACAGGGCTCGCTGGGGGATCCCAGGGGATCTTTGCCCTAACAGTAGGGGACTCCAGGAAGGCTCCCTGGAAGGGGTGGCATGGAGCTGAAACTTGGCATATCAGTAGGATTTTGCCAGGCAAAGGGACAGGAGAAGGGCACTCTGGGTAGAAAGCAATAGGAGCAGAGACACATCATTGCAGGCTACGTGGAGAATGATACCGCTTTCTGGCATTCAGTAGTACTGGGGCAGCAGGCCTGTTTATACTCAGAAGTGGAATGCCCTGCCATTTCTTTGTCTGTCATTTTTTTTTTTTAATTTAAAAGTTTCATTGAAATACAACTCACCATGAGATTTATCCTTTTAAAGTATACAAATCAGTGTTTTGAGTATAGTCACAAAGTTGTGAAACCATTTTCACTGTATTAATTCCAGAACATTTTCATCACCCCCAAAAGAAACCTTGTATCTATTAGCAGTCACTTCCATTCTCCCCTCCACCCAGCCCTTGGCAACCACTGATCTACTTTCTGTCTCATGAATTTGCCTATTCTGGCACTTCATGTAAGTGGAATCATACAATGTGTGGTGCTTTGTGTCTGGCTTCTTTCACTTGCCATAATGTTTTCAACTGTGTAGATCACAACAAATTATGGAAAATTCCTAAAGAGATGGGAATACCAGACCATCTTACCTACTTCCTGAGAAACCTCTTTGTGGGTTAGAACTGGGCAAGAAGCAGCAGTTAGAACCAGACATGGAACAAAGGACTGGCCCAAAATTGGGAAAGGAGTACATCTAAGCTGTATATTGTCACCCTACTTATTTAACTTATATGCAGAGTACATCATGCTAAATGCCAGGCTGGATGAATCACAAGCTGGAATCAAGATTGTTGGGAGAAATATAAACAACCTCAGATATGCAGATGATACCACTCAAATGGCAGAAATCAAAGAGGAACTAAAGAGCCTCTTGATGAGGGTGAAAGAGGAGAGAGACAAAGCTGACTTAGTCACATCACTTCATGGCAAATGGAAGGAGAAAAAGTGGAAACAGTGACAGGTTTTATTTTCTTGGGCTCCAGAATCACTGTGGATGTTGATTGCAGCCATGAAATTAGAAGACAATTGCTGCTTGGAAGAAAAGCTATGACAAACCTAGACGGTGTAGTTAAAAGCAGAGACATCACTTTGCCAACAAAAATCCTTATAGTCAAAGCTATGGTTTTTCCAGTAGTCATGTACAGATGTGAGAGTTGGACCATAAAAAAGGCTGAGCCCTGAAGAATTGACGCTTTTGAATTGTGGTGCTGGAAAAGACTCTTGAAAGTCCCTTGGACAGCAAGGAGATCAAATCAGTCAATCCTAAAGGAAATTAACTCTGAATATTCATTGGAAGGACTGATGCTGAAGCTCCAATACTTTGGCCATTTGATGCAAAGAGCAGACTCATTGGAAAAGACCCTAATGCTGGGAAAGATTGAGGGCAGGAGGAGAAGGGGACGATAGAGGATGAGATGGTTGAATGGCATCACTGACTTAATAAATTTGAGCAAACTATGGGAGATAATGGAGGACAGGGAAGCCTGGAGTGCTACAGTCCATGGGGTTGCAAAGAGTAGGACATGACTGAGCAGATGAACAACAGTGTTTTCAAAGTGTATCCACGTTGTTGGCATTTCATTCCTTTTTATGACTGAATAATATGCAATTGTATTGATAAACTATTTTTGCTTATTCATCACTTAATGGGCATTTGGGGTTTTTCTATTAATATATGATTAAATAGATTTTAAAAATTAAACTTTTATTTTGAAACACTTACTGACTCACGTGTGAGAGTAAGAAATGGTAGATCCCATGCAGTCTCCTATCTCATTTGGCCCTTATAATATAAACCTACAATGAGGGAGTGTTAGCTGTTTTCCAGAAGACAACTCTGGACCAGAGAGGCTCAGTACCATGCCTAAGGGCAGGGACCAGTCAGCAGGGCTGGGACTGGAACCCAGTTCCGCCCACTCTAGAGCCTGCAGTTCATGCAGCTGGCTCAGAGGCGGGTCCCCAGACATTCAGCCGAGGCTGCAGAGGAGGACGTTGAAGGCGCATTTGCCCCTTCTGGGTGCTCTGGGGCTGTGACTGGGGAGTGAGATGTAACATGTGCAGGCTGTGGCTCGGACCTGCCCATGTGTCCTCTGCCCCAGGAGTGGGCTTGTGTCCGCTGTTTACTTAATCCAGACACTTAGTCTCCTGAGATTCCTCCTCAGTCGTCGCTGATCACCACGTGTGAAACAGCCTGATGATGTCACTCTGTGAGGAGGCACTCATTGCATTCCCTGGGGTGGGCCTGGGTCCCCTGATGCAGACACAAATATCATGGGTCACCATCCATGAAAGTTGGGCACCATCCATATCATCCTTGATCCTCAGATCCCGTCAGAGGCCACCATGTTGTTCCTGTGTATTTGTGTGGAAACTGAGGTCAGAGGGAGGTCCTTCACCCGCATATCATAGGTTGAGGGCAAGTGTCAGACCCAGACCTGACTCAGATCTTTCTGGCTCCACAATGAGGGTAGGAACATCCCCAGATCTTGTTAATGCAGGAGAGCTCACTCAAAGCCACGTGCCGAATTACGAAGGAAGTCTCATTCTTCTGCAGCCTGGATCTGCCTATAAAGTATCACTGGTCCCTGTGACTTTTTTTTTTAACCTAACAAAACAGAGTAGTCCAAAGCAAAAGTATAATGTATCAAGAGGTAAAGAGTAGAAAAAAGGGATAGTAGAAGAAAAGAAGGGAAAGTTACCTCTAATTATAGTACTCAGAAAAAGTGAAAGTGAAGTCGCTCAGTCGTGTCCGACTCTTTGCAACCCCATGGACCGTAGCCTACCAGGCTCCTCCTTCCATGGGATTTTTCAGGCAAGAGTACTGGAGTGGGTTTCCATTTCCTTCTCCAGGGGATCTTCCCGATCCAGGGATTGAACCCAGGTCTCCTGCATCCAGGAAGACGCTTTAACCTCTGAGCCACCAGGGAAGCCCATAGTACTCAGAAATAACCACTGTTTAACATTTTAGAGTATTTCTCTGCATATGTGATAATTATACTCTTTATTGGAATGCAGTCATCCTAGATGTGATGTCTGATAACTTGCTTTCTTTACCGAAGTGTATTTTGGACACCTAGCCATTTGCATTTAGCCGAGTGAATGAATGAGTGGGGAAGTGTATGAATGGCTGGGCAGCTGTCTTGTGCCCCTGGACAAGTCAGGCTTTGTGAACTCTTCCCAGACTGCTTTTCCAGAGCTGGGAGCCTCCATCTCCATCTTGTCACTGATGCCCTGTCCTCTGTAACCTGGGACCTCAGTTTCTCTGCACAGGGGTCACAGGTGGCAACAGTTGGTTATAGGATAGAGCCTGGTGCTGACTGTCCACAGCCCTGGGGCTGGGCAGCACTGGACTTCTGTCTCCATCCTTGCAATGCCAACGAAGATGCTGAAGTCCAGAGGGGTCAGGTGATTTGTGCCAGAGCGGGAGGGGTATCCGGATTTGAACTCGAGCCTGGATGACTCTAGAGCGCTCTGTACCCAAGTCAGCATGCCCCAGGAGTCCAGAGAGGTCAGAACTGGGGGCAAGGCAGCCATGCCTCTTGGGGCTGTTGTAATGTCCCCCATCTGTAACACAGGGGCCTCTGAGGGATGGCCAGTTCTGACTGTGTGTGAGTCTCAGGTCCCCAACGCTGCCCAGCCCAGTGACCTTACTTTTACCGCTGAGCCCAGGTAGACCCAGAAAGGAGTCTAGTCAGGACGTCCTCCAAAGCCCCTGCAGAGGAACCGCCATCGGTTCTGAGTCCTGGAGTCTGAGGGAATTCCAGGCTGAAGGAACAGCATCTGAGAGAGCACGGTAGAAAGTTCCAAAAGCCCAAGTCGTCANGTGTGTGTGTGTGTGTGTGTGTGTGTGTGTGTGTTGGATGAGGGAGTAGGGCTTGTACTGGCTGCGAGAAATGAACTCCTGCGCAAGCCAGGCTGTGATTTGAACCCAGGAGCCAGGTCAGCCAGCATGTCCAGGAAAGCAGTGGAGTATAGGGGAGGGAGGGCAGAAGGAAGTGAATGTAAATGTCGGGAGGAAGTAAATGTCGGGAGGACGGAAGAGAGAGCAGGCATGGACGCTGCCCTAGGAGGGGCAGTATTGCTAACAGCACTCTCTCGGGTTCTCACGGGGCCCCTGAGAAAGGCAGCCCCTTCCTGAGGCTTCATGTTGGCCCCCAGGGCTCTGAGCTGCCTGCAGTAGACCGACTGCTTGACTTGGGCCCTCCTGGCACTCTGGGATGCAAGAGGGCAGAGGTTGTTACCCTGTTCGGCAGATGAGAACACCAGACCAGAGAGGAGGGAGGGGCTGGCCCGAGGCTCTTCCTCCTCTCCCTCCCGAGGGCGTCTCCCATCAGCTGGGAGAGGCCTGCATCCTGGGGGCCTGGGTCCTGGGTGCTGAGGGTAGGTGGGCTGCCGCACGTCCCAAAGCACTCCCTGGTGATGTCCCAAGGGCTTCACTGCATCCCCAAGAGGCGGGCGTTCTGAATTTCTCTGTGTGAGTGTGACCTAATCATATGCTAGAAATTTTGCAAAACCAAGAACAGACGACGCAAACCACCACAGTGGAATGTTTTCCTTGGTCCTATTCCCATCCATGTGGGACACGGCACTTAGCACAATGTCTGGCACATAGTAAGTGCTCAACAAGGGGTGAGTTCAGATTCACTGCTGGGGGACTTCCCTGGTAGGGAAGACTTCTCTTAGTCTTCCAGTGGTTAAGATGCTATGCTCCCAATGCAGGGGGCCTAGGTTCAATTCCTGGTCAAGGAGCTAGATCCTGCATGCTCCAACTAAGACCCTGTGCAGCCAAATAAATAAATATTTTTAAAAATTCATTTCAGGATTTTAGTGTGAGAAGGGTGCAAGCCCTGGATCAGTCCAGGCCTCATCTCAAATGAGGTGCTTCACTGCTCCATGCCTCGAGTTCTCACTGGGGTTATTGAGATGATTATTAACAATAATGAGCACTGATGAATTTAATATTCGGGCTAAGAGATTTCCCGTGGTTCCAGGCATGTCATCACGGTCGATTTTCATAGCCATCTTATGGTCCGTCATGAGGACTGTGGTGCATCTACTCAGCCTTTCTCCCACTATTGGATATTTAGGTTGTTTCTAATCTTCCTCTATTCGTATTTTGTAATAGGAACATTTCATTACCATCTTCTTGAATAAAGCTTGTCTGAGCTCCAGCCTGATTGGGCACCCAGAACCCAGATATCAGAGGGCAATGGAACCTATCTCTGTGTGAGCCACTGTTCGTTCTATCCACAGTCACAGCTAAACCTCCAACCCCTGAGGCAAGACTTTCCCTGTTCTGAGCCCTGTGTTCCCCCACACCATCTCCTTCCTGCCCAGACCTACTGCAGAGAAAGGCCAGGGAAGCTCACATGCTAATGTGTTAGTGGGCTGAGCTCCCTCTGGTGCTAATGGCTGAAAACATCACCAAGATTTGCAGTGGGTCAGTTCCTGAGTCAGAGTCTGCAATCTCCACCCAGTCTGAGCATGCACAGCTGAAAGAAACTGAATTCTTCCTGAAATAAAATTGAACCCAGATTCCCCAGGGCCAGCAGAGGAGACAAAACCCTGTGAGGTGGGCTAATCTGGTGGCCCTGGCTTCTGTCTCACAGTTGAACCCCCTTTAGGGGTCCCTGGCTGCTCTGCCCCGTATCAGTCCAAGGAGGCATGGCTTCCCAGTTGGTACCATGGCTCCAGGGTGGGCCACGACCTTCCCTAAGTGCCCCAGAACTTCTGCTTTGCCCCTTCCTAGATGGGTGACTTGAGCAGGGTGCTGCTCATCTGTAATATGGAGATGATGATAACAACAGCAGTAATACCTACCCTGTGGAGTTTTTCTGGGGACTAAAACATTTATTACATGTAAAACACTTGAAATAGGGCTCAACACATGGTAATCACACAGTAAGTGTTAGCTTAGCTCAAACATTACTTTATTTTTGCAATCACATTTCTAATGAGGAACTCGTATATCAAGAACTCATACAATTCAAAAAAATGAAAAAGGTAAATAACCTAAGTCAAAAATGGGCAAAGGACTTGAATAGACATGTCTCCAAAGAAGATATACAGATAGCCAAAAGCATATGAAGAGGTATTCGACATCATTAACTGTCAGGGAAACGCAAGTCTGGACGATAATGAAATTCTATTTCACACTCACTAGAATGGCTGTAATGAAAAAGACGGGCGCTAACAGGTGCTGACAAGGACATAGGCAAATTGGAACCCTCGCACACTGGTGAAAAACAGCCTGACCCTTCTTCACACAATTAAACATAGAATTACCATGTGATGCAGCAGTTCTGCTCCTGGATATATACCCCGAATAAATGAAAACATAGGTCTTCACAAAGTTTTGTACATGAATGTTCACAGCAGCATTATTCGTGATAGCTAAAAAGTGAAAGTGCCCTAAGTACCTATCAACCAGTGAATAAAATGCAATGCATCTGTATAATGGAATATTATTTAGCCACAGAAAGAATGCAGCAATGACGCAGCAACGTGAACGAACCTTGAAAACACTGTGCTCAGCAACAGAAGCCAGTCACAAAAAGACCACCTATTGGATGATTCTAGCTACATGAAGCTTCCAAAATAGAGAAATCTATAGAAAGAGAAAGCAGATTCGTGGTTGCCAAGGCTTATGGAGAGGGAGGAACAACTGCTGATGGCTTAGGGGATGGGGTTTTCTTTTAGCGTGATGAAAATATTCTAAAATTGATTGTGGTAATAGTTGCACAACTCTGTGAATATACTTCAGAACCACTGAATTGTGTACTTTGAATGGATTAATTTTATGGTTATGTGAATTACATCTTAACAGAGCTGTGAAAAAAAAAAGACTTTCTAAAGGCTCATGGAATGCCACAGGGAAGCAGACAGAGAGAATGACATCACCCAGAAAACCTGGCCCCTCTCAGCATTCCTCCTTTGCTTTCATAGGGCAGAGGCCATCTCATCCTCCTCTTGTCAGAGCAGCTCAGCAACTTCTGAACTCCTGCAGGCCTGTCCGCAAAAGCCTGTGGTTGCGCTGAAAGGTGGTGTAGCCAAGCGGTGGGAGCCTGAGCTGGGATAACAGAAGTGTGACGGCGTTGTCACAGGATGAGCGGAAGTCGTGGGCATACTGTGTGGCCCAGAGCAGGGGTCCACATACCGTGGGTAGCCCTCCGCCACTGCTCCTTACTGCCACGAGAGTCTCCCCGACTCCCCCACCCATTAAGGACGAGGCACTGCCAATGACAGCATGCTGAAGTGAGCAGATATACACCTGCTCACTGCTGCACCTACACCCTAGTTCTCCAGTTAGAGGAGTGCACAGACAGCACCTTTTGTTGAAAAGGTCAAAGTCCAGTGTTGGTGTGAGTAGGGAGGTCCTCAGAACTCACCCCGAGCCCCGCCTTCAGATGCGGCATGCCAGAGACAGAAGGGACCCTTGAGACCATCTTCAGGCCCTTCCTATTTACTTATCGACTGCACAGCACGGCAGGCAGAATTTCAGTTCCTCATCCAGGGACTGAAGCCATGCCCCTGCAGTTGAAGCACAGAGTTTTAACCACTGAACCACCAGGGAAGCCCTCCTTTATTTTATAGAGGATTAACTGAGGTCCAGAGAAGGGAGGAGGCATAGTGGAAATGAGGAGGTCAGTTTTTGTATTCGGGTCCCAGTCCGCCAGGAACTTCGAGGGCAGCCTTGGGCAAGAGTCATCTTCAAAAGGTGGCATTGTTGAGAAGGTAAAGTGAGCAGACCCAGGGTCTGGTTAAAACTCGGAAGCTGGAGGGGAGAGTTTCAGCCCCTGATTCAACAGAAACCAGGCCTGTGCAAAGAAGCAATGAGAGACAGGCCAGCAGGGAGGAGTCGGAGAAGCAGGAGGATTCTGTCCTTAGAGTTTTTAAAAGTAAATATTTGTAAAAGTTTTAAATGCTTGTTGCAGAAAACATGGAAAACACAATAAGCATAGATTTGTAAGAAAACCGAGGTCCTCTCTACAGCTCCCTCACAAAGAGACTCTCAATTGGACCTCTTTGGGCTGCTCCTGGCTCCTTAAGGGAGATGGAAATGGACTTTATGAAACGTATTTCTAACAAGAAATTACCGTCATTCTGCTCTGGTTATCCCTGGCAGTCTGGCTTGGCCCGCGTGAAGGGAGAAGCAGACAAATAGAATTTGCCAGACCCGGTTCACCTAGTTTGTGTTCCAAAAAGTACGGTCATTCCGAAGATGATGAAAACCCATTGTGTTGCAAGCGGTTAGCAAAGATGTCTAAGTGTCCGCTGGTGGTGAAGTGCTGGGGATTAGATGTGTTGGTGGGGAATTGCCCGGGGCAGGGCCTGAGAAATGGGACCTTACAGAGAAATGCAGGAGCAGTCGGTGAGAGGTGGAGTAGAGCTCGGGACGCGGGAGTCAAGAGCTAGTTCTCTGTGGATGCAGGAGGAGACGCAGGGGCCTCAGATGAGGACCACCGTCGTGACCACCTTCAGCCCACGCTGAGCCTGGAGCTGCTGCCTTTTTTCTGGGTGTGAGAAGAGTGCCCCTGAGGCCAAAAGTCAGGGAGCAGTGGGCTGGGAGTCTGGAGTCTGGGCTGTCTGTCATGGTGTCACCATTGACTCGCCTGGGCAGCCTTGACCCAGTCTCTGCTCCTTCCCCAGCCTCAGTCTCTCCATCTATGACATGGGCAGACGTATTTTAACCCCTCTTCCAATCAGACCTGTGATTTTAAAAAGAGCTTTTCTCTCTTTACCCAAGGGTGAGGGTTGGTCGCGGGGGGCTGACATGGGTGGCTGACCCCAATTGAACAGATTGTTTTAGTCAGCATACATGCCCCGAGCCCCTGCTGTGAGTACAGTCCACTGCTGGGCCCTAAGTGAGAGGCCAGCTGGTGGGACCAACACCATCCCACATCTGACTCACATCCCCAGTGGTGGGAGAGAGGGACCAGAGGCAGAGAGTTACAGTCCTAAGTCCTAGGGGTTGCGGTGAAGGAAGGACAGGGCTCGCTGGGGGATCCCAGGGGATCTTTGCCCTAACAGTAGGGGACTCCAGGAAGGCTCCCTGGAAGGGGTGGCATGGAGCTGAAACTTGGCATATCAGTAGGATTTTGCCAGGCAAAGGGACAGGAGAAGGGCACTCTGGGTAGAAAGCAATAGGAGCAGAGACACATCATTGCAGGCTACGTGGAGAATGATACCGCTTTCTGGCATTCAGTAGTACTGGGGCAGCAGGCCTGTTTATACTCAGAAGTGGAATGCCCTGCCATTTCTTTGTCTGTCATTTTTTTTTTTTAATTTAAAAGTTTCATTGAAATACAACTCACCATGAGATTTATCCTTTTAAAGTATACAAATCAGTGTTTTGAGTATAGTCACAAAGTTGTGAAACCATTTTCACTGTATTAATTCCAGAACATTTTCATCACCCCCAAAAGAAACCTTGTATCTATTAGCAGTCACTTCCATTCTCCCCTCCACCCAGCCCTTGGCAACCACTGATCTACTTTCTGTCTCATGAATTTGCCTATTCTGGCACTTCATGTAAGTGGAATCATACAATGTGTGGTGCTTTGTGTCTGGCTTCTTTCACTTGCCATAATGTTTTCAACTGTGTAGATCACAACAAATTATGGAAAATTCCTAAAGAGATGGGAATACCAGACCATCTTACCTACTTCCTGAGAAACCTCTTTGTGGGTTAGAACTGGGCAAGAAGCAGCAGTTAGAACCAGACATGGAACAAAGGACTGGCCCAAAATTGGGAAAGGAGTACATCTAAGCTGTATATTGTCACCCTACTTATTTAACTTATATGCAGAGTACATCATGCTAAATGCCAGGCTGGATGAATCACAAGCTGGAATCAAGATTGTTGGGAGAAATATAAACAACCTCAGATATGCAGATGATACCACTCAAATGGCAGAAATCAAAGAGGAACTAAAGAGCCTCTTGATGAGGGTGAAAGAGGAGAGAGACAAAGCTGACTTAGTCACATCACTTCATGGCAAATGGAAGGAGAAAAAGTGGAAACAGTGACAGGTTTTATTTTCTTGGGCTCCAGAATCACTGTGGATGTTGATTGCAGCCATGAAATTAGAAGACAATTGCTGCTTGGAAGAAAAGCTATGACAAACCTAGACGGTGTAGTTAAAAGCAGAGACATCACTTTGCCAACAAAAATCCTTATAGTCAAAGCTATGGTTTTTCCAGTAGTCATGTACAGATGTGAGAGTTGGACCATAAAAAAGGCTGAGCCCTGAAGAATTGACGCTTTTGAATTGTGGTGCTGGAAAAGACTCTTGAAAGTCCCTTGGACAGCAAGGAGATCAAATCAGTCAATCCTAAAGGAAATTAACTCTGAATATTCATTGGAAGG
The DNA here is from genome assembly GCA_006410695.1 of Philantomba maxwellii. NCBI lineage: Eukaryota > Metazoa > Chordata > Mammalia > Artiodactyla > Bovidae > Philantomba > Philantomba maxwellii. Next base: position 161,013 of record SJYS01017320.1, on the reverse strand, counting down.
ACTGATGCTGAAGCTCCAATACTTTGGCCATTTGATGCAAAGAGCAGACTCATTGGAAAAGACCCTAATGCTGGGAAAGATTGAGGGCAGGAGGAGAAGGGGACGATAGAGGATGAGATGGTTGAATGGCATCACTGACTTAATAAATTTGAGCAAACTATGGGAGATAATGGAGGACAGGGAAGCCTGGAGTGCTACAGTCCATGGGGTTGCAAAGAGTAGGACATGACTGAGCAGATGAACAACAGTGTTTTCAAAGTGTATCCACGTTGTTGGCATTTCATTCCTTTTTATGACTGAATAATATGCAATTGTATTGATAAACTATTTTTGCTTATTCATCACTTAATGGGCATTTGGGGTTTTTCTATTAATATATGATTAAATAGATTTTAAAAATTAAACTTTTATTTTGAAACACTTACTGACTCACGTGTGAGAGTAAGAAATGGTAGATCCCATGCAGTCTCCTATCTCATTTGGCCCTTATAATATAAACCTACAATGAGGGAGTGTTAGCTGTTTTCCAGAAGACAACTCTGGACCAGAGAGGCTCAGTACCATGCCTAAGGGCAGGGACCAGTCAGCAGGGCTGGGACTGGAACCCAGTTCCGCCCACTCTAGAGCCTGCAGTTCATGCAGCTGGCTCAGAGGCGGGTCCCCAGACATTCAGCCGAGGCTGCAGAGGAGGACGTTGAAGGCGCATTTGCCCCTTCTGGGTGCTCTGGGGCTGTGACTGGGGAGTGAGATGTAACATGTGCAGGCTGTGGCTCGGACCTGCCCATGTGTCCTCTGCCCCAGGAGTGGGCTTGTGTCCGCTGTTTACTTAATCCAGACACTTAGTCTCCTGAGATTCCTCCTCAGTCGTCGCTGATCACCACGTGTGAAACAGCCTGATGATGTCACTCTGTGAGGAGGCACTCATTGCATTCCCTGGGGTGGGCCTGGGTCCCCTGATGCAGACACAAATATCATGGGTCACCATCCATGAAAGTTGGGCACCATCCATATCATCCTTGATCCTCAGATCCCGTCAGAGGCCACCATGTTGTTCCTGTGTATTTGTGTGGAAACTGAGGTCAGAGGGAGGTCCTTCACCCGCATATCATAGGTTGAGGGCAAGTGTCAGACCCAGACCTGACTCAGATCTTTCTGGCTCCACAATGAGGGTAGGAACATCCCCAGATCTTGTTAATGCAGGAGAGCTCACTCAAAGCCACGTGCCGAATTACGAAGGAAGTCTCATTCTTCTGCAGCCTGGATCTGCCTATAAAGTATCACTGGTCCCTGTGACTTTTTTTTTTAACCTAACAAAACAGAGTAGTCCAAAGCAAAAGTATAATGTATCAAGAGGTAAAGAGTAGAAAAAAGGGATAGTAGAAGAAAAGAAGGGAAAGTTACCTCTAATTATAGTACTCAGAAAAAGTGAAAGTGAAGTCGCTCAGTCGTGTCCGACTCTTTGCAACCCCATGGACCGTAGCCTACCAGGCTCCTCCTTCCATGGGATTTTTCAGGCAAGAGTACTGGAGTGGGTTTCCATTTCCTTCTCCAGGGGATCTTCCCGATCCAGGGATTGAACCCAGGTCTCCTGCATCCAGGAAGACGCTTTAACCTCTGAGCCACCAGGGAAGCCCATAGTACTCAGAAATAACCACTGTTTAACATTTTAGAGTATTTCTCTGCATATGTGATAATTATACTCTTTATTGGAATGCAGTCATCCTAGATGTGATGTCTGATAACTTGCTTTCTTTACCGAAGTGTATTTTGGACACCTAGCCATTTGCATTTAGCCGAGTGAATGAATGAGTGGGGAAGTGTATGAATGGCTGGGCAGCTGTCTTGTGCCCCTGGACAAGTCAGGCTTTGTGAACTCTTCCCAGACTGCTTTTCCAGAGCTGGGAGCCTCCATCTCCATCTTGTCACTGATGCCCTGTCCTCTGTAACCTGGGACCTCAGTTTCTCTGCACAGGGGTCACAGGTGGCAACAGTTGGTTATAGGATAGAGCCTGGTGCTGACTGTCCACAGCCCTGGGGCTGGGCAGCACTGGACTTCTGTCTCCATCCTTGCAATGCCAACGAAGATGCTGAAGTCCAGAGGGGTCAGGTGATTTGTGCCAGAGCGGGAGGGGTATCCGGATTTGAACTCGAGCCTGGATGACTCTAGAGCGCTCTGTACCCAAGTCAGCATGCCCCAGGAGTCCAGAGAGGTCAGAACTGGGGGCAAGGCAGCCATGCCTCTTGGGGCTGTTGTAATGTCCCCCATCTGTAACACAGGGGCCTCTGAGGGATGGCCAGTTCTGACTGTGTGTGAGTCTCAGGTCCCCAACGCTGCCCAGCCCAGTGACCTTACTTTTACCGCTGAGCCCAGGTAGACCCAGAAAGGAGTCTAGTCAGGACGTCCTCCAAAGCCCCTGCAGAGGAACCGCCATCGGTTCTGAGTCCTGGAGTCTGAGGGAATTCCAGGCTGAAGGAACAGCATCTGAGAGAGCACGGTAGAAAGTTCCAAAAGCCCAAGTCGTCAGTGTAAGTGGAGAGGAGAGAGGGAGAAAGGATCTTGGAGAGTTTGGAGAGCCAGCCACAGCTAGATTCAGATGGTGGGAGGCTGGAAACGCGAGGCTGAGGGCCTTGGGTATCCTGCAGGCAGTAGGGAGCCATCGATGGGTTTTGAGCAATGTCGGGGGCAGATTTCAATTTATAAAACTCTGGCTGCAAGGCAGATGATGGATTTGGGGGGCAGTGGCCAGCTAGGAGAGTGGCAGGACTGGCATATAACTGGGAGAGCGAGCGGTTAGAAGACCTCACCTGAGCCTCACCCAGGCTCCCAACTTGCTTCCCCCAGGACGGAGCTGGAGACTCAGCCGTCCGTCCTCAGCCTCTGCTGGCAGGGGCGCCAGCTGGGCCCAAGTGCAAGGCAGAGTTTTTTTCCTGTAAATTATTGGTGCCCAAGTCATAGCTGAGTGGCTCAGCACAATGGCATCCTTCTCTTTTTGTCCTCCTTAATTTTAGAAGCCAAAGCTAAATGTTTTAATTTTATATTATTCCTGACATAATGCTAATGAGTTCCAGGTGTCTCTGAGTTGCTCTGCGCAGCCAGGCATCTGGGTGGGGCCCTGCTCCCCAGGATGCCCCTCTGCCACCCCCTCGCTTCTCAGCGAAGTGCCTTGCAGCGTGTTCCTCCTGAAGGACCCCTTTCTGCTTTATCATATGGTTGTAATTTTTTTCAGTTTACTGAGTTGTTCTTCCCTGTGGTGACCACAGGGTGATTCTCTTCTTGCTCAAGGGATGGAGGAGTCCCATGAAAATGGGGCAGCCTGTCTGGCCCAGCAGAAGCCACGCTTCCCTATCAGACCCTGGGGCACCCCACACACGGGTGAGGGGCGGGATGGCTCCCCCAGACTCTTCCAGCACTTTCCAACCTGTGTTGGACTGAGCAGCTGGAGATTTGGGGTTTTAGGGGAAATAAACACTCTGGGGGGATCTGAAAGACAGTGTGATGGCTATTATGGCTAGTATCGTTATTTTCTGGAGACGTGAAACATCTGATTCTTTGTTTCTAGTCATTTCTTTCCCGTGATCCAATGTTTCCCAAATCTGTAGACCAGTCTGCTTTTTGTTGACTGCCATGTGAGGCTCCTCTGTCTGTGGAATTTTCCAGGCAAGCATACCGGAGTGGGTTGGCATTTCCTACTCCAGGGGGTCTTCCTGACCCAGGGATCGAACCTACATCTCCCGTTTCTCCTGCATGCAGGCAGATTCTTTACCCACTGAGCCACTGGGGAAGCCCCCGATGGGGTAGACAGTGCTCTCTATGTCAGATCTGAACCTGGAGTCTAAAAACTTGAATGTAAGAGAAAAAAATGTAAGTTGAAAATTTTCCTTGAATTCCCTTGTCTCTGAACCCCCATGTACTGGATAATTCACACATCTCAGGCAGTTCACAAACCACTGCCCCAATTCTGGGGGCATAGGGGGCTTGCACTGAACCAAGGGGTCCTCAGAGTCATTTCTCATCCTGGCACCTTCTGAAGCACTCAGCTTCCCGCCTCGTCTTTGATCAGAGCCCACCCATCTCCTGTCCACCTGAAAGGCTCCTTCAGGTCCAGCTTAGATTCAACATCTGGGCATGGGACCTCCTAAGATATCCAGAGTCCTGCCCGTGGGTAGCCTCAGCCCTGCCTGGGAGGAGCCCTGCTTCAGGGCTTAACACAAGCCTGGTTTTCTTTCCCACAAGCCTGGCCCCAGAGTGAAAGGGCCCCCCACTTTGAGGAAACCTTGACATCTTCCCAGGTCTTGCTTTCCCCCAGGGACCCTTTCCCAGCTGGACATCTTTGTGGGAGAGAGCACAGGATGCTTTGCTCTTCTTCTCAACTAGGCCTCTCCTGGACTCTACTAACTCAGGGGGCTCCCCGCCCTGCCCCACACTTCCCTGAAGGTTTATTTGTTTATTGCTTGCTTCTTTCATTCATTAACAGATACTCACACAAGCCCACCATGTGCCAGGCCCTGTGCTGGACACTCTCAGATGGATTTATGGCAGAAAATCATTTGAAAATAGTCGCTGCACGTCTCATCTCTGTCTCCAGATTTCTTTCCATTTGGCCCTGAGACCTGAGCTTTTGAAACCCAAAAGCCAGGAGCTCACCCCTGTCTGCTCCGCTGCCTGCTAAGTTATCTCCTCCCAGAGGCACTGGGCGGGAGGTAGAGTGCTATTACAGCTCCTGGCCCAGGGGACTCCGTGTCTGAACCCGCTTGGTACCTGCTCACAGCTGGAGGTCTCCTGCACGGCGGGCCAGCTGGGAGTTGGGGGGCATGGACAGTGGCTGCCAGCTACCAAGAAGCCCCAGAGTGAGCCCGTGAGCCCTGGTCCTGCCTTTGGCAGGATTACTGTGATGTAGTAGGGCCAGGACACAGAGATGTTCTGCAGACTGAGGCGCCTGGTCGCCAGAAGGGTTTGCCGTGTCCCTTCCCTGGATCTCATCCCTTCCATAGGTTGGATTTCATTTGTTTCTGTTGTTGTAGTTTGTTGTAATTGGTTCCTAATGGCAATTAGCTTCCTTCCCTCGCTTGAGTGTGGGAGCTAGGCTGTCACCTTTGCTTCCATCCACCTTTATGAGGGAGTCCAGGCACTGGGTTCCATCAGTGGCGGGAGCGTGTGATGTGGGCCACGTGGCCTCACTCTGTGTGGCCCTAAGTTGCCACCCCAGGGCCAGCCATTTGGGGTCTCCCAATCGATCTGTGGTGGGTGGGAGAATGGTCCCCCTGGGCCCCAGGTGTCAGGCCCAGCCCAATTTAGGTGCTGAGGATATCCCTACAGGCGACTTGGGAAGCACACTGCACTGTCCTGGCGAGCAGGCCGTCACTTGGCCCTGTTCCTGAGCGCCTCGGATGGGTCTCTCACCTCCTCTCCCAGAGGGCACCTGCTGACTGAGCACAGCCCTCTCTGATCCCCCTACCCCCAGCCCCACCACGAGCAGAGCTACACACAGCAGTGGTCTGGCCCAGCTCTCCCCTTCCAAGGGGCCCAGAGCCTCACAGGGTGTTCCTGGCGGGAACTGAGCCCCAGGTGCGCATGGGGCAGATTGCTTTCACCCACTTGTGGCCTCAGACAAGAACTTGGCATCTGCGCACTTGCCATGATTCCCATTGACCCGGCATGAGGTTTTCTTTCAGGTGATGGATGAAATGTCTTGGATCTTCTTTCTCCCCAGGCAGCCCTGGGATGCTGAGGGTTGTGCAAGTCTTAATTCCTGCAGCCCCACCTTTGTACTCCCAATCCTGGGTAGGCGGCCCCAGAAAAGGCAAGTGACTGGTTGAAGGTCACACAGTAACCTGTGACAGAGCCAGGGCTGGAGTCAGATCTTCAGACCCTAACATTTTTCACATCATGGACCCATGCCCTGCTGTTTCTTGGAATTCGGGAGAGGGGCTGAAAGAGGAATTAACATCTTCTGAGCACCTGTCCTGTGCCCAGGACTAAGGCCGCATGTCTACAATAGGCTCCTGAGACCAGGAGTGCCACCCCCTTTGCAGGGAGCACACTGAGGTTCACAGGGGCCAGGAGGAGGAGGACTTGAGCCCCGGCCTGTGGGCACAGGGCTTATCTGGGGGAGGACTAAGGCTGGAGAGAATGTTTTCATTCGTTGTACATCTCGGTCCCTCCCCGCTCCTCCTGGGGCAGCACTCACCTCCCTCTCCCCCAGCTCTTAGAGTCAGACGTTGATCCCTCTGGAGACGTGTTTCCTCAGCAAATGTTCCAGATGCTTCAGCTGTGGAGGTGGGATGGGCTGCTGTGTAGCTTTCCCGCCTGCCTGCCTCCCCTATGGGAAGTGAGCNCTCCTGGGGCAGCACTCACCTCCCTCTCCCCCAGCTCTTAGAGTCAGACGTTGATCCCTCTGGAGACGTGTTTCCTCAGCAAATGTTCCAGATGCTTCAGCTGTGGAGGTGGGATGGGCTGCTGTGTAGCTTTCCCGCCTGCCTGCCTCCCCTATGGGAAGTGAGCTTCTAAAGGCCAGGCAGCACCCGGCAAGGCCCAAGGGGTGTGTGGTGTCCACACAGAGGACAACCGGTGAGAGACAGGCAGTCTGGGCATCGGCGCACCAGGGTGGTGTCCAGATGGTCAGAGAAGGGCAGAAGGAGTTTAGGGATGACCTGGCACGGGAGGAGGGGAGGGCTGGGGCTTGAGACAAGCCCAGAGGGCAAGGAGGACTGGACAGGCAGAGACGCTGCAGGGGCAGAAGTCTGCCCCTGGAGTTTGGGAAGGGGGCATGGGCCGCGGGCTAGAGGGCAGTGGGGCCAAAGAGTGGCCTGTGGCTTGTATGGCATTCTCTCCGGCTACATGTTCCCTCCCCAAAGCCAAGCCAGTGCAGCGCCATGGGAACGTCAGGAGATACAGCAGGCTCAGCCGGGTCTTCCCTCCCCTCCCCCGTCCCATCTCCTGGGTGGCCTGGAACCAAGGAGAAGCCGGTGGGAACGTGGCTGTCCACGGGTCTGGCTGTGTTAGGTGTCGGTGTTGGTGTGAGGACACGCCTTTATCCACTGGCCTCTTGGAGGAAGTCTTTGCTGGATATTGTCTCCGGGTGTCTCTCCCTGTGCATACACAGACCACCATGAGGCCATCTGTGTTCTCTGTCTGATGTGAGCCAGTTTCTGCCTGTGCTGCACGTGGGACTGTGTGTCAGTGTATCTAGAGTCTGGGGAGTTTGTACATTTGTGCCTGTGGTGGGGTCTGGGGCTTGGGTGTCCTTGGGTATATGTGTGAGTGTGTGTGTGTATGGCATAAATCATGGGGTGTGTGTGTGTGTGTGTGTGTGTGAGTGCTATATGTTGGTGTCCTGGGCTTCTATGTCTTTGACACGTGGCTTGGTTAACAGGAGAGGTGTCAGAGTGTGTATGTGTGTGTGTGTGTCTGCATTTCCGGGTCTGTGGCTGGTGACTTGCTCTCTGTGTGTGTGTGTGTGTGTGTGTGTGTGTGTGTGCGTGTCAGCCTTTCTGTGCAATCTGCCTTCTGCTGGTCCCGCCCCCCAGCTGAGCCTCTTTCCACACCTTAAGCCATGTGCCACTGCTCAGCACAGGGAGCCCCCTGGATTCCACCTGTCTACTTGGTGAGCAGACTCAACCTCGCATGTAGCTTCTACTCTGGGGGACTCCACACACCCTGGAAAGGTGGCCTAGCCCTCTTGGCCCTCTCTGGCTGGGAACAGAAGCCCATTTCCTGCCCAGACAGGGGCTTTCTGTGGGAGAAGGGCCCAGCCCAGAGCCTCCAGTGCAGACCTGGTGAGGAAGAGGTGGGAGCCTCTAGCCCCACTGCCCCAGCTTGGGAAATCTCCTCTGGGAAGGAGACCTGGGGCCTTCTAGCCCAGCCTCCCTCTGTTTTGTGTGCTTCCACCCCTCCCTTGACTGCCAGCCTCTCTGAATGATCATGAAGGCCTCGAGCTGAGAAATTCTCTCCTTGGATCTCATGGTGCCCCTTAGTCCTGGCTACCCCGGACAGAGGAGCCCCAGAGGCAAACGCAGGCCCCATCCCTCATGAGTGCAGGGTCTCTCACATAAACTCCCTGGGCCTCCATTTTTGTCTCTGTAACAACGGGACTTGTTGTGCTGGCCTAAGGGGACTAAGGAGATATGTTAAGGGAGAGTTTGGCCCAGCCTGGTACCTAGTAAGTGTGATAGCTGCTGCTGCTGTCAGAGTCAGCCCCCTGCTCCCATCTGCCCATTCATCCATTCACTCAGAGGGGCTGTGTGCCCGAGGATGGACCAGACCCTCGCAGCTCTCACAGGACACAGATCAGGCCGGTGCCCTCTGGCCTCACCTCCCAGGACTCTCCACCTCTGTCCCTCCACCTCTTGCTTCCACCTATCCCTGAGGACCTGTGACGCATGAGGCTCTGAGAAGACCTCGTGGGAAACCCACGGGGTTCAGAGGACAGTAACTCCCGGGGTGTGAGGTGAGCAGTGGATCCCAGCTCCCAGCTGGCTGGCCTTTCAAGCTGGCCAAATGCAGAATTATTTGATGTCTTGGAGAAGGGTCTGGCACCATGCAGCTCTCCCATCCAAGTCACTGTTGAAAGTAGGTTAAAAGTTTGTACCAAAATGGGAAGTTGATCCCCGGATGGCCTGCCAGCCTGCTGTAACCCAATATATTTCACCCTTAAACCAGAAATGTGTTTGTTTAGAAACAAGTCACTGGCAAAGGCCAAAACTGGAGGCATTTTCTCCTCTGCCCCGCCCGGGTGCCCTGTTCCCCCAGACCTCCTTACCCTTTGTGTCCAGATCCTCAGCCAGAGCCTGAGAAAGGGGCCTCCCTCCTCCTGGGCCCATGGCCACTGCAGGGAGGAAACTTGACAGTCCTCGGGGACCTACTGTGTCCCCATTCCCGGGCTAAGCATGCCCTGTTATTTAATTCTAGCAGCCGTTTGCTGTGGCCCCATTTTAGAGAGGATAAAAGTGAGGGCAGAGATGGGACATGACTTGCCCAAGCTCGTGGTGGTCAGTGGCAGGGGCCCCAGCACAGACTTCTGTCTGTGCGACCTCATGGCCTTCGGCTGTGGGACAGTGTCCCACACCTCACATGTGAGATGGGGCCCTTGATCCTCCCCCAGGGCCCAGAGGGAGAGAACAGGCGTGCCCAGCGCCAGCTGGCTCTGTCCTGGAGCTGCCCTGATTGACCTTGCTCAGCCCTTTCACAGACGCGCGAAAGGCTTAGAGAGGGCAGCCTGCAGAGGTGGGTGAGCCCAGCCCCGCAGATCCTGACGTCGGACCCACGCCCTCCCTCTCCCCTGGCCAGAGCTTGAAGGGCCCTGGGCTTGGCCTGGAAGGGAAGCTGGTGCCCCCGCCCCAGCTCTCGGGACGGCTCCTCTTGGTCTTTCATCTTCCGCTCTGGGCTCTGTGAGCTTCATGCAGCAGTAATGGATTGCAGTGGACTTTTTTCAATTAGGTTCTGATTTTCCCCTGCCTGTTACTATAAAGCTCCAGATGGTCTAGGGCTTCACGGTTCCTGGGGTATTTTCCCCGTTATTTGAATCTGCTTTTGTAACACGCCCCACATGTGGGAGCTGGGCCTCTCAAGGCTCTACGCCTCAGATGGGCTTGCTCTTCTCTGCCGTGTCACCTCAGCTTTCCTGTGTGTGTTGTGGCTTCTCCTCTCGGAGGCGCTGGAGGAAGGAGGGCACCCCCATCTCCCAGCATCAACTCTGCATCCAGTGCTGGGCCTGGTCTTGCCTGGGAAAGGAACCCCGGATGTGAGCCCAGCTGGAAATGGTGGCCATAGTTCCTGAGAACCAGCCTGATTGTGGAGCTTTATGTAGGGTCCCTGAGGCAGTGACCAGAGCAGTCAGGGACGTGTACAGGCAGACTAGCACATCCGCCAGGCCTGGGAGCCAGCCCAGGTCCGCCACTTACCGGCTGGGTGACATCACTTCCAGCCAGTGACGTCACTTTTCTGAGCCTCAGTTTCCGCATCTGCCAAGTGGGGCCAGGAAGGAACCTCACCAGAAGAGTGCGTTGTCATGATTAAATGAAATGGCACACAAAGCACATCCAGCTCCTGGCTCCTGACAGGTGGATGAGAGGGCATCACCCAGTCTCTTACATAATTCTGAATTCACCCCAGTTTCATCTTAGTAGATATTTTAATGTTTATGCATTCTAAGTAAATAGAAAGACTGAATACTCATTCTTACATTTTTCTAGACTGTGCGGTGTCTCTTCTTTTCCTTCTCTCCCCTCTGTATACCGCTTTACCCACAGTAGCCACCCTCTCTGTTGCCCATGGCATATGAGCCTTTGCTTCTGGCCAGCTAAATCTGTTATGTTTGGTTATTTCAAGTTCATTCTAAATAAGAGGTGCCCGGGTAATTCTCTGGGTGCCCGTGGTTGGCATCAGGGCCGTGGTCACAGGATATTGCATGTGCCCTGTGGTTCACAGAGAGCACCCACCCGCCATGTGCCCAGGTGTGCCCACGTTATGTCCTGTTTACGGATGAGGAATCTGAGGTCTAGCATGTGAAATGAACTTGCCCAAGGTCATCCAGTTGGGAAGTGTGGATTTGCACCCAGGCCACTTTGATGCTTGATGCTGAAATGCAGTGATGCAGGCGTGGAGGGGCAGATATTACCAAGTTGTCACTAGGGGCCAGGTCACTTCAGCCAGAATGCTGGGGCGAGCATTTGTACTTGCTGAGACATGGGAGAGCCATGCAGGGTGTAACTGTGGGCAAGGGGGACTCAGACACCCCTATAGGCTTAAGGCTTTGCATTAGGGTGTTAGGGGAGGGATGTCAGGAAGGCCCCACCCCATGGAAACATCATTATACCCTTGGGTCACCATAACATACCTCAGGCCATCCTCTTAAGGGAAACTGAGACCCAAAGCCTGGGATGTGCCCATTGGTTACATCTGTGCTCCAGCAAGACTCATTTTTCCATTCTTGCAGCATCTGTACCCCCCAAAACACAACAGTGATGGGGTGCCTCTCCCTGCTGCCCTCCAAGCCCCCACACAGTCAGCCAATGCATGGGGCCCCTTCAAGCCATTCCCCCGCAAAAGGCTGCTTCACTCCCTTTGGAGGTTACACAAAGGGCACTCCATGGGCTTGGCGTGAAAAGAGTTTTAGGGCCACACCAGTCAATGACAAACACATCAACCAAGGGTTCTTTACTCTGGAGTCAACAGAACCTGACCTACACAGGTGTGCCCCGAGGGCAAGTCAGGAGCAACTACCAGCACCACGGTAACAGGGATAACATTTATGTCCTGTGTGACATGCACATATGCCATTGCCCCACCGCCACAACTACTTTGTGAGTGGGCTCCTCACATCCCCATTTTGCAGAGAAAGAAACTGAGCCACTGAAAGGACATTGATTTGCTAGGATCACAGAGCCGCCTGCTTTCCAGGCTCTGACACACCCACAATGGAGGGCCTCAAATGCCAGTCTAGGGGGGCTGACTGGATGTCAGGAGGCACAGCGAGCCACGGAGGGTTCTGAGCATGGGTGACCTGGTTAGATTTCTAATTCAGAAAGAGACTCATAAAGCATTAGAATCAGAGGGGACTTGGGGGCTGTCTGGTGAAGCTGCCAGCTATAAGGCAGCAGAGAGGGGCTCATGAGACACTCAGATGCCCCAGCTCTAGGATTCCAGACCAGGCCCTTCCACCTCTGTGAGTCCTGCTGGCTCCAGCAGGCCTTTTGTTGGGGAATGGCTTGAAGGGGCCCCATGCATTGACTGACTTTGTGGGGGCTTGGAGGGCAGCAGGGAGAGGCACCCCATCACTGTTGTGTTGTGGGAGTACAGATGCTGCAAGAATGGAAAAATGAGTCTTGCTGGAGCACAGATGTAGCTGTGGCTCCCCAGGGTACGATGGGGCTTGGAGGTGGAGCCCAGACAGCCCTGGGATAACTCCTCATCACAGGAGGTGCTGGGGCACCTGCTCCTCCAGACAGTTCCCTGGTTCCCAACCTGCTCCAGGCCCCAGGCCCAGGCTGACGCCCCTTAAATGCCCAAGCCAAGGGCTGGAGAGCACAGAGTGTGTTGAGAAAGTTAAGTCTGGAAATAAGACGGGGGGGAGGAAAGTGAGGGGTTAAGGCCTAAGAATTGGGAACAGGACACTGGGGAGACTCAGGAGCCTACCATGCCCAGTGGGGCATCACACACACACACACACACACACACACTCTTCCAACTGGGCAGAGGGGCAGCAAGCCCAGGAACTGCCACCCCGGGCAGAATGCCACTTCACTACTTACCTGCTCTGTGATCCCAAATGATGGCACCATGACGATATTGAGCAAGAACCTGGTACCAAGATGAGCCCTTACCGTGCGGTCCTCACAGCCGCCGAGGCTGGTAGAGCTCACCCAGTCTTATCAGTGAGGAAGCTGAGACTCAGAGAACTGAATGATCCAAGCACTCATCTTGGATCATTCAAGTGGAGCAGTCAAGAAACAAGCCCTGGCTGTCCCACATCAGGGTTCATGTCTGGAACTGCTCTGCTGGTCTCCCCGGAGCCTCAGCTCCTGACAGTGGGAGAGGAATACTTACCCCCAGGGCTGTGGAGAGGATCTGAGGTCATGCTGGGGACAGTGCCAGGCCTCGCAGAGTGAACGCCCAGGTGCTGAACCCACGTGCATTCCCCTCCTCTTCTCTCTGCCTCTGTTAGCCCATCTCTGGGGTTGTTAAAGGGTGAGGCTGCAGGGACCTNGTGGAGAGGATCTGAGGTCATGCTGGGGACAGTGCCAGGCCTCGCAGAGTGAACGCCCAGGTGCTGAACCCACGTGCATTCCCCTCCTCTTCTCTCTGCCTCTGTTAGCCCATCTCTGGGGTTGTTAAAGGGTGAGGCTGCAGGGACCTCGGCAGGCAACTGTGAGCAGAGCCCATATACCCTCATAGCTGGGATGCTGGCCCTGATGGGGGCGTTGCTCTGTCCCAGACCTGTCCTGCCCAGGCCGCCGCCGCTGCACCTGCTGCTACCTCTGATCCTACCTTGAGGGATGGGACCCCCATCGTGGTGCCTCTGCCAGATGCTTGTTATATACCCCAGCCTGGGACTGAGTTCTGAGAAGTTCCAGTGAGATGGGGGTGGGCAGGACGAGCCAGGCCAACATACACAGGCAAGACATGGGCACAGTGCACATATGCAGATGTGGGATACCTGGATGAGCACAAGGGAGGTACGTGCACCCGTAGGCCCCAGAACCCTATTCTTAACACTACTAGATCACGTTTCTAACCCACCCTTTGCCCCATGAGTGAAATGCCAGCCCTGCCCACGAGGAACTCCCAAAACCTCAGCCTGGAGGCCTGGAGAGAGGATAAGGGATGTACACTGAAAACCTCAGCACAGCTCAGGGTGTGACCGAGGAGGAGCGGGAGGCTGAGGACGGCTTCTCCAAGGAGCCAGTCCTGGGGCACCACGAGTAGATGTCCGAGTGAAGAAAGGAAAGGCGTTCCATTCCCAGGGAACAGCTCCAGCAGGCCTGGGGGCATTCAAGTTCCCGACCCATTTGGGGTCTGATCACTCCCGTGCGGCTACAGCCTAACACGTGGGGTGTGTGCAGATGGGAGAGGTGTCTGACTGTTGGAAGACCTCGAACACCAAGCTGAAGATTCTGAAAGATGTCTGAATTAAATTGTCAGCGAGTTGGAAGGGCAGGCGTCCCGGGAGGGTGGCAGCCCCAGCAGAGGCTGTGGGGGTGGGAGTAGCTGTGCTGAGACGGACAACTGGCCAGACGGGTGCACAGGCCCCGTGGGGAGATGATGTACGCGTCTCCAGAGTCGGCCGGACCCTCCCAAAGTCAGGAACAGCACACAGCATGTGAGGAGTTTACTGCCCCCCACCTCGGACGTCCAGCTCCCGGCAAGGGCCGGAGAGGAACAAAGGGACGGGCTGGGCGCCGAGAAGCAGCCTGCCCTTCAGCTGCTCCACCTCACTCTGTGTGAACCTGGCCCCGGCCTTGCAGGGGGTGGGGGCGTGGCTTGTGGCCTATTTACTCCCCAAACAGGATTTCCTTCTGGTTTTGATGCATGGAAAAGGCATAACATCTGGAAATAGGAAGCGGAACAGCTTCTAAAACCCAGCTGCGGGCGCCTTGCCTTGGGCCAGCCCCAAGCAGAGCACGGCCCGCAGTTGCGGCCGGGCCTTCAAGGGACAGGCGCCGGGAGTGCCTGCCCCAGCCCGGCCGTTGTCTCTGAGTCCTTGTCTCACATCTGTCCTGGCCTAGACGATGGAACCAGTGGCTCGAGAGAGGGAGCCCGGCCTCCTCTGATTTCTTCTTCTTAAGAGTCGCCCCCCCGGCCCCCTGCCCCTGGGAAGACAGGCCTGCGTCCTGCCCCAACCCTGGGACCACCCCAGGAAGCCTCCGTCTCTGAGGTGGGGATGTTGGGGCCGCTCGCTTTTTTACTGTCGTGTGGTTAAACCTCCAGCATCACGCCTGGACGGAGGGAGCAGATGCAGGCCAGGGTACCTCCTCCTCCTGCCCGTGGCAAGCGCCTTGGGAATGGAAGACGGACAGTGAGGAGAAGCAGGAAAGGGCAGCCAGTCACACGGGGACCAGGGAATGCTCCTCGGGGCTGTGAGCCAAGGGTCTTGCAGGCTGACGGGGGTTGGACAGACTGTGACGAGAGATAGGACAATTCTTGCTGAGTGTCTTGCAGGAACAAAGACTTGGCATTACCTGGCAGACCCCTGCTGCTGTGAGCCTCGGGTGGGGAGTCAAGAGGGGCTGGAGGTGTGGAGGGCTGGGTGTTTGAATGCCAGGCCCGAGGGGATTTAGGCGAGAGCAGCAGGGCCTCTTTCATACGTCAGAGCCTCCTGGGGTAGCTGTGTAGCAGGTAGGGAGGAAGGAGTGAAGTTAGAGGACTGTGGGGAGAGATGGGAGCTAGACAGAAGCTGCCGGAATCAGCACTGTCTGTGTTCCTCTCTATCCACCCTCACCCCCACCAGGGACATCACAAGTGTGTGCTGTACCCACTGCGTGCTCACTGCCTGGCGTGGGGCCTCGTGCATACTTGGGGCATCGAACAGATGAACAGCCAAATGATAAGTCAAAGACTCTGAGTTTACAAGTGTGGTCATTGTTTTGACACCAATCAGCATGATGCCGTGCTCCAGGGGAGCAAAGCCCTTTGACAGTCAGTGTCCCACCCCTTGGGGCCTTTGTATCAGCCCTGGATGGTGGCTACACAGCTTTAAGTTTGTAGGCAAGGAAATAAGGCACAGGCATATCAAGGGCACTGCTCAGAGGCTCAGTGGGAGAGGACCCGACTAAAATCCAGGCCTTGGGTTCCAAAGCTAGGGCTGTCTGCACCGGACATGCGCCTGCCCCTGTCCATTCAGGGCTGCGCTACCATTAGAGTGGCATGTCACTTTCAGACGCCATTGGAAGGCACACCCGTCCAGAGACAGAAAAACCAGTTTTTTCTCAAGTCCTAGTGGCCATTTCTAAATCAGAGATGGATTTTTTTCTGGACCCACCAGACCTTCCCAGATGAGTCTAGGTCCTGGGCACTTCATGGAGAGCTGAACTGGGGCACTGGGGGGCCTTGGACAGGGCCGGGGGCGGGGGTTGTCAGGGGAGCAGATGCTGGAGCCCATTTCAGGGCTGGGNTCTGGACCCACCAGACCTTCCCAGATGAGTCTAGGTCCTGGGCACTTCATGGAGAGCTGAACTGGGGCACTGGGGGGCCTTGGACAGGGCCGGGGGCGGGGGTTGTCAGGGGAGCAGATGCTGGAGCCCATTTCAGGGCTGGGCGGTGGGCCCTCCGGGGCCTGCAGAGCACCCCTCACCGGCCTCTCCTGCAGTTCGAGGGCTGCAGCAAGGCCTTCTCGCGCCTGGAGAACCTCAAGATCCACCTGCGGAGCCACACGGGCGAGAAGCCGTACCTGTGCCAGCACCCAGGCTGTCAGAAGGCCTTCAGCAACTCCAGTGACCGCGCCAAGCACCAGCGCACCCACCTCGACACGGTAGGCCCCGGGGGTAGAGGCCAAGGGTGGGGGGTGGAGGACAAGCACACCGCCCATATCAGTCTAATGCAGGGCAGCAGCCACCTCCAAGCAGAAACCCTGCCTTCAGCCTTGTTGGCATTTTGGGCAGGACAGATCTTTGCAGGGAGAGGGAAGTACCATCAGTATAGGGTGTTTAGCCGCATTCCTGGCCTCTATTGTTTTAGTTGCTAAGTTGCGTCCCTATGAACTCTTATGCAACTCTGTGAACTGCAGCCTGCCAGGCTCCTCTGTCCATGGGATTTCTCAGGCAAGAATACTCGAGCGGGTTGCCATTTCCTTCTCCAGGGGCTCTTCTCCACCCAGGGATCGAACCTCATGTCTCTTGCATTGCAGGTGGATTCTTTACCATTGAGTCACCAAGAAAGCCTCTGTCCATTAGATAGGAGCGATTTCCTACTTCCCAGTTGTGACAACCAAAAATGTCTTTCAGTGTTGCCAAAAATCCTGGGGAGGAGGAATTAAACTCTCACCTGGTTGAGAACCACCAGCCCAAGCAGTAGTGTGGGCCCCACTGAGCAGGGGCGCGGGGCTGGCGGGCGGCAGTGCAGCTTGCATCCTGCATCTTCTCCCCGGGCCTGTCAGTCACTCCCAGAGCCAGTCCTCCCTGCTCTTCCTCGCCCACCCCCACCCTGACCCCCGGCATGGAGACAAGCCAGAGGCTCTCCAGGGCCTTGCATATCTCCTGGGCATGGTGGGTAAGCTGTTGAGGTAAGCAGAGCCCAAGACTCCAGGCCTCTGAATCAGTGACCTGGGCCCCAGATGCCACCTCCTTTCCTGTTTGTGCCAGTGTGATAGATAACCTGTGGCTCCATCACAGCACCGGTCCAAGCATTCTGTGCTGTGCATACAGACCTCAGCAGTTAGCAGCGCACTGCTACAACATCATCTCCCACCATCTCTGCCGGTCAGTGGGTCACGGGCCCATTTGGCAGATGAGGAAGGTGGGGCTCCGGGCAGTTCCCTACTCCGCCAGAAGGTTGCAGAGTTGACCGGGGCCTCCCCGCAGTATCACAACACCTATGTGGGGGGATGCACCAGCCTGGGAGACCCCCGGCCCCTCAGTGCAGCAGAAGATGGGTCCATAGCCAGACTCCACATCTGGACCACTGGCCTGTATCTCTGCTTTTTGTGCGAATGTTTGGGGAACTCTGCCGGTGGGGGCCTGGGAGACCTGTGTGGTCGTGCAGTCCAGTGTCCAGTACCCAGACATACAGATGAAGAAACAGAGGCCCAGATGGGCAATTGACCCCTCCAGGGTAAGTCAGAGGCCACATGGCATCAGAAGTCAGAGCTGGAGGCCCTCTGGGGTTTTTATAGCTGGGAAAACCAAGATCCCCAAAGATGGGGGAGGTGGAGAGCAGAAAATAGCAGGGGAGTCATGTTTTGGGGCCCGGCCAGGCCCTGGGCAGGATGTTCTACACATCTCCCCGTCCCCTGAGATCACACACACCCTCCCCTAGTTTAATCCTAGTGACAAACCACAAGGTAGGGGCCTGTCCCCATTTTGCAAATGAAGAAACTGAGGCTCAGAGATGAAATCATTGACTGTCACATGGCTGGAAAGTGGGGGAGCTGGGATGCAACCCAGTCTGCCTGACCGCTAGTTCAGTGCCCCTTGCTGAAGAGGGGAGAAGAGCGGAGGGGATGAGGTAGGAAGGAAAAGCCCTGCCCCCAACTTGAGCCCAACCACTGTCCCCCCACCCCCACCTCAGGCTTACTGTCTTGGAGGTGGGGACATGGAGTGAAGAGGTATGCTAACAAACCCCTCTGCCTCCATCATCTTCTCATGCCCAGCCCCTGGGGCCCTTGGCACCTATACCAGCCCCGAGAGGTACACATGGCAGCCCCAGCAACACCAGGCCCCTCTGCACCCCCNACTGTCCCCCCACCCCCACCTCAGGCTTACTGTCTTGGAGGTGGGGACATGGAGTGAAGAGGTATGCTAACAAACCCCTCTGCCTCCATCATCTTCTCATGCCCAGCCCCTGGGGCCCTTGGCACCTATACCAGCCCCGAGAGGTACACATGGCAGCCCCAGCAACACCAGGCCCCTCTGCACCCCCTCCCCCAGGCCTCCCTCCAGGCATCTCGGGGTCACCTACCCTGACTTACCCCCTTCCTCCCCTCTCCTTACTGCATTTCCTGGCCCCAGCCCCAAAGCAACAGGCCTCTGGCCCCTGCTTGGTGTGTGAACGGAGCTCCGAGGGCAGGGTCAGGGCAGGCCCAGAATGAGCCCGCAGGGTTATCTCAGTGCTGCATCTCCCCAGAAGGTCCTGGTCAAGTCCAGCCCCCGCGCCAGGCCCATGGAGACACCGCAGTGACCCCCATGGCAAGGTTGCTTTCCCAGCACCCGAGGGCCCATGGGGTCAGCCCCATGCAGGCTGGGCCTTGTTTTCCAGAAGGGACCTGCCCATGTCCCCAGCTCCGCTCTGGCACCAGAGAATGTGGGATTCTCTCCACGGGCAGGGAAGCAGTGGAACAGACTGGAGAGAGCCAGCTTGGGTTCTAATCCCAGCCCTCCATCTGGTCCCAGAGGTCTGAGAACTGCCACCCAACCTCTCTGGGCTTCAAACACTCCTACCTTACAGGAGAGGGATGGGGGAATCAACTGAGGCAGCAGGTGTGGCGGCCAGACACGGGGTCTGCACAGCAAACTTGAGTCGCTGGCCTGCCTGTGACTTGCTGACTGAGTGCCTACCAAATCCTGCCACATCCCAGACACTCCGTGTGCAGTTCGAGTCCTGACTGCCACAGACTGTCCTGCCCTGGCCTCGGTTTCCTAACAGGGAAGATGGGGACAATAGTCTCTCCTTTGCCCACTTCCCTGGACCGTTCAGGGCTGCAGAAGAGGGGGGGCACCTTAGCAGAGGGGCATGGGCACTGCACTTCTGCAGGATCTTGGGCAAAGCATCAGCCTCAGTTTCCTCCTCTGTAAAGTGGGGATGCTTTTCATGGGGTGGGTGTGAGGCTGAAAGGAGATCGCAGCTGGCCAGTGCTGAGCACAGTGCCTGCACACTGGGGGTGCTTAGTATGTGAGGGGCTGTCCTATGCACAGGTCGGGAGGGTGCTGTGATGTGCTCAATGCTCACAGCACGGCCCTGAGTGTCCTGCTGTGAACGAGGCCTTGGAGCTGATGCAGTGACTGCAGGCCTGGGGCTTGGCTGCTGCTCGGGACGGCCAGCCACAGGGTTTCCTGAGGGCTCCTGGGGGAGCTGGGCTGGAGGAATGTTCTACACACGTCAGGCCCTGGAAAAACAAACACAGAGATGGGCCTTGTGCCCTCTTTCCAGGCGAGGGCGCCTGCACACACGGAGCTCTGTTTGTTTGCTTTTTGACAAAAGCGCGTGGATTTGTATCAGTGTCCCCTGGGGACAGAGCCTGGGGCAGAGCAGGGCAGGGCCCACGAGAGAAAGAGCTCTAGAAAGAGCGTGCATGTGTGTGTGTGTGTGTGTGTGTGTGTGTTGGGGTGGGAATCAGGCCCAAGAAAGAAGGGCCCTGTGGTGTGTGGGTCTGTGTCGGTGTCTCTGCGTGGTTGTGTGGGGGGCGGGTCTGAGGCCTGCCTCCCACCCCACCGTACCTGCCTTTCAGCGAGACCAGCCTCTCACTGCCCTGTCTCTCTCTTTTCGCTCTCCTCTGTTTCTTTAACCTGGCAACTCTCCGTGGCAGCACCAAGGTATGGCCGTCTGTTTCTGCTCCCCGCCCCCAACCCCATGCTGTCCAGCAGGGCTGGCTCACCTTGAGGTTTAGGGGCAGTTCCAGTAGGCATGGCTGGTCGGGACATAGGCATCATCTCTAAACGTCCTCCACCACTGTGTCCCCTGCAGTGGTTGGAGGCCAGAGGGCCCTGAGAAATCAGAGCTGCTGGATGTGTTCGGAAAGGGAGCCTTAGGGACTTGAATCCCCAGTGGCAGCTGGAGTTCCTGAGCAAGGTCTCATTGGGGTTTGCTTCTACGGGGAGCTCAGAATTCAGTTAGAGCCCCAGAGCCCCTGACCTGGGATGAATCAGAAGGGACCCTTCCCGGAAGAAGACCCAGCCGCGCAGGTGGACGCTGCTACCGGTGGAAACTGGAGAGGTGGCGGTGGGACCCAGACTCAAGGAAAGGTTGGAGAGGAGGTGGCCAGAGCTGGTGTGCTGGGGTGGGAGGAGGGGTGAGGACTCAGCCAGGGCTAAAGTCATGGAGGGCCTTCAGCACCCAGAGGTGGGCTGTATCCGAGGGCTGGCCCCACAGGGAGCCGTGGGGGGTTAGTAGGTGAGAGCATGGCCAGGCCTGTGAGAAAGGCCCTCTGGCTGTGAGTGAGAGGGTAGACTGGAGGGGTGGAGAGCACACGGGGTCTGGATAGGAACCAGGGCAGGGGGCGGGCACCGACTTGTTTTAGATCAGTGGGGCTCCAAGGGAAAGGGATCTGAAGGGCTCCGATGTCCAGCCTACCTGGGGCTACACCTGAGACCCAGTACCTTCTGGTCTCCTGTGATTGTTGGTTTGAGGACCTACAGTTCTCACAGCCTGGGGACCAGTCTGGGGCCTCTGGTCCCACTGCAGGGCTTGGCCGGGGCTCCGAGCCTGGCCTCCGCTCTCCGGCCTGGTCCATGTTTGTGTCCCATGGCCTTGGGCTCGGCCCCTCTCCTCCTCCTCCTTTTCCTCCTCCCCCTCCACGAGGCAACCACCTCACTTTACTCCTTGTTCACTTGCTGCTTCTCTGCAGCCATGAGCCACAAAGGGTGCTCTTTTCTCAGAGCTGGTGTCAGAGCTGGAAGAAGTCTTAGAACTTGGGGGGCCCCATCTTGCAGAGGAGAAAGTGAGAGTCCGAGAGGGGAGGCAACTTACCTGAGGTCCCAGGATGAGGGTAGAATGGAGACACAGACGCCTCCTTCACCGCCAGGCCAGGCACCTTCCCCCCACCCGTGGGCAGGCCTGAGTCAGACTCCTCCTGGCCTGGGACACAGGGAGGGATAGGACATGAACCACACAGAAGGACGTTCGCCTGGTGAGTGGCCCCCCACTCACCCCGCCTCTGCCCTCTGATGTTACAGAAGCCGTACGCCTGCCAGATCCCTGGCTGCTCCAAGCGCTACACAGACCCCAGCTCCCTCCGCAAGCACGTGAAGGCCCATTCGGCCAAAGAGCAACAAGTGCGTAAGAAGGTAAGAGGGCTCTGTTCCAGGCCCATCTCCGCAGACAACACCCCCTACCCTACCCAGCCTCCCGTCCAGCATCAAGACAGGTAGAGGTCACACTCGTTGCCTGCATCCAGCCTTCCACACCCAAGGGTGCCACTGTCCTCACCCCCGTCTGCCTCCCACCAGCCCAAGTGTCAAGATGGTCCGTGACTCACAGTGGTTTGTTTTCACAAGTTCAGTAGAAACCACGCTTTGAAGTTTGATCTCCATGACTTAACAGTGGTTTGACTTCTGATGGTCCAGCTTACAATTCTTCAACTTTACAATGGTACGATGGTATTTTCACAAGTTCAGTAGAAACCACACTTTGAAGTCTGATCTTCTCCCGGGCCTGCGATGGGCAGGATCTTCTCTTGTGATGCTGGGCAGCGGCAGCTGCTCGACCACAAAGGTAAACAACTGATGCCCTCACAGCCATTCTGTTCCCAGACCACCACTCTGCTTCTCACTTCCACTACAGTATTCTGGAAGTGAACTGTTCTGGAAGTACGTTACATGAGCTATTCGGCACTTTGTTTAAGACAGTCTTTGCCTGAGGTGATTTTGCCCGCTGTAGTCTTGGATAAGTGTTCTGAGCACATTTAAGGTAGGGGAAGCTAAACTACGGTATCAGGTAGGTTCAGTTCAGTTCAGTCACTCAGTCATGTCCAGCTCTTTGCGACCCCATGGACTGCAGCATGCCAGGCCTTCCTGTCCATCACCAACTTCTGGAGCTTGCTCAGACTCATGTCCATCAAGTCAATGATGCCATCCAAGCATCTCATCCTCTGTCGTCCCCTTCTCCTCCTGCCTTCAATCTTTCCCAGAATCAGGGT